>JAWQEG010000592.1:0-393678 GCA_033782935.1 Petrolisthes cinctipes | reverse complement strand
GCATGTCTCTTCTGTACCCGTTTACATCCCAAATTCAAGCTCAAATAACCTGAAAAATCGATATTTTTGGGTCCCAGAAGCAATCCATACATGCCTACTCAGTGTTAGAATATTTTCAAAATACAGGCCCATGCTGAAAATCGATATTTTATGTGCCCAAAGTCTATTTGTGCATACATCTTCTGTAACCGTTTATATCCCAAATTCAGGCTCAAAACACAAGAAAATAAGATATTTTTAGGTGCCAAAAGCGATCTGTACATGCCTACTCCTTGCTAGAATATTTTCAAGATACAGACCAAAAACATGCTCAAAATCGATATTTTAGGTGTCCAAAGTCAATATGTGCATGCATCTTCTGTACCTGTTTATATCCCAAATTCAGGCTCAAAACAAACCAAAGTTCGACATTTTTGAGTCCCAGAAGCATTCTGTACATGCCTACTCCTGGCTAGAATGTTTTCAAGATACCGACCCAAAACATGCTTAAAATCGATATTTTAGGTGCTAAAAGTCGATATGTGCACGCATCTTCAGTACACGTTTATATCTCAAATTCAAGCTCAAAAGACCCGAAAATTCAATATTTTTGGGTCCCAGAAGTGATTTGTACATGCCTACTCATTGCTAGAATGTTTTTAAGTTACAGACCCAAAACATGCACAAAATCGATATTTTAGGTCCAAAAAGTCGATATGTGCATGCATCTTCAGTACCCGTTTATATTACAAATTCAAGCTCAAAACACCCGAAAAATCGATATTTTTGGGTCCCAGAAGCGATCTGAACATGCCTACTCAGTGCTGGAATATTTTAAAAACATAGGCCCAAAACATGCTGAAAATCGATATTTTGGGAGCCCAAAGTCAATATGTGTACGTATCTTCTGTACCCATTTATATTCCAAAATCAGGCTCAAAACACCCTAAAATTCGATATTTCTGGGTCCCAGAAGCGATCTGTACATGCCTACTCCTTGCTAGAATGTTTTAAAGATTCAGACCCAAAACATGCGCAAAATCGATATTTAAGGTGCAAAAAGTCGATATGTATATGCATCTTCAGTACCCGTTTATATCCCAAATTCAGGCTCAAAACACAAGAAAAATCGATATTTTTGGGTCCCAGAAGCGATCTGTACATCCCTACTCATTGCTAGAATGTTTTTAAGATACAGACCCAAAACATGCACAAAATCAATATTTTAGGTCCAAAAAGTTGATATGTGCATGCATCTTCAGTACCCGTTTATATCACAATTTCAAGCTCAAAACACCCGAAAATTCGGTATTTTTGGGTCCCAGAAGCAATCTGAACATGCCTACTCAGTGCTGGAATATTTTCAAAATATAGGCCCAAAACATGCTGAAAATCGATATTTTGGGTGCCCAAAGTCGATATGTGTATGCATCTTCTGTACCCGTTTATATTCCAAAATCAGGCTCAAAACACCCGAAAATTCGATATTTTTGGGTCCCAGAAGCGATCTGTACATGCCTACTCCGTGTTAGAGTATTTTCAAAATACAGGCCCAAAACATGCTGACAATCAATATTTTAAGTGCCCAAAATCGATATGTTCATGCATCTTCTGTATCCATTTATATCCCAAATTCAGGCTTAAAACACCTGAAAATTCGATATTTTTGGGTCCCAGAAGCGATCTGCACATGCCTATTCAATGTTAGAAAAATTTCAAATTAAATGCACAAAAACAAGTTGAAAATCGATATTTTAGGTGCCTAAGTCAATATGTGCATGCATCTTCTGTACCCGTTTACATACCAAATTCAGGCTCAAAACACCCGAAAATTCGATATTTTTTGGTCCCAGAAGTGATCTGTACATGTCTACTCAGTGTTAGAATATTTTCAAAATACAGCCCCAAAACATGATGAAAATCGATATTTTATGTGCCCAAAATCGATATGTGCATTTATCTTCTGTACACGTTTACATCCCAAATTCAAGCTGAAAACACCCGAAAATTCGATATTTTTGGGTTTAAGAAGCGATCTGTATATGCCTAATTAGTGTTAGAATATTTTCAAAATACTATCCCAAAACATGCTGAAAATCGATATTTTAGGTGCCCAAAGTCAATATGTGCATGCATTTTCAGTACCCGTTTATATCTAAAATTCAGGCTCAAAACACCAGAAAATTCAATATTTTTGGGTTCCAAAAGCGATCTGTACATGCCTACTCAGTGCTAAAATTTTTTCATAATATAGGCTCAAAACATGATAAAAATCGATATTTTTCGGTGTCCAAAGTCAATATGTGCATGCATCTTCTGTACCCGTTTATATCCCAAATTCAGGCTGAAAACAAACGAAAGTTCGATATTTTTGGGTCCCAGAAGCATTCTGTACATGCCTACTCAGTGCTAGAATTTTTTCAAAATATAGGCTTAAAACATGATAAAAATCGATATTTTTCGGTGTCCAAAGTCAATATGTGTTTGCATCTTCTGTACCCGTTTATATCCCAAATTCAGGATCAAAACACCCGAAAAGTCGATATTTTTGGGTCCCAGAAGCGATCTGTACATCCCTACTCATTGCTTGAACGTTTTTAAGATAATAACCCAAAACATGCACAAAATCGATATTTTAGGTCCAAAAAGTCGATATGTACATGAATCTTCTGTACTCGTTTACATCCCAAATTCAGGCTCAAAACACCCAAAAATTCAATGTTTTTGGGTCCAAAAAGCGATCTGTACATGCCTACTCAATGTTAGAATATTTTCAAAATACTATCCCAAAACATGCTGAAAATCGATATTTTAGGTGCCCAAAGTCAATCTGTGCATGCATCTTCTGTACCCGTTTATATCTCAAAATTAGGCTCAGAACACCCTAAAATTCAATATTTTTGGGTCACAGTAGCGATCTGTACATGCCTACTCCTTGCTAGAATGTTTTAAAGATACAGACCCAAAACATGCGTAAAATCGATATTTAAGGTGCAAAAAGTCGATATGTGCATGCATCTTCACTACCCGTTTATATCCCAAATTCAGGCTCAAAACACCCGAAAATTCGATATTTTAGGGTCCCAGAAACGATCTGTACATGCCTACTAAGTGCTAGAATTTTTTCAAAATATAGGCTCAAAACATGATAAAAATCGATATATTTCGGTGTCCATAGTCAATATGTGCATGTATCTTCTGAATCCGTTTATATCCCAAATTCAGGCTCAAAACACCCAAAAGTTCGATATTTTTGGGTCCCAGAAGCATTCTGTACATGCCTACTCCTTGATAGAATGTTTTCAAGATACCGACTTAAAACATGCTCAAAATCGATATTTTAGGTTTAAAAAGTCGATATGTGAATTCATCTTCTGTACCCGTTTATATCTTAAATTCAAGCTCGAAACACCCGAAAATTCGGTATTTTTGGGTCCCAGAAGCGATCTGAACATGCCTACTTAGTGCTGGAATATTTTCAAAATATAGGCCCAAAACATGCTGAAAATCGATATTTTGGGAGCCCAAAGTCAATATAAGTATGTATCTTCTGTACCCGTTTATATTCCAAAATCAGGCTCAAAACACCCGAAAATTCGATATTTTTGGATCCCAGAAGCGATCTGTACATGCCTACTCCTTGCTAGAATGTTTTAAAGATACAGACCCAAAACATGCGTAAAATCGATATTTAAGGTGCAAAAAGTCGATATGTGCATGCATCTTCAGTACCCGTTTATATCCAAATTCAGGCTCAAAACACCCAAAAATTCGATATTTTTGGGTCCCAAAAGCGATCTGTACATGCCTACTCAGTGCTAGAATTTTTTCATAATATAGGCTCAAAACATGATAAAAATCGATATTTTTCGGTGTCCAAAGTCAATATGTGCGTGCATCTTCTGTACCCGTTTATATCCCAAATCCTGGCTCAAAACACACGAAAATTCGATATTTTTTGGTCCCAGAAGCGATCTATACATCCCTACTCATTGCTGAATGTTTTTAAGATACAGACCCAAAAACATGCACAAAATCGATATTTTGGTCCAAAAAGTCGATATGTGCATACATCTTCAGTACCCGTTTATATCACAAATTCAAGCTCAAAACACCCAAAAATTCGGTATTTTTGGGTCCCAGAAGCTATCTGAACATGCCTACTCAGTGCTGGAATATTTTCAAAATATGCTCAAAATCGATATTTTAGGTGTCCAATGTGCATGCATCTTCTGTACCTGTTTACATCCCAAATTTAGGTTCAAAACACATGAAAACTCTATATTTTTGGATCCCTGAAGCGACCTGTACATGCCTACTTAGTATTAGAATTTTTTCAAAATACAGGCCCAAAACATGCTCAAAATCGATATTTTAGGTGCCCAAAGTCAATATGTGCATGCATCTTCTGTACCTGTTTATATCCCAAATTCAGGCTCAAAACAAACGAAAGTTCGATATTTTTGGGTCCCTGAAGCATTCTGTACATGACTACTCCTTGCTAGAATGTTTTCAAGATACCGACCTAAAACATGCTCAAAATTGATATTTTAGGTTTAAAAAGTCGATATGTGCATGCATCTTCTGTACCCGTTTAAATCTCAAATTCAGGCTCAAAACACCCGAAAATTTGATATTTTCGGGTCCCAGATGCGATCTGTACATGCATAGTTAGTGCTAGAATATTTTCAAAATACAGGCCCAGAACAAGCTGAAAATCGATATTTTAGGTGCCCAAGTCAATATGTGCATACATCTTCTGCACCCGTTTACATCCCAAATTCAGGCTCATATAACCCGAAAATTCGATATTTTTGGATCCCAGAAGCGATCTGTGCATGCCTACTCAGTGTTAGAATATTTTCAAAATACAGGCCCATGCTTAAAATCGATATTTTATGTGCCCAATGTCAATATGTGCATGCATCTTCTGTACCAGTTTATATCCCAAATTCAGGCTCAAAGCACAAGAAAATAAGATTATTTTGGGTGCCAGAAGCGATCTGTCCATGCCTACTCCTTGCCAGAATGTTTTCATGAAACAGACCCAAAACATGCTCAAAATCGATATTTTAGGTGACCAAAGTCAATATGTGCATGCATCTTCTGTACCCGTTTGTATTCCAAATTCAGGCTCAAAACACCCGAAAATTCGATATTTTTGGATCCCAGAAGCGACCTGTACATGCCTACTCAGTATTAGAATATTTTCAAAATAAAGGCCAAATCATGCTCAAAATCTATATTTTAGGTGCCCAAAGTCAATATGTACATGCATTTTCTGTACCCGTTTATATCTCAAATTAAGTCTCAAAACACCCGAAAATTCGATTTTTGGGGGTCCCAGAAGCGATCTGTACATGCCTAGGCACTCAGTGTTAGAATATTTTCAGAATACAGGCAATATTTGAAAATCGATATTTTATGTGCCCAAAGTCAATATGTGCATGCATCATCTGTACCAGTTTATATCCCAAATGCAGGCTCAAAGCACAAGAAAATAAGTTAATTTTGGGTGCCAGAAGCGATCTGTTCATGCCTACTACTTGCCAGAATGTTTTCATGATACAGACCCAAATCATGCTCAGAATCGATACTTTAGGTGTCCAAAGTCAATATGTGCATGCATCTTTTGTACCCGTTTACATCCCTAATTCAGGCTCAAGACACCCGAAAATTCGATATTTTTGGGTCCCCGAAGCGATCTGTACATGTCTACTCAGTGTTAGAACTTTTTCAAAATGTAGGCCCAAAACATGCTGAAAATCGATATTTTGGGTGCCCAAAGTCGATATGTGTATGCATCTTCTGTACCCGTTTATATTCCAAAATCAGGCTCAAAACACCCGAAAATTCGATATTTTTGGGTCCCAGAAGCGATCTGTTCATGCCTACTCCGTGTTAGAGTACTTTCAAAATACAGGCACAAAACATGCTGAAAATCGATATTTTAAGTGCCCAAAATCGATATGTTCATGCATCTTCTGTACCCATTTATATCCCAAATTCAGACTCAAAACACCTGAAAATTCGATATTTTTGGGTCCCAGAAGCGATCTGCACATGCCTATTCAATATTAGAAAATTTTCAAATTAAATGCACAAAAACAAGTTGAAAATCGATATTTTAGGTGCCCAAGTCAATATGTGCATGCATCTTCTGTACCCGTTTACATAACAAATTAAGGGTCAAAACACCCGAAAATTCGATATTTTTGGGTCCCAGAAACGATCTGTACATGACTACTCAGTGTTAGAATATTTTCAAAATACTGGCCCAAAACATGCTGAAAATCGATATTTTATGTGCCCAAAATCGAAATATGCATCTATCTTCTGTACCCGTTTACATCCCAAATTCAAGCTCAAAACACCAGAAAATTCAATATTTTTGGGTCCCAGAAGCGATTTGTACATGTCTACTCCTTGCTAGAATGTTTTAAAGATACAGACCCAAAATATGCGTAAAATCGATATTTAAGGTGCAAAAAGTCGATATGTGCATGCATCTTCAGTACCCGTTTATATCCCAAATTCAGGCTCAAAACACCCGAAGATTCGATATTTTTGGGTCACAGAAGCGATCTGTACATGCCTACTAAGACATAGAATATTTTCAAAATACACGCCCAAAACATGCTGAAAATCGATATTTTAGGTGTCCAAAGTCAATATGTGCATGCATCTTCTGAACCCGTTTATATCCCAAATTCAGGCTCAAAACACCCAAAAATTCGATATTTTTGGGTCCCAGAAGCGATTTGCACATGCCCACACCTTGCTAGAATGTTTACAAGATATAGACCCAAAACATGCTCAAAATCGATATTTTAGGTGCCCAAAGTCGATATGTGCATGCATCTTCTGTACCCGTTTATATCTCAAATACAGGCTCAAAACACCCGAAAATTTGGTATTTTTGGGTCCCAGAAGCGTGTACACGCATACTCCGTGTTATTGTATTTTCAAAATAAAGGACCAAAACATGCTGAAAATCGATATTTTGGGTGCCCAAAGTCGATATGTGAATGCATCTTCTGTACCCGTTTTTATTCCAAAATCAGTCTCAAAACTCCCGAAAATCCGATATTTTTGGGTCCCAGAAGCAATCTGCACATGCCTACTCAATGTTAAAAAAATTTCAAATTACATGCACAAAAACAAGTTGAAAATCGATATTTTAGGTGCCCAAAATCGATATGTTCATGCATCTTCTGTACCCGTTTATATTTCAAATTCAGGCTCAAAATACCCGAAAATACGATATTTTTGGGTATTAGAAGCGATATGTACATGGCTATTCAGTAATAGAATATTTTCACAATACAGGCCCAAAACATGCTGAAAATCGATATTTTACGTGCCCAAAGTCGATATGTGTATGCATCTTCTGTACCCGTTTATATCTCAAATTGAGGCTAAAACACCCGAATATTCGATATTTTTGGTTCCGAGAAGCGATATTTACATGCCTACGCAGTGCTGGAATATTTTCAAAATATAGGCCCAAAACATGCTGAAAATCGATATTTTGGGTGCCCAAAGTCGATATGTGTATGCTTCTTCTGTACCCGTTTACATCCCAAATTCAGGCTCAAAACACCCGAAAATTCGATATTTTTGGATTCAAGAAGCGACCTGTATATGCCTACTCAGTGTCAGAGTATTTTAAAATACTATCCCAAAACATGCTAAAAATCGATATTTTAGGTGCCCAAAGTCAATATGTGCATGCATCTTCTGTACCCGTTTATATCCCAAATTAATGCTCAAAACACCCGAAAATTCGATATTTATGGGTGCCAAAAGCGATCTGTACATGCCTACTTAGTGACAGAATACTTTCAAAATACAGGCCCAAAACATGCAAAAAATTGATATTATATGTGTCCCAAATCGATCTTCAGTACCCGTATATATCTCAAATTCAGGCTCAAAACACCCGAAGATTCGATATTTTTGGGTCACAGAAGCGATCTGTACATGCCTACTCAGTAATAGAATATTTTCAAAATACACGCCTAAAACATGCTGAAAATCGATATTTTAGGTGCCAAAAGTTGATATTTGCATGGATCTTCAGTACCCGTTTATATCTCAAATTCAGGCTCAAAATACCCGAAAATTCGATATTTTTTATGTCTTAGAAGCAATCTGTACATGGCTATTCAGTAATAGAATATTTTCACAATACAGGCCCAAAACATGCTGAAAATCGATATTTTAGGTTACCAAAGTCGATATGTGTATGCATATTCTCTACCCGTTTATATCTCAAATTCAGGCTAAAACACCCGAATATTCGATATTTTTGGTTCCAAGAAGCGATCTGTACATGCCTACGCAGTGCTAGAATATTTTAAAAGTATGGGCCCAAAACATGCTAAAAATCGATATTTAAGGTGCAAAAAGTCGATATGTGTATGCATCTTCTGTACCCGTTTATATCTCAAATTCAGGCTAAAACACTCGAATACTCGATATTTTTGGTTCCGAGAAGCAACCTTTGCATGCCTACGCAGTGCTAGAATATTTTAAAAATATAGGCCCAAAAGAAGCTAAAAATCGATATTTAAGGTGCAAAAAGTCGATATGTGCATGCGTCTTCAGCACCCGTTTATATCCCAAATTCAACCTCAAAACACCAGAAAATTCGATATTTTTGGGTCCCAGAAGCGATCTGTACATGCCTACTCAGTGCTAGAATTTTTTCAGAATATAGGCTCAAAACATGCTAAAAATCGATATTTTAAGTGTCCAAAGTCGATATGTGCATAAATCATCTGTACCCGTTTATATCTCAAATTCAGGCTCAAAACACCCGAAAATTCGATATTTTGGGGTCCCAGAAGTGATCTGTACATGCCTACTTAGTTCTAGAATATTTTCAAAATATAGGCCCAAAACATGCTAAAAATCGATATTTTAGGTGCCCAAAAGTCGATATGTGCATGCATCTTCTGTACCCGTATATATCTCAAATTCAGGCTCCAAACACCCGAAAATTCGATATTTTGGGGTCCCAGAAGCGATATGTACATGCATACTCAGATGCAGGCCCAAAACATGCTGAAAATCGATATTTTAGGTGCCCAAAGTCAACATGTGTATGCATCTTCTGCACTCGTTTATATCTCAAATTCAACCTCAAAACACCTGAAAATTCGATAATTTTGGGTCCCAGAAGCGATTTGTACATGTCTAGTCAGTGCTAGAATGTTTTCAAAATATAGGCTCAAAACATGCTAAAAATCAATATTTTAAGTGTCCAAAGTCGATATGTGCATGCATCTTCTGTACCCGTTTATATCTCAAATTCAACCTCAAAACACCCGAAAATTCGATATTTTGGGGTCCTAGAAGCGATCTGTACATGCCTACTCAGATGCAGGCCCAAAACATGCTGAAAATCGATATTTTAGGGGCCCAAAGTCAACATGTGTATGCATCTTCTTTACCCGTTTATATCTCAAATTCAGGCTCAAAACACCCGAAAATTTGATATTTTGGGGTCCCAAAAGCGATCTGTACATGCTTACTCAGATGCAGGCCCAAAACATACTGAAAATCGATCTTTTAGGTGCCCAAAAGTCGATATGTGCATGCATCTTCTATACCCGTTTATATCTCAAATTCAGGCTCCAAACACCCGAAAATTCGATATTTTGGGGTCCCAGAAGCGATCCGTACATGCCTACTCAGTGCTAGAATGTTTTCAAAATATAGGCTCAAAACATGCTAAAAATCAATATTTTAAGTGTCCAAAGTCGATATGTGCATGGATCATCTGTACCCGTTTATATCTCAAATTCAGGCTCAAAACACCCGAAAATTCGATATTTTGGGGTCCCAGAAGTGATCTGTACATGCCTACTTAGTGATAGAATATTTTCAAAATATAGGCCCAAAACATGCTAAAAATCGATATTTTAGGTGCCCAAAGTCGATATCTCAAATTCCGGCCCAAAACACCCGAAAATTCGATGTTTTGGGGTCCCAGAAGCGAACTGTACATGCTTACTCCGTGTTATAGTATTTTCAAAATACAGGCCCAAAACATACTGAAAATCGATCTTTTAGGTGCCCAAAAGTCGATATGTGCATGCATCTTCTGTACCCGTTTATATCCCAAATTCAACCTCAAAACACCCGAAAATTCGATATTTTGGGGTCCCAGAAGCGATTTGTACATGCCTACTCAGATGCAGGGCCAAAACATGCTGAAAATCGATATTTTAGGTGCCCAAAGTCAACATGTGTATGCATCTTCTGCACTCGTTTATATCTCAAATTCAACCTCAAAACACCCAAAAATTTGATAATTTTGGGTCCCATAAGCGATCTGTACATGTCTAGTCAGTGCTAGAATGTTTTCAAATTATAGGCTCATAACATGCTAAAAATCGATATTTGAAGTGTCTAAAGTCGATATGTGCATGCATGTTCTGTACCCGTTTATATCTCAAATTCAGGCTCAAAACACCCGAAAATTCGATATTTTTGGGTCCCAAAAACGATCTGTACATGCCTACTCCTAGTTAGAATATTTTCAGAATACAGGCCCAAAACATGCTGAAAACCGATATTTTAGGTGCCCAAAGTCAATATGTGCATTTATCTTCTGTACCCGTTTATATCTCAAATTCAGGCTCAAAACACCCGAAAATTCGGTATTTTTGGGTCCTAGAAGCGATTTGTACATTCCTACTCCTAGTTAGAATGTTTTCAAGATACAGACCCAAAACATGCTCAAAATCGATATTTTAGGTGCCCAAAAGTCGATATGTGCATGCATCTTCTGTACCCGTTTATATCTCAAATTCAGGCTCAAAACACCCGAAAATTCGATATTTTGGAGTTCCAGAAGCGATCCGTACATGCCTACTCAGTGCTAGAATTTTTTCGAAATATAGGCCCAAAACATGCTAAAAATCGATATTTTAGGTGCCCAAAGTCGATATCACAAATTCAGGCCCACAACACCCAAAAATTCGATATTTTGGGGTCCCAGAAGCGATCTGTACATGCCTACTCCGTGTTAGAGTATTTTCAATATACAGGCCCAAAACATACTGAAAATCGATCTTTTAGGTGCCCAAAAGTCGATATGTGGATGCATCTTCTGTACCCGTTTATATCTCAAATTCAGGCTCAAAACACCCGAAAATTCGATATTTTGGGGTCCCAGAAGCGATCTGTACTTGCCTACTCCGTGTTAAAGTATTTTCAAAATACAGGCCCAAAACAAGCTGAAAATTTATGTTTTAGGTGACCAAAGTCAATATGTGTATGCATCTTCTGCACCCGTATATATCCCAAATTCAACCTCAAAACACCCGATAATTCCATATTTTGGGGTCCCAGAAGCGATCTGTACATGCCTACTCAGTGCTAGAATGTTTTTAAAATATAGGCTCAAAACATGCTAAAAATCGATATTTTAAGTGTCCAAAGTCGATATGTGCATGCATCATCTGTACCCATTTATATCTCAAATTCAGGCTCAAAACACCCGAAAATTCGATATTTTTGGGTCCCAGAAGTGATCTGTACATGCTTACTTAGTGCTAGAATATTTTCAAAATATAGGCCCAAAACATGCTAAAAATCGATATTTTAGGTGCCCAAAGTCGATATATCAAGTTCAGGCCCAAAACACCCGAAAATTCGATGTTTTAGGGTCCCAGAAGCGAACTGTATATGCCTACTCCGTGTAAGAGTATTTTCAAAATACAGTCCCAAAACATACTGTAAATCGATCTTTTAGGTGCCCAAAAGTCGATATGTGCATGCATCTTCTGTACCCGTTTATATCCCAAATTAAACCTCAAAACACCCGAAAATTCGATATTTTGGGTTCCCAGAAGTGATCTGTACATGCCTACTCAGATGCAGGTCCAAAACATGCTCAAAATCGATATTTTAGGTGCCCAAAAGTCGATATGTGAATGCAT
Source organism: Petrolisthes cinctipes (assembly GCA_033782935.1). Lineage (NCBI taxonomy): Eukaryota > Metazoa > Arthropoda > Malacostraca > Decapoda > Porcellanidae > Petrolisthes > Petrolisthes cinctipes. The sequence continues at coordinate 381,745 of JAWQEG010000592.1, read as the reverse complement.
CTTCTTTACCCGTTTATATCTCAAATTCAGGCTCAAAACACCCGAAAATTCGATATTTTGGAGTCCCAGAAGCGATCTGTACATGCCTACTCAGTGCTAGAATATTTTGAAAATATAGGCCCAAAACATGCTAAAAATCGATATTTTAGGTGCCCAAAGTCGATATATCAAATTCAGGCCCAAAACACCCGAAAATTCGATGTTTTGGGGTCCCAGAAGCGAACTGTACATGCCTACTCCGTGTTAGAGTATTTTCAAAATACAGGCGCAAAACATACTGAAAATCGATCATTTAGGTGCCCAAAAGTCGATATGTGCATGCATCTTTTCTACCCGTTTATATCCCAAATTCAACCTCAAAACACCCAAAAATTCAATATTTTGGGGTCCCAGAAGTGATCTGTACATGCCTACTCAGATGCAGGCCCAAAACATGCTGAAAATCGATATTTTAGGTGCCCAAAGTCAACATGTGTATGCATCTTCTGCACTCGTTTATATTTCAAATTCAACCTCAAAACACCCGAAAATTCGATAATTTTGGGTCCCAAAAGCGATCTGTACATGCCTACTCCTAGTTATAGTATTTTCAAAATACAGGCCCAAAACATGCTGAAAATCGATATTTTAGGTGCCCAAAGTCGATATCTCAAATTCAGGCCCAAAACACCCAAAAATTCGATATTTTGGGGTCCCAGAAGTGATCTGTAAATGCCTACTCCGTGTTAGAGAATTTTTAATATACAGGCTTAAAACATACTGAAAATCGATCTTTTAGGTGCCCAAAAGTCGATATGTGGATGCATCTTCTGTACCCGTTTATATCTCAAATTCAGGCTCAAAACACCCGAAAATTCGATATTTTGGGGTCCCAGAAGCGATCTGTACATGCCTACTCAGTGCTAGAATGTTTTCAAAATATAGGCTCAAAACATGCTAAAAATCGATATTTTAAGTGTCTAAAGTCGATATGTGCATGCATCATCTGTACCCATTTATATCTCAAATTCAGGCTCAAAACACCCGAAAATTCGATATTTTTGGGTCCCAGAAGTGATCTGTACATGCCTACTTAGTGCTAGAATATTTTCAAAATATAGGCCCAAAACATGCTAAAAATCGATATTTTAGGTGCCCAAAGTCGATATATCAAATTCAGGCCCAAAACACCCGAAAATTCGATGTTTTGGGGTCCCAGAAGCGAACTGTACATGCCTACTCCGTGTTAGAGTATTTTCAAAATACAGGCCCAAAACATACTGAAAATCGATCTTTTAGATGCCCAAAAGTCGATATGTGCATGCATCTTCTGTACCCGTTTATATCCCAAATTAAACCTCAAAACACCCGAAAATTCGATATTTTGGGGTCCCAGAAGTGATCTGTACATGCCTACTCAGATGCAGGCCCAAAACATGCTGAAAATTTATATTTTAGGTGCCCAAAGTCAACATGTGTATGCATCTTCTGCACTCGTTTATATCTCAAATTCAACCTCAAAACACCCGAAAATTCGATAATTTTGGGTCGCAGAAGCGATCTGTACATGTCTAGTCAGTGCTAGAATGTTTTCAAAATATAGGCTCAAAACATGCTAAAAATCGATATTTTAAGTGTCCAAAGTCGATATGTGCATGGATCATCTGTACCCGTTTTTATCTCAAATTCAGGCTCAAAACACCCGAAAATTCGATATTTTGGGGTCCCAGAAGTGATCTGTACATGCTTACTTAGTGCTAGAATAATTTCAAAATATAGGCCCAAAACATGCTAAAAATCGATATTTTAGGTGCCCAAAGTCGATATCTCAAATTCAGGCCTAAAAACACCCGAAAATTCGATGTTTTGGGGTCCCAGAAGCGAACTGTACATGCCTTCTCCGTGTTAGAGTATTTTCAAAATACAGGCCCAAAACATACTGAAAATCGATCTTTTAGGTGCCCAAAAGTCGATATGTGGATGCATCTTCTGTACCCGTTTATATCTCAAGTTCAGGCTCAAAACAACCGAAAATTCGATATTTTGGGGTCCCAGAAGCGATCTGTACTTGCCTACTCCGTGTTAAAGTATTTTCAAAATACAGGCCCAAAACAAGCTGAAAATTTATGTTTTAGGTGACCAAAGTCGATATGTGGATGAATCTTCTGTACCCGTTTATATCTCAAATTCAGGCTCAAAACACCCAAAAATTCGATATTTTGGAGTCCCAGAAGCGATCTGTACATGCCTACTCAGTGCTAGAATGTTTTCAAAATATAGGCTCAAAACATGCTAAAAATCGATATTTTAAGTGTCCAAAGTCGATCTGTGCATTCATCATCTGTACCCGTTTATATCTCAAATTCAGGCTCAAAACACCCGAAAATTCGATATTTTGGGGTCCCAGAAGGGATCTGTACCTGCCTACTTAGTGCTAGAATATTTTCAAAATATAGGCCCAAAACATGCTAAAAATCGATATTTTAGGTGCCCGATGTCAATATCTCAAATTCAGGCCCAAAACACCCGAAAATTCGATATTTTGGGGTCCCAGAAGCAAACTGTACATGCCTACTCCGTGTTAGAGTATTTTCAAAATACAGGCCCAAAACATACTGAAAATCGATCTTTTTGGTGCCCAAAAGTCGATATGTGGATGCATCTTCTGTACCCGTTTATATCTCAAATTCAGGCTCCAAACACCCGAAAATTCGATATTTTGAGGTCCCAGAAGCAATCTGTACATGCCTACTCAGTGCTAGAATGTTTTCAAAATATGGGCTCAAAACATGCCAAAAATCGATATTTTTAGTGTCCAAAGTCGATATATGCATGTATTATCTGTATCCGCTTATATCTCAAATTCAGGCACAAAACACCCAAAAATTCGATATTTTGGGGTCCCAGAAGTGATCTGTACATGCCTACTTAGAGCTAGAATATTTTCAAAATATAGGCCCAAAACATGCTAACAATCGATATTTTGGGGTCCCAGAAGCGAACTGTACATGCCTACTCCGTGTTAGAGTATTTTCAAAATACAAGCCCAAAACATACTGAAAATCGATCTTTTAGGTGCCCAAAAGTCGATATGTGCATGCATCTTCTGTACCCGTTTATATCTCAAATTCAGGCTCCAAACACCCGAAAATTCGGTATTTTTGGGTCCTAGAAGCGATCTGTACATCCCTACTCCTAATTAGAATGTTTTAAAGATACAGACCCAAAACATGCTCAAAATCGATATTTTAGGTGCCCAAAAGTCGATATGTGCATGCATCTTCTGTACCCGCTTATATCACAAATTCAGGCTCAAAACACCCGAAAATTCGATATTTTGGGGTCCCAGAAGCGATCTAGAATATTTTCAAAATATAGTCCCAAAACATGCTAAAAATCGATATTTTGGGGTCCCAGAAGCGATCTGTACATGGCTACTTCGTGTTAGAGTGTTTTCAATATAGAGGCCCAAGACATACTGAAAATCGATCTTTTAGGTGCCCAAGAGTCGATATGTGGATGCATCTTCTGTACCCGTTTATATCTCAAATTCAGGCTCAAAATCCCCGAAAATTCGATATTTTGGGGTCCCTGAAGCGATCTGTACTTGCCTACTCTGTGTTAGAGTATTTTCAAAATACATGCCCAAAACAAGCTGAAAATCGATATTTTAGGTGACCAAAGTCAATATGTGTATGCATCTTCTGCACCCGTTTATATCCCAAATTCAACCTCAAAACACCCGAAAATTCTATATTTTTGGGTCCCAGAAGCGATCTGTACATGCCTACTCAATGCTAGAATGTTTCAAAATATGGGCTCAAAACATGCCAAAAATCGATATTTTAAGTGTCAAAAGTCGATATGTGCATGCATTATCTGTACCCGTTTATATCTCAAATTCAGGCTCAAAACACCCGAAAATTCGATATTTTGGGGTCCCAGAAGTGATCTGTACATGCCTACTTAGTGCTAGAATATTTTCATAATATAGGCCCAAAACATGCTAAAAATCGATATTTTAGGTGCCTAAAGTCGATATCTCAAATTCAGGCCCAAAACACCCGAAAATTCGATATTTTGGGGTCCCAGAAGCGAACTGTACATGCCTACTCTGTGTTAGAGTATTTTTTAAAATACAGGCCCAAAACATACAGAAAATCGATCTTTTAGGTGCCCAAAAGTCGATATGTGCATGCATCTTCTGTACCCGTTTATATCCAAAATTCATCCTCAAAACACCCGAAAATTCGATATTTTTGGGTCCCTGAAGCGATCTGTACATGTCTACTCAGTGCAAGAATGTTTTAAAATATGGGATCAAAACATGCCAAAAATCGATATTTTAAGTGTCCAAAGTCGATATGTGCATGCATCATCTGTACCCGTTTATATCTCAAATTCAGGCTCAAAACACCCGAAAATTCGATATTTTGGGGTCCCAGAAGCGATCTGTACTTGCCTACTCCGTGTTAGAGTATTTTCAAAATACAGCCCCAAAACAAGCTGAAAATCGATATTTTAGGTGACCAAAGTCAATATGTGTATGCATCTTCTGCACCCGTTTATATCCCAAATTCAACCTCAAAACACCTGAAAATTCGATATTTTGGGATCCCAGAAGTGATCTGTACATGCCTACTTAGTGCTAGAATATTTTCAAAATATAGGCCCAAAACATGCTAAAAATCGATATTTTAGGTGCCCAAAGTCGATATCTCAAATTCAGGCCCAAAACACCCGAAAATTCGATATTTTGGTGTCCCAGAAGCAAACTGTACATGCCGACTCCGTGTTAGAGTATTTTTAAAATACAGGCCCAAAACATACTAAAAATCAATCTTTTAGTTGCCCAAAAGTCGATATGTGCATGCATCTTCTGTACCCGTTTATATCTCAAATTCAGGCTCCAAACATCCAAAAATTCGATATTTTGGGGTCCCAGAAGCGATCTGTACATGCCTACTCAAATACAGGCCCAAAACATAGTGAAAATCGATATTTTAGGTGCCCAAAAGTCGATATGTGCATGCAACTTCTGTACCCGTTTATATCCCAAATTTAACCTCAAAACACCCGAAAATTCGATATTTTTGGGTCCCAGAAGCGATCTGTACATGCCTACTCAGTGCTAGAATTTTTTCAAAAAATAGGCTCAAAACATGCTAAAAATCGATATTTTAAGTGTCCAAAGTCAATATGTTCATGCATCATCTGTACCCGTTTATATCTCAAATTCAGGCTCAAAACACCCGAAAATTCGATATTTTGGGGTCCCAGAAGTGATCTGTACATGCCTACTTAGTGCTAGAATATTTTTAAAATATAGGCCCAAAACATGCTAAAAATCGATATTTTAGGTGCCCAAAGTCGATATCTCAAATTTATGCCCAAAACACCCGAAAATTCGATATTTTTGGGTCCCAGAAGCGAACTGTACATGCCTACTCCATGTTAGAGTATTTTCAAAATACAGGCCCAAAACATGCTGAAAATCGATATTTTTGGTGCCTAAAGTCAATATGTGCTTGCATCTTCTGTACCCGTTTATATTTTAAATTCAGGCTCAAAACACCCGAAAATTCGGTATTTTTGGGTCCTAGAAGCAATCTGTACATCCCTACTCCTAGTTAGAATGTTTTCAAGATACAGACCCAAAACATTCTCAAAATCGATATTTTAGGTGCCCAAAAGTCGATATGTGCATGCATCTTCTGTACCCGTTTATATCTCAAATTCAGGCTCCAAACATCCGAAAATTCGATATTTTGGGGTTCCAGAAGCGATCTGTACATGCCTACTCAGATGCAGGCCCAAAACATGCAGAAAATCGATATTATAGGTGCCCAAAGTCAACATGTATATTCATCTTCTGCACTCGTTTATATCTCAAATTCAACCTCAAAACACCCGAAAATTCGATAATTTTGGGTCCCAGAAGCGATCTGTACATGTCTTGCCAGTGCTAGAAGGTTTTCAAAATATAGGCTCAAAACATGCTAAAAATCGAAATTTTAAGTGTCCTAAGTCGATATGTGCATGCATCTTCTGTACCCGTTTATATCTCAAATTCAGGCTCAAAACACCAGAAAATTCGATATTTTTGGGTCCCAGAAGCGATCTGTACATGCCTACTCCTAGTTAGAGTATTTTCAAAATACAGGCCCAAAACATGCTGAAAATCGATATTTTAGGTGACCGAAGTCAATATGTGCATGCATCTTCTGTACCCGTTTATATCTCAAATTCAGGCTCAAAACACCCGAAAATTCGGTATGTTTGGGTCCCAGAAGCGATCTGTACATCCCTACTCCTAGTTAGAATGTTTTCAAAATACAGCCCCGAAACCAGCTGAAAATCGATATTTTTGGTGACCAAAGTCAATATGTGTATGCATCTTCTGCACCCGTTTATATCCCAAATTCAACCTCAAAACACCTGAAAATTCGATATTTTGGAATCCCAGAAGTGATCTGCACATGCCTACTTAGTGCTAGAATATTTTCAAAATATAGGCCCAAAACATGCTAAAAATCGATATTTTAGGTGCCCAAAGTCGATATCTCAAATTCTGGCCCAAAACACCCGAAAATTCGATATTTTGGGGTCCCAGAAGCAAACTGTACATGCCGACTCAGTGTTAGAGTATTTTCAAAATACAGGCCCAAAACATACTGAAAATCGATCTTTTAGGTGCCCAAAAGTCGATATGTGCATGCATCTTCTGTACCCGTTTATATCTCAAATTCTGGCTCAAAACACCCGAAAAATCGATATTTTTGGGTCCCAGAAGCGATCTGTACATGCCTACTCATATGCAAGCCCAAAACATGCTGAAAACCGATATTTTAGGTGCCCAAAGTCAACATGTGTATTCATCTTCTGCACTCGTTTATATCTCAAATTCAACCTCAAAACACCCGAAAATTCGATAATTTTGGGTCCCAGAAGCGATCTGTACATGTCTAGTCAGTGCTAGAATGTTTTCAAAATATAGGCTCAAATCATGCTAAAAATCGATATTTTAAGTGTCCAAAGTCGATATGTGCATGCATCTTCTGTACCCGTTTATATCTCAAATTCAGGCTGAAAACACCCGAAAATTCGATATTTTTGGGTCCCAGAAGCGATCTGTACTCCTAGTTAGAGTATTTTCAAAAAACAGGCCCAAAACATGCTGAAAATCGATATTTTACGTGCCTAAAGTCAATATGTGCTTGCATCTTCTGTACCCGTTTATATTTTAAATTTCAGGCTCAAAACACCCGAAAATTCGGTATTTTTGGGTCCTAGAAGCAATCTGTACATCCCTACTCCTAGTTAGAATGTTTTCAAGATACAGACCCAAAACATGCTCAAAATCGATATTTTAGGTGCCCAAAAGTCGATATGTGCATGCATCTTCTGTACCCGTTTATATCTCAAATTCAGGCTCCAAACATCCGAAAATTCTATATTTTGGGGTTCCAGAAACGATCTGTACATGCCTACTCAGATGCAGGCCCAAAACATGCTGAAAATCGATATTATAGATGCCCAAATTCAACATGTGTATTCATCTTCTGCACTCGTTTATATCTCAAATTCAACCTCAAAACACCCGAAAATTCGATAATTTTGGGTCCCAGAAGCGATCTGTACATGTCTTGCCAGTGCTAGAAGGTTTTCAAAATATAGGCTCAAAACATGCTAAAAACCGATATTTTAAGTGTCCTAAGTCGATATGTGCATGCATCTTCTGTACCCGTTTATATCTCAAATTCAGGCTCAAAACACCAGAAAATTCGATATTTTTGGGTCCCAGAAGCGATCTGTACATGCCTACTCCTAGTTAGAGTATTTTCAAAATACAGGCCCAAAACATGCTGAAAATCGATATTTTAGGTGCCCAAAGTCAATATGTGCATGCATCTTCTGTACCCGTTTTTATCTCAAATTCAGGCTCAAAACACCCGAAAATTCGGTATTTTTGGGTCCCAGAAGCGATCTGTACATGCCTACTCAGTGCTAGAATATTTTCAAAATATAGGACCAAAACATGCAAAAATCGATATTTTAGGTGACCAAAGTCAATATGTGTATGCATCTTCTGCACCCGTTTATATCCCAAATTCAACTTAATAACACCAGAAAATTCGATATTTCGGGGTCCTAGAAGCAAACTGTACATACCTACTCCGTGTTAGAGTATTTTCAAAATACAGGCCCAAAACATAGTGAAAATCGAACTTTTAGGTGCCCAAAAGTCGATATGTGCATGCATCTTCTGTACCCGTTTATATCTCAAATTCAGGCTCCAAACACCCGAAAATTCGATATATTTGGGTCCCAGAAGCGATCTGTACATGCCTACTCAGTGCTAGAATATTTTCAAAATATAGGACCAAAACATGCAAAAATCGATATTTTAGGTGACCAAAGTCAATATGTGTATGCATCTTCTGCACCCGTTTATATCCCAAATTCAACTTAATAACACCAGAAAATTCGATATTTTGGGGTCCTAGAAGCAAACTGTACATGCCTACTCCGTGTTAGAGTATTTACAAAATACAGGCCCAAAACATAGTGAAAATCGATCTTTTAGGAGCCCAAAAGTCGATATGTGCATGCATCTTCTGTACCCGTTTATATCCCAAATTCAACCTCAAAACACCCGAAAATTCGATATTTTTGGGTCCCAGAAGCGATCTGTACATGCCTACTCCGTATTAGAGTATTTTCAAAATACAGGCCTAAAACATGCTAAAAATCGATATTTTAAGTGTCCAAAGTCGATATGTTCATGCATCATGTGTACCCATTTATATCTCAAATTCAGGCTCAAAACACCCGAAAATTCGATATTTTGGGGTCCCAGAAGTGATCTGTACATGCCTACTTAGTGCTAGAATATTTTTAAAATATAAGCCCAAAACAGGCTAAAAATCGATATTTTAGTTGCCCAAAGTCGATATCTCAAATTTATGCCCAAAACACCCGAAAATTCGATATTTTGTGGTCCCAGAAGCGAACTGTACATGCCTACTCGCTATTAGAGTATTTTAAAAATACAGGCCTAAAACATGCTAAAAATCGATATTTTAGGTACCCAAAGTCGATATCTCAAATTTATGCCCAAAACACCCGAAAATTCGATATTATGGGGTCCCAGAAGCGAACTGTACATGCCTACTCCGTGTTAGAGTAGATTCAAAATACAGGCCCAAAACATGCTGAAAATTGATATTTTAGGTGCGTCAAGTCATTATGTGCATGCATCTTCTGTACCCGTTTATATCTTAAAATCAGGCTCAAAACACCCGAAAATTCGGTATTTTTGGGTCCTAGAAGCGATCTGTACATCCCTACTCCTAGTTAGAATGTTATCAAGATACAGACCCAAAACATGCTCAAAATCGATATTTTAGGTGCCCAAAAGTCGATATGTGCATGCATCTTCTGTACCCGTTTTTATCTCAAATTCAGGCTCCAAACACCCGAAAATTCGATATTTTGGAGTTGCAGAAGCGATCTGTACATGCCTACTCAGATGCAGGCCCAAATCATACTGAAAATCGATATTATAGGTGCCCAAAGTCAACATGTGTATTCATCTTCTGCACTCGTTTATATCTCAAATTCAACTTCAAAACACCCGGAAATTCGATAATTTTGGGTCCCAGAAGCGATCTGTACATGTCTTGCCAGTGCTAGAAGGTTTTCAAAATATAGGCTCAAAACATGCTAAAAATCGATATTTTAAGTGTCCTAAGTCGATATGTGCATGCATCTTCTGTACACGTTTATATCTCAAATTCAGGCTCCAAACACCCGAAAATTCGATATTTTTGGGTCCCAGAAGCGATCTGTACATGCCTACTCAGTGCTAGAATTTTTTCAAAATATAGGCTCAAAACATGCTAAAAATCGATATTTTAAGTGTCCAAAGTCGATATGTTCATGCATCATCTGTACCCGTTTATATCTCAAATTCAGGCTCAAAACACCCGAAAATTCGATATTTTGGGGTCCCAGAAGTGATCTGTACATGCCTACTTAGTGCTAGAATATTTTTAAAATATATGCCCAAAACATGTTAAAAATCGATATTTTAGGTGCCCAAAGTCGATATCTCAAATTTATGCCCAAAACACCCTAAAATTCGATATTTTGGGGTCCCAGAAGCGAACTGTACATGCCTACTCCGTGTTAGAGTATTTTCAAAATACAGGCCCAAAACATGCTGAAAATTTTTATTTTAGGTGCGTAAAGTCAATATGTGCATGCATCTTCTGTACCCGTTTATATCTTAAAATCAGGCTCAAAACACCCGAAAATTCGGTATTTTTTGGTCCTAGAAGCGATCTGTACATCCCTCCTCCTAGTTAGAATGTTTTCAAGATACAGACCCAAAACATGCTCAAAATCGATATTTTAGGTGCCCAAAAGTCGATATGTGCATGCATCTTCAGTACCCGTTTATAGCTCAAATTCAGGCTCCAAACACCCGAAAATTCGATATTTTGGGGTCCCAGAAGCGATCTGTACATGCCTAATTAGATGCAGGCCCAAAACATGCTGAAAATCGATATTTTAGGTGCCCAAAGTCAACATGTGTATGCATCTTCTGCACTCGTTTATATCTCAAATTCAACCTCAAAACACCCGAAAATTCGATAATTTTGGGTCCCAGAAGCGATCTGTACATGTCTTGCCAGTGCTAGAAGGTTTTCAAAATATAGGCTCAAAACATGCTAAAAATCGATATTTTAAGTGTCCTAAGTTGATATGTGCATGCATCTTCTGTACCCGTTTATATCTCAAATTCAGGCTCAAAACACCAGAAAAATCGATATTTTTGGGTCCCAGAAGCGATCTGTACATGCCTACTCCATGTTAGAGTATTTTCAAAATACAGGCCCAAAACATGCTAAAAATCGATATTTTAGGTGTCCAAAGTCAATATGTGCATGCATCTTCTGTACCCGTTTATATCTCAAATTCTGGCTGAAAACACCCGAAAATTCGGTATTTTTGGGTCCTGGAAGCGATCTGTACATCCCTACTCCTAGTTAGAATGTTTTCAGGATACAGACAAAAAACATGCTCAAAATCGATATTTTAGGTGTCCAAAAGTCGATATGTGCATGCATCTTCTGTACCCGTTTATATCTCAAATTCAGGCTCCAAACACCCGAAAATTCGATATATTTGGGTCCCAGAAGCGATCTGTACATGCCTACTCAGTGCTAGAATATTTTCAAAATATAGGAAAAAAACATGCAAAAATCGATATTTTAGGTGACCAAAGTCAATATGTGTATGCATCTTCTGCACCCGTTTATATCCCAAATTCAACTTAATAACACCAGAAAATTCGATATTTTGGGGTCCTAGAAGCAAACTGTACATGCCTACTCCGTGTTAGAGTATTTTCAAAATACAGGCCCAAAACATAGTGAAAATCGATCTTTTAGGTGCCCAAAAGTCGATATGTGCATGCATCTTCTGTACCCGTTTATATCCCAAATTCAACCTCAAAACACCCGAAAATTCGATATTTTTGGGTCCCAGAAGCGATCTGTACATGCCTACTCCGTATTAGAGTATTTTCAAAATTCAGGCCTAAAACATGCTAAAAATCGATATTTTAAGTGTCTAAAGTCGATATGTTCATGCATCATCTGTACCCGTTTATATCTCAAATTCGGGCTCAAAACACCCGAAAATACGATATTTTGGGGTTCCAGAAGTGATCTGTACATGCCTACTTAGTGCTAGAATATTTTTAAAATATAAGCCCAAAACATGCTAAAAATCGATATTTTAGGTGCCCAAAGTCGATATCTCAAATTTATGCCCAAAACACCCGATAATTCGATATTTTGGGGTCCCAGAAGCGAACTGTACATGCCTACTCCGTATTAGAGTATTTTCAAAATACAGGCCTAAAACATGCTAAAAATCGATATTTTAGGTACCCAAAGTCGATATCTCAAATTTATGCCCAAAACACCCGAAAATTCGATATTTTGGGGTCCCAGAAGCGAACTGTACATGCCTACTCCGTGTTAGAGTATTTTCAAAATACAGGCCCAAAACATGCTGAAAATTGATATTTTAGGTGCGTCAAGTCAATATGTGCATGCATCTTCTGTACCCGTTTATATCTTAAAATCAGGCTCAAAACACCCGAAAATTCGGTATTTTTGGGTCCTAGAAGCGATCTGTACATCCCTACTCATAGTTAGAATGTTTTCAAGATACAGACCCAAAACATGCTCAAAATCGATATTTTAGGTCCCCAAAAGTCGATATGTGCATGCATCTTCTGTACCCGTTTTTATCTCAAATTCAGGCTCCAAACACCCGAAAATTCGATATTTTGGGGTCCCAGAAGCGATCTGTACATGCCTACTCAGATGCAGGCCCAAAACATGCTGAAAATCGATATTTTAGGTGCCCAAAGTCAACATGTGTATGCATCTTCTGCACTCGTTTATATCTCAAATTCAACCTCAAAACACCCGAAAATTCGATAATTTTGGGTCCCAGAAGCGATCTGTACATGTCTAGCCAGTGCTAGAATGTTTTCAAAATATAGGCTCAAAACATGCTAAAAATCGATATTTTAAGTGTCCTAAGTCGATATGTGCAAACATCTTCTGTACCCGTTTATATCTCAAATTCAGGCTCCAAACACACGAAAATTCGATATTTTGGGGTCCCAGAAGCGAACTGTACATGCCTACTCAGTGCTAGAATATTTTCAAAATATAGGACCAAAACATGCTAAAAATCGATATTTTAGTTGACCAAAGTCAATATGTCTGTGCATCTTCTGCACCCGTTTATATCCAAAATTGAACTTAATAACACCAGAAAATTTGATATTTTTGGGTCTTAGAAGCAAACTGTACATGCCTACTCCTTGTTAGAGTATTTTCAAAATACAGGCCCAAAACATAGTGAAAATCGATCTTTTAAGTGCCCAAAAGTCGATATGTGCATGCATCTTCTGTACCCGTTTATATCCCAAATTCAACCTCAAAACACCCGAAAATTCGATATTTTGGGGTCCCAGAAGCGATCTGTACATGCCTACTCCGTGTTAGAGTATTTTCAAAATACAGGCCCAAAACATACTGAAAATCGATCTTTTAGGTGCCTAAAAGTCGATATGTGCATGCATCTTCTGTACCAGTTTATATCTCAAATTTAGGCTCCAAACACCCGCAAATTCGATATTTTGGGGTCACAGAAGCGATCTGTACATGCCTAGTCAGATGCAGGCCCAAAACATGCTGAAAATCGATATTTTAGGTGCCCAAAGTCAACATGTGTATGCATCTTCTGCACTAGTTTATGTCTCAAATTCAACCTCAAAACACCCGAAAATTCGATAATTTTGGGTCCCAGAAGCGATCTGTACATGTTTAGTCAGTGCTAGAATGTTTTCAAAATATAGGCTCAAAACATGCTAAAAATCGATATTTTAAGTGTCCAAAGTCGATATGTGCATGCATCTTCTGTACCCGTTTATATCTCAAATTCAGGCTTAAAACACCCGAAAATTCGATATTTTTGGGTCCCAGAAGCGATCTCTACATGCCTACTCCTAGTTAGAGTATTTTCAAAATACAGGCCCAAAACATGCTGAAAATCGATATTTTAGGTGTCCAAAGTCAATATGTGCATGTATCTTCTGTACCCGTTTATATCTCAAATTCAGGCTCAAAACACCCGAAAATTCGGTATTTTTGGGTCCTAGAAGCGATCAGTACATTCCTACTCCTAGTTAGAATGTTTTCAAGATACAGACCCAAAACATGCTCAAAATCGATATTTTAGGTGCCCAAAAGTCGATATGTGGATGCATCTTCTGTACCCGTTTATATCTCAAATTAAGGCTCAAAACACCCGAAAATTCGATATTTTGGAGTCCCACAAGCGATCTGTACATGCCTACTCAGTGCTAGAATATTTTCAAAATATAGGCCCAAAACATGCTAAAAATCGATATTTAGGTGCCCAAAGTCGATATCTTAAATTCAGGCCCAAAACACCCAAAAATTCGATATTTTGGGGTCCCAGAAGCGATCTGTACATGCCTACTCCGTGTTAGAGTATTTTCAATATACAGACCCAAAACATGCTCAAAATCGATATTTTAGGTGCCCAAAAGTCGATATGTGGATGCATCTTCTGTACCCGTTTATATCTCAAATTCAGGCTCAAAACACCTGAAAATTTGATATATTTGGGTCTCATAAGCGATCTATACATGCCTACTCCTAGTTAGAATATTTTCAAAAAACAGGCTCAAAACATGCTGAAAATCGATATTTTAGGTGCCCAAAGTCAATATGTGCATGTATCTTCTGTACCCGTTTATATCTCAAATTCAGGCTCAAAACACCCGAAAATTCGGTATTTTTGGGTCCTAGAAGCGATCTGTACATTCCTACTCCTAGTTAGAATGTTTTCAAGATACAGACCCAAAACATGCACAAAATCGATCTTTTAGGTGCCCAAAAGTCGATATGTGGATGCATCTTCTGTACCCGTTTATATCTCAAATACAGGCTCAAAACACCCGAAAATTCGATATTTTGGGGTCCCAGAAGCGATCTGTACTTGCCTACTCCGTGTTAAAGTATTTTCAAAATACAGGCGCAAAACAAGCTGAAAATTTATGTTTTAGGTGACCAAAGTCAATATGTGTATGCATCTTCTGCACCCGTATATATCCCAAATTCAACCTCAAAACACCCGAAAATTCGATATTTTGGGGTCCCAGAAGTGATCTGTACATGCCTACTTAGTGCTAGAATATTTTCAAAATATAGGCCCAAAACATGCTAAAAATCGATATTTTAGGTGCCCAAAGTCGATATATCAAATTCAGGCCCAAAACACCCAAAAATTCGATGTTTTGGGGTCCCAGAAGCGAACTGTACATGCCTACTCCGTGTTAGAGTATTTTCAAAATACAGGCTCAAAACATACTGAAAACCGATCTTTTAGGTGCCCAAAAGTCGATATGTGCATGCATCTTCTGTACCCGTTTATATCCCAAATTAAACCTCAAAACACCCGAAAATTCGATATTTTGGGGTCCCAGAAGTGATCTGTACATGCCTACTCAGATGCAGGCCCAAAACATGCTGAAAATCGATATTTTAGGTGCCCAAAGTCAACATGTGTATGCATCTTCTGCACTCGTTTATATCTCAAATTCAACCTCAAAACACCCGAAAATTCAATAATTTTGGGTCCCAGAAGTGATCTGTACATGCCTACTTATTGCTAGAATATTTTCAAAATATAGGCACAAAACATGCTAAAACTCGATATTTTAGGTGCCCAAAGTCGATATATCAAATTCAGGCCCAAAACACCCGAAAATTCGATGTTTTGGGGTCCCAGAAGCGAACTGTAAATGCCTACTCAGTGTTAGAGTATTTTCAAAATGCAGGCACAAAACATACTGAAAATCGATCTTTTAGGTGCCCAAAAGTAGATATGTGCATGCATCTTCTGTACCCGTTTATATCCCAAATTCAACCTCAAAACACCCGAAACTTCGATATTTTGGGGTCCCAGAAGTGATCTGTGCATGCCTACTCAGATGCAGGCCCAAAACATGCTGAAAATCGATATTTTAGGTGCCCAAAGTCAATATGTGTATGCATCTTCTGCACTCGTTTATATTTCAAATTCAACCTCAAAACACCCGAAAATTCGATAATTTTGGGTCCCAAAGGCGATCTGTACATGCCTACTCCTAGTTAGAGTATTTTCAAAATACAGGCCAAAAACATGCTGAAAATCGATATTTTAGGTGCCCAAAGTCAATATGTGCATGCATCTTCTGTACCCGTTTATATCTCAAATTCAGGCTCAAAACACCCGAAAATTCGATATTTTGGGGTCCCAGAAGCGATCTGTACTTGCCTACTCGGTGTCAGAGTATTTTCAAAATACAGTCCCAAAACAAGCTGAAAATCGATATTTTAGGTGACCAAAGTCAATATGTGTATGCATCATCTGCACCCATTTATATCCCAAATTCAACCTCAAAACACCTGAAAATTCGATAATTTTGGGTCCCAGAAGCGATCTGTACATGTCTAGTCAGTGCTAGAATGTTTTGAAATTATAGGCTCAAAACATGCTAAAAATCGATATATGAAGTGTCCAGAGTCGATATGTGTATGCATCTTCTGTACCCGTTTATATCTCAAATTCAGGCTCAAAACACCCGAAAATTCGATATTTTTGGGTCTCAGAAGCGATCTGTACATGCCTACTCCTAGTTAGAGTATTTTCAAAATACAGGCCCAAAACATGCTGAAAATCGATATTTTAGGTGCCCAAATTCAAAATATGTGCATGTATCTTCTGTACCCGTTTATATCTCAAATTCAGGCTCAAAACACCCGAAAATTCGGTATTTTTGGGTCCCAGAAGCGATCTGTACATCCCTACTCCTAGTTAGAATGTTTTTAAGATGCAGACCCAAAACATGCTCAAAATCGATATTTTAGGTGCCCAAAAGTCGATATGTGCATGCATCTTCTGTACCCGTTTATATCTCAAACTCAGGCTCAAAACACCCGAAAATTCGATATTTTGGAGTCCCAGAAACGATCTGTACATGCCTACTCAGTGCTAGAATATTTTCAAAATATAGGCCCAAAACATGCTAAAAATCGATATTTTAGGTGCACAAAGTCGATATCTCAAATTCAGGCCCAAAACACCCAAAAATTCGATATTTTGGGGTCCCAGAAGCGATCTGTACATGCCTACTCAGTGTTAGAGTATTTTCAAAATACAGGCCCAAAACATACTGAAAATCGATCCTTTAGGTGCCCTAAAGTCGATATGTGGATGCATTTTCTGTACCCGTTTATATCTCAAATTAAGGCTCAAAACACCAGAAAATTCGATATTTTTGGGTCCCAGAACTGATCTGTACTTGCCTACTCCGTTTTAGAGTATTTTCAAAATACAGGCCCAAAACAAGTTAAAAATCGATGTTTTAGGTGTCCAAAGTCAATATGTGTATGCATCTTCTGCACCCGTTCATATCCCAAATTCAACCTCAAAACACCCGAAAATTCGATTTTTTTGGGTCCCAGAAGCGATCTGTACATGCCTACTCAGTGCTAGAATTTTTTCAAAATATAGGCTCAAAACATGCTAAAAATCGATATTTTAAGTGTCCAAAGTCGATATGTGCATGCATCATCTGTACCCGTTTATATCTCAAATTCAGGCTCAAAACACCCGAAAATTCGATATTTTGGGGTCCCAGAAGTGATCTGTACATGCCTACTTAGTGCTAGAATATTTTCAAAATATAGGCCCAAAACATGCTAAAAATCGAAATTTTAGGTCCCCAAAGTCGATATATCAAATTCAGGCCAAAAACACCCGAAAATTCGATATTTTGGGGTCCCAGAAGCGAACTGTACATGCCTACTCCGTGTTAGAGTATTTTCAAAATACAGGCCCAAAACATACTGAAAATCGATCTTTTAGGTTCCCAAAAGTCGATATGTGGATGCATCTTCTGTACCCGTTTATATCTCAAATTCAGGCTCAAAACACCCGAAAATTCGATATTTTGGGGTTCCAGAAGCGATCTGTACATGCCTACTCAGATGCAGGCCCAAAACATGCTGAAAATCGATATTTTAGGTGCCCAAATTCAACATGTGTATGCATCTTAGGCACTCGTTTATATCTCAAATTCAACCTCAAAACACCCGAAAATTCGATAATTTTGGGTTCCAGAAGCAATCTGTACATGTCTAGTCAGTGCTAGAATATTTTCAAAATATAGGCTCAAAACATGCTAAAAATCGATATTTTAAGTGTCAAAATCGATATGTGCATGCATCTTCTATACCCGTTTATATCTCAAATTCAGGCTCAAAACACCCGAAAATTCGATATTTTTGGGTCCCAGAAGCGATCTGTACATGCCTACTCAGTGCTAGAATAATTTCAAATTATAGGCTTAAAACATGCTAAAAATCGATATTTTAGGTGCAAAAAGTCGATATCTCAAATTCAGGCCCAAAACACCCAAAAATTCGATATTTTGGGTTCCCAGAAGCGATCTGTAAATGCCTACTCCGTGTTAGAGTATTTTTAATATACAGGCTTAAAACATACTGAAAATCGATATTTTAGGTGCCCAAAAGTCGATATGTGGATGCATCTTCTGTACCCGTTTATATCTCAAATTCAGGCTCAAAACACCCGAAAATTCGATATTTTGGGGTCCCAGAAGCGATCTGTACATGCCTACTCAGTGCTAGAATGTTTTCAAAATATAGGCTCAAAACATGCTAAAAATCGATAATTTAAGTGTCCAAAGTCGATATGTGCATGGATCATCTGTACCCGTTTATATCCCAAATTCAACCTCAAAACACCCGAAAATTCGATATTTTGGGGTCCCAGAAGCGATCTGTACATGCCTACTCAGATGCAGGCCCAAAAAATGCTGAAAATCGATATTTTAGGTGCCCAAAGTCAACATGTGTATGCATCTTCTGCACTCATTTATATCTCAAATTCAACCTCAAAACACCCGAAAATTCGATAATTTTGGGTCCCAGAAGCGATCTGTACATGTCTAGTCAGTGCTATAATTTTTTCAAAATATAGGCTCAAAACATGCTAAAAATCGATATTTTAAGTGTCCAAAGTCGATATGTGTATGCATCTTCTGTACTCGTTTATATCTCAAATTCAGGCTCAAAACACCCGAAAATTCGATATTTTTGGGTCTCAGAAGCGATCTGTACATGCCTACTCCTAGTTAGAGTATTTTCAAAATACAGGCCCAAAACATGCTGAAAATCGATATTTTAGGTGCCCAAATTCAAAATATGTGCATGTATCTTCTGTACCCGTTTATATCTCAAATTCAGGCTCAAAACACCCGAAAATTCGGTATTTTTGGGTCCTAGAAGCGATCTGTACATCCCTACTCCTAGTTAGAATGTTTTCAAGATGCAGACCCAAAACATGCTCAAAATCGATATTTTAGGTGCCCAAAAGTCGATATGTGCATGCATCTTCTGTACCCGTTTATATCTCAAATTCAGGCTCAAAACACCCGTAAATTCGATATTTTGGAGTCCCAGAAACGATCAGTACATGCCTACTCAGTGCTAAAATATTTTCAAAATATAGGCCCAAAACATGCTAAAAATCTATATTTTAGGTGCACAAAGTCGATATCTCAAATTCAGGCCCAAAACACCCAAAAATTCGATATTTTGGGGTCCCAGAAGCGATCTGTACATGCCTACTCCGTGTTAGAGTATTTTCAAAATACAGGCCCAAAACATACTGAAAATCGATCCTTTAGGTGCCCTAAAGTCGATATGTGGATACATTTTCTGTACCCGTTTATATCTCAAATTAAGGCTCAAAAAACCCGAAAATTAGATATTTTTGGGTCCCAGAACCGATCTGTACTTGCCTACTCCGTTTTAGAGTATTTTCAAAATACAGGCCAAAAAACAAGCTAAAAATCGATGTTTTAGGTGTCCAAAGTCAATATGTGTATGCATCTTCTGCACCCGTTTATATCCCAAATTCAACCTCAAAACACCCGAAAATTCAATATTTTTGAGTCCCAGAAGCGATCTGTACATGGCTACTCAGTGCTAGAATTTTTTTCAAAATATAGGCTCAAAACATGCTAAAAATCGATATTTTAAGTGTCCAAAGTCGATATGTGTATGCATCTTAGGCACTCGTTTATATCTCAAATTCAACCTCAAAACACCCGAAAATTCGATAATTTTGGGTTCCAGAAGCAATCTGTACATGTCTAGTCAGTGCTAGAATATTTTCAAAATATAGGCTCAAAACATGCTAAAAATCGATATTTTAAGTGTCAAAATCGATATGTGCATGCATCTTCTGTACCCGTTTATATCTCAAATTCTGGCTCAAAACACCCGAAAATTCGATATTTTTGGGTCCCAGAAGCGATCTGTACATGCCTACTCCTAGTTAGAGTTTTTTCAAAATACAGGCCCAAAACATGCTGAAAATTGATATTTTAGGTGCCCAAAATCAGTATGTGCATGCTTCTTCTGTACCCGTTTATATCTCAAATTTAGACTCAAAACAGCCGAAAATTCGGTATTTTTGGGTCCTAGAAGCGATCTGTACATCCCTACTCCTAGTTAGAATGTTTTCAAGATACAGACCCAAAACAAGCTGAAAACCTATATTTTATGTGACCAAAGTCAATATGTGTATGCATCTTCTGCACCCGTTTATATCCCAAATTCAACCTCAAAACACCCGAAAATTCGATATTTTTGGGTCCCAGAAGCGATCTGTACATGCCTACTCAGTGCTAGAATTTTTTCAAAATATAGGCTCAAAACATGCTAAAAATCGATATTTTAAGTGTCCAAAGTCGATATGTGCATGCATCTTGTGTACCCGTTTATATCTCAAATTCAGGCTCCAAACACCCGAAAATTTGATATTTTGGGATCCCAGAAGCGATCTGTACATGCCTACTCAGATGCAGTCCCAAAACATGCTGAAAATCGATATTTTAGGTGCCCAAAGTCAACATGTGTATGCATCTTCTACACTCGTTTATATCTCAAATTCAACCTCAAAACACCCGAAAATTCGATAATTTTGGGTCCCAGAAGCGATCAGTACATGTTTAGTCAGTGCTAGAATGTTTTCAAAATATAGGCTCAAAACATGGTAAAAATCGATATTTTAAGTGTCCAAAGTCGATATGTGGATGCATCTTCTGTACCCGTTTATATCTCAAATTCAGGCTCAAAACACCCGAAAATTCGTTATTTTTGGGTCCCAGAAGCGATCTCTACATGCCTACTCCTAGTTAGAGTATTTTCAAAATACAGGCCCAAAACATGCTGAAAATCGATATTTTAGGTGACCAAAGTCAATATGTGCATGCATCTTCTGTACCCGTTTATATCTTAAATTCAGGCTCAAAACACCCGAAAATTCGGTATTTTTGGGTCCTAGAAGCGATATGTACATCCCTACTCCTAGTTAGAATGTTTTCAAGATACAGGCCATAAACAAGCTGAAAATCGATATTTTAGGTGACCAAAGTCAATATGTGTATGCATCTTCTGCACCCGTTTATATCCCAAATTTAACCTCAAAACACCCGAAAATTCGATATTTTTGGGTCCCATAAGCGATCTGTACATGCCTACTCAGTGCTAGAATGTTTTCAAAATATAGGCTCAAAACATGCTAAAAATCGATATTTTAAGTGTCCAAAGTCAATATGTGCATGCATCATCTGTACCCGTTTATATCTCAAATTAAGGCTCAAAACACCCGAAAATTCGATATTTTGGGGTCCCAGAAGTGATCTGTACATGCCTACTTAGTGCTAGAATATTTTCTAAATATAGGCCCAAAACATGCTAAAAATCGATATTTTAGGTGCCCAAAGTCGATATCTAAATTCAGGCTCAAAACATCCGAAAATTCGATATTTTGGGGTCCCAGAAGCGAACTGTACATGCCTACTCCGTGTTAGAGTATTTTCAAAATACAGGCCCAAAACATACTGAAAATCGATCTTTTAGGTGCCCAAAAGTCGATATGTGCATGCATCTTCTGTACCCGTTTATATCTCAAATTCAGGCTCCAAACACCCGAAAATTCGATATTTTGAGGTCCCAGATTCGATCTGTACATCCCTACTCAGATGCAGGCCAAAAACATGCTGAAAATCGATATTTTAGGTGCCCAAAGTCAACATGTGTATGCATCATCTGCATTCGTATATATCTTAAATTCAACCTCAAAATACCCGAAAATTCGATAATTTTGGGTCCCACAAGCGATCTGTACATGTCTAGTCAGTGCTAGAATGTTTTCAAAATATAGGCTCAAAACATGCTAAAAATCGATATTTTAAGTGTCCAAAGTCGAAATGTGCATGCATTTTCTGTACCCGTTTATATCTCAAATTCAGGCTCAAAACACCCGAAAATTCGATATTTTTGGGTCCCAGAAGCGATCTGTACATGCCTACTCCTAGTTAGAGTATTATCAAAATACAGGCCCAAAACATGTTGAAAATCGATATTTTAGGTGCCCAAAGTCAATATGTGCATGCATCTTCTGTACCCGTTTATATCTCAAATTCAGGCTGAAAACACCCGAAAATTCGGTATTTTTGGGTCCTAGAAGCGATCTGTACATCCCTACTCCTAGTTAGAATGTTTTCAAGATACAGACCCAAAACATACTCAAAATCGATATTTTAGGTGCCCAAAAGTCGATATGTGCATGAATCTTCTGTACCCGTTTATATCTCAAATTCAGGCTCAAAACACCCGAAAATTCGATATTTTCGGGTCCCAAAAGCGATCTGTACATGCCTATTCAGTGCTAGAATATTTTCAAAATATATGCCCAAAACATACTCAAAATCGATATTTTAGGTGCCCAAAAGTCAATATGTGTATGCATCTTCTGCACCCGTTTATATCCCAAATTCAACCTTAAAGCACCCGAAAATTCGATATTTTTGGGTCCCAGAAGCGATCTGTACATGCCTTCTGAGTGATAGAATGTTTTCAAAATATAGGCTCAAAACATGTTAAAAATCGATATTTTAAGTGTCCAAAGTCGATATGTGCATTAATCTTCTGTACCCGTTTATATCTCAAATACAGGCTCAAAACACCCGAAAATTCGGTATTTTTGGGTCCTAGAAGCGATCTGTACATGCCTTCTCCTAGTTAGAATGTTTTCAAGATACAGACCCAAAACATGCTCAAAATCGATATTTTAGGTGCCCAAAAGTCGATATGTGCATGCATCTTCTGTACCCGTTTATATCTCAAATTCAGGCTCCAAACACCCGAAAATTCGATATTTTGGGGTCCCAGAAGCGATCTGTACATGCCTACTAGGTGCTAGAATATTTTCAAAATATAGGCTCAAAACATGCTAAAAATCGATATTATAAGAGTCCAAAGTCGATATGTGCATGCATCATCAGTACCAGTTTATGTCTCCAATTAAGGCTCAAAACACCCAAAAATTCGATATTTTGGGGTCCCAGAAGTGATCTGTACATGCCTACTTAGTGCTAGAGTATTTTCAAAATATAGGCCCAATACATGCTAAAAATCGATATTTTAAGTGTCCAAAGTCGATATGTGCATGCATCACATGTACCCGTTTATATCTCAAATTCCGGCTCAAAACACCCGAAAATCCGATATTTTGGGGTCCCAGAAGTGATCTGTACATGCCTACTTAGTGCTAGAATATTTTCAAAATATAGGTCCAAAACATGCTAAAAATCGATATTTTAGGTGCCCAAAGTCGATATCTCAAATTCAGGCCCAAAACACCCGAAAATTCGATATTTTGGGGTCCCTGAAGCGAACTGTACATGCCTACTCCGTGTTAGAGTATTTTCATAATACAGGCCCAAAACATACTGAAAATCGATCTTTTAGGTGCCCAAAAGTCGATATGTGCATGCATCTTCTGTGCCCGTTTATATCTCAAATTCAAGCTCCAAACGACCGAAAATTCGATATTTTGGGGTCCCAGAAGAGATGTGTACATGCCTACTCAGTGCTAGAATGTTTTCAAAATATAGGCTCAAAACATGCTAAAAATCGATATTTTAAGTGTCCAAAGTCGATATGTGGATGCATCATCTGTACCCGTTTATATCTCAAATTCAACCTCAAAACACCCGAAATATTCGATATTTTTGGGTCCCAGAAGCGATCTGTACATGCCTACTCCTAGTTATAGTATTTTCAAAATACAGACCCAAAACATGCTGAAAATCGATATTTTAGGTGCCCAAAGTCAATATGTGCATGCATCTTCTTTACCCGTTTATATCTCAAATTCTGGCTCAAAACACCCGAAAATTCGGTATTTTTGGGTCCTAGAAGCGATCTGTACATCCCTACTCCTAGTTAGAATGTTTTCAAGATACAGACCCAAAACATGCTCAAAATCGATATTTTAGGTGCCCAAAAGTCGATATGTGGATGCATCTTCTGTACCCGTTTATATCTCAAATTTAGGCTTAAAACACCCGAAAATTCGATATTTTGGGGTCCCAGAAGCGATCTGTACTTGCCTACTCCGTGTTAGAGTATTTTCAAAATACAGGCCAAAAACAAGCTGAAAATCGATATTTTAGGTGACCAAAGTCAATATGTGTATGCATCTTCTGCACCCGTTTATATCCCAAATTCAACCTCAAAACACACTAAAATTCGATATTTTTGGGTCCCATAAGCGATCTGTACATGCCTACTCAGTGCTAGAATGTTTTCAAAATATAGGCTCAAAACACGCTAAAAATCGATATTTTAAGTGTCCAAAGTCGATATGTGCATGCATCATCTGTACCCGTTTATATCTCAAATTCAGGCTCAAAACACCCGAAAATTCGATATTTTGGGGTCCCAGAAGTGATCTGTACATGCCTACTTAGTGCTAGAATATTTTCAAAATATAGGCCCAAAACATGCTAAAAATCGATATTTTAGGTCCCCAAAGTCGATATCTTAAATTCAGGCCCAAAACACCCGAAAATTCGATATTTTGGGGTCCCAGAAGCAAACTGTACATGCCTACTCCGTGTTAGAGTATTTTCAAAATAAAGGCCCAAAACATACTGAAAATCAATCTTTTAGGTGCCCAAAAGTCGATATGTGCATGCATCTTTGTACCCGTTTATATCTCAAATTCAGGCTCCAAACACCCGAAAATTCGATATTTTGGGGTCCCAGAAGCGATCTGTACATGCCTACTCAGTGCTAGAATGTATTCAAAATATAGGCTCAAAACATTTTAAAAATCGATATTTTAAGTGTCCAAAGTCGATATGTGGATGCATCGTCTGTACCCGTTTATATCTCAAATTCAACCTCAAAACACCCGAAAAATTCGATGTTTTTGGGTCCCAGAAGCAATCTGTACATGCCTACTCCTAGTTATAGTATTTTCAAAATACAGGCCCAAAACATGCTGAAAATCGATATTTTAGGTGCCCAAAGTCAATATGTGCATGCATCTTCTGTACCCGTTTATATCTCAAATTCAGGCTCAAAACACCCGAAAATTCGGTATTTTTGGGTCCTAGAAGCGATCTGTACATCCCTACTCCTAGATAGAATGTTTTCAAGATACAGACCCAAAACATGCTCAAAATCGATATTTTAGGTGCCCAAAAGTCGATATGTGGATGCATCTTCTGTACCCGTTTATATCTCAAATTCAGGCTTAAAACACCCGAAAATTCGATATTTTGGGGACCCAGAAGCGATCTGTACTTGCCTACTCCGTGTTAGAGTATTTTCAAAATACAGGCCCAAAACAAGCTGAAAATCGATATTTTAGGTGACCAAAGTCAATATGTGTATGCATCTTCTGCACCCGTATATATCCCAAATTCAACCTCAAAACACCCGAAAATTCGATATTTTTCGGTTTCAGAAGCGATCTGTACATGCCTACTCAGTGCTAGAATGTTTTCAAAATATAGGCTCAAAAAATGCTAAAAATCGATATTTTAAGTGTCCAAAGTCGATATGTGCATGCATCATCTGTACCCGTTTATATCTCAAATTCAGGCTCAAAACACCCGAAAATTCGATATTTTGGGGTCCCAGAAGTGATCTGTACATGCCTACTTAGTGCTAGAATATTTTCAAAATATTGGCCCAAAACATGCTAAAAATCGATATTTTAGGTCCCCAAAGTCGATATCTCAAATTCAGGCCCAAAACACACGAAAATTCGATATTTTGGGGTCCCAGAAGCGAACTGTACATGCCTACTCCGTGTTAGAGTATTTTCAAAATACAGGCCCAAAACATACTGAAAATCGATCTTTTACGTGCCCAAAAGTCGATATGTGCATGCATTTTCTGTTCCCGTTTATATCTCAAATTCAGGCTCCAAACACCCGAAAATTCGATATTTTGGGGTCCCAGAAGCGATCTGTACATGCCTACTCAGTGCTAGAATGTTTTCAAAATATAGGCTCAAAACATGCTAAAAATCGATATTTTAAGTGTCCAAAGTCGAAATGTGGATGCATCGTCTGTACCCGTTTATATCTCAAATTCAACCTCAAAACACCCGAAAAATTCGATATTTTCGTGTCCCAGAAGCGATCTGTACATGCCTACTCCAAGTTATAGTATTTTCAAAATACAGGCCCAAAACATGCTGAAAATCGATATTTTAGGTGCCCAAAGTCAATATGTGCATGCATCTTCTGTACCCGTTTATATCTCAAATTCAGGCTCAAAACACCCGAAAATTCGGTATTTTTGGGTCCTAGAAGCGATCTGTACATCCCTACTCCTAGTTAGAATGTTTTCAAGATACAGACCCAAAACATGCTCAAAATCGATATTTTAGGTGCCCAAAATTCGATATGTGGATGCATCTTCTGTACCCGTTTATATCTCAAATTCAGGCTTAAAACACCCGAAAATTCGATATTTTGGGGTCCCAGAAGCGATCTCTACTTGCCTACTCCGTGTTAGAGTATTTTCAAAATACAGGCCCAAAACAAGCTGAAAATCGATATTTTAGGTGACCAAAGTCAATATGTGTATGCATCTTCTGCACCAGTATATATCCCAAATTCAACCTCAAAACACCCGAAAATTCGATATTTTACGGTCCCAGAAGCGATCTGTACATGCCTACTCAGTGCTAGAATGTTTTCAAAATATAGGCTCAAAACATGCTAAAAATCGATATTTTAAGTGTCCAAAGTCGATATGTGCATGCATCATCTGTACCCGTTTATATCTCAAATTAAGGCTCAAAACACCCGAAAATTCGATATTTTGGGGTCCCAGAAGTGATCTGTACATGCCTACTTAGTGCTAGAATATTTTCAAAATATTGGCCCAAAACATGCTAAAAATCGATATTTTAGGTTCCCAAAGTCGATATCTCAAATTCAGGCCCAAAACACACGAAAATTCGATATTTTGGGGTCCCAGAAGCGAACTGTACATGCCTACTCCGTGTTAAAATATTTTCAAGATACAGGCCCTAAACATACTGAAAATCGATCATTTAGGTGCCTAAAAGTCGATATGTGCATGCATCTTCTGTATCCGTTTATATCTCAGATTCAGGCTCCAAACACCCGAAAATTCGATATTTTGGAGTCCCAGAAGCGATCTGTACATGCCTACTCAGATGCAGGCCCAAAACATGCTGAAAATTGATATTTTAGGTGCCCAAAGTCAACATGTGTATGCATCTTCTGCACTCGTTTATATCTCAAATTCAGGCTCAAAACACCCGAAAATTCGATAATTTTGGGTCCCAGAAGCGATCTGTACATGTCTAGTCAGTGCTAGAATGTTTTCAAAATATAGGCTCAAAACATGCTAAAAATCGATATTTTAAGTGTCCAAAGTCGATATGTGGATGCATCATCTGTACCCGTTTATATCTCAAATTCAACCTCAAAACACCCGAAAAATTCGATATTTTTGGGTCTCAGAAGCGATCTGTACATGCCTACTCCTAGTTATAGTATTTTCAAAATACAGGACCAAAACATGCTGAAAATCGATATTTTAGGTGCCCAAAGTCATTATGTGCATGCATTTTCTGTACCCGTTTATATCTCAAATTCAGGCTCAAAACACCCGAAAATTCAGTATTTTTGTGTATTAGAAGCGATCTGTACATCCCTACTCCTAGTTAGAATGTTTTCAAGATACAGACCCAAAACATGCTCAAAATCGATATTTTAGGTGCCCAAAAGTCGATATGTGCATGCATCTTCTGTACCCGTTTATATCTCAAATTCAGGCTCAAAACACCCGAAAATTCGATATTTTGGGGTCCCAGAAGCGATCTGTACATGCCTACTCAGTGCTAGAATATTTTCAAAATATAGGCCCAAAACATGCTAAAAATCGATATTTTAGGTTCCCAAAGTCGATATCTCAAATTCAGGCCCAAAACACCCATAAATTCGATTTTTTTGGGATTACAGAAGCGATCTGTACATGCCTACTCCGTGTTAGAGTATTTTCAATATACAGGCCCAAAACATACTGAAAATCGATCTTTTAGGTGCCCAAAAGTCGATATGTGGATGCATCTTCTGTACCCGTTTATATCTCAAATTCTGGCTCAAAACACCCGAAAATTCGATATTTTTGGGTCCCAGAAGCGATCTGTACTTGCCTACTCCGTGTTAGAGTGTTTTCAAAATACAGGCCCAAAACAAGCTGAAAATCGATATTTTAGGTGACCAAAGTCAATATGTGTATGCTTCTTCTGCACCCGTATATATCCCAAATTCAACCTCAAAACACCCGAAAATTCGATATTTTTGGGTCTTAGAAGCGATCTGTACATCCCTACTCAGATGCAGGCCAAAAACATGCTGAAAATCGATATTTTAGGTGCCCAAAGTCAACATGTGTATGCATCATCTGCACTCGTATATATCTTAAATTCAACCTCAAAATACCCGAAAATTCGATAATTTTGGGTCCCACAAGCGATCTGTACATGTCTAGTCATTGCTACAATGTTTTCAAAATATAGGCTCAAAACATGCTAAAAATCGATATTTTAAGTGTCCAAAGTCGAAATGTGCATGCATTTTCTGTACCCGTTTATATCTCAAATTCAGGCTCAAAACACCCGAAAATTCGATATTTTTGGGTCCCAGAAGCGATCTGTACATGCCTACTCCTAGTTAGAGTATTATCAAAATACAGGCCCAAAACATGCTGAAAATCGATATTTTAGGTGCCCAAAGTCAATATGTGCATGCATCATCTGTACCCGTTTATATCTCAAATTCAGGCTCAAAATACCCGAAAATTCGATAATTTGGGGTCATAGAAGCAATCTGTACATGCCTATTCCGTGTTAGAGTATTTTCAAAATACAGGCCCAAAACATACTGAAAATCGATACTTTAGGCGCCCAAAAGTCTATATGTGGATGCATCATCTGTACCCGTTTATATCTCAAATTCAGGCTCCAAACACCGGAAAAATCGATATTTTGGGGTCCCAAAAGCGATCTGTACATGCCTACTCAGATACAGGCCAATAACATGCTGAAAATCGATATTTTAGGTGCCCGAAGTCAATATGTGTATGCATCTTCTGCACCCGTTTATATCCCAAATTCAACCTTAAAGCACCCGAAAATTCGATATTTTTGGGTCCCAGAAGCGATCTGTACATGCCTTCTGAGTGCTAGAATGTTTTCAAAATATAGGCTCAAAACATGTTAAAAATCAATATTTTAAGTGTCCAAAGTCGATATGTGCATTAATCTTCTGTACCCGTTTATATCTCAAATACAGGCTCAAAACACCTGAAAATTTGGTATTTTTGGGTCCTAGAAGCGATCTGTACATGCCTTCTCTTAGTTAGAATGTTTTCAAGATACAGACCCAAAACATGCTCAAAATCGATATTTTAGGTGCCCAAAAGTCGATATGTGCATGCATCTTCTGTACCCGTTTATATCTCAAATTCAGGCTCCAAACACCCGAAAATTCGATATTTTGGGGTCCCAGAAGCGATCTGTACATGCCTACTCAGTGCTAGAATATTTTCAAGATATAGGCTCAAAACATGCTAAAACTCGATATTATAAGTGTCCAAAGTCGATATGTGCATGCATCATCAGTACCAGTTTATGTCTCCAATTAAGGCTCAAAACACCCAAAAATTCGATATTTTGGGGTCCCAGAAGTGATCTGTACATGCCTACTTAGTGCTAGAGTATTTTCAAAATATAGGCTCAATACATGCTAAAAATCGATATTTTAAGTGTCCAAAGTCGATATGTGCATGCATCACATGTACCCGTTTATATCTCAAATTCCGGCTCAAAACACCCGAAAATTCGATATTTTGGGGTCCCAGAAGTGATCTGTACATGCCTACTTAGTGCTAGAATATTTTCAAAATATAGGTCCAAAACATGCTAAAAATCGATATTTTAGGTGCCCAAAGTCGATATCTCAAATTCAGGCCCAAAACACCCGAAAATTCGATATTTTGGGGTCCCTGAAGCGAACTGTACATGCCTACTTCGTGTTAGAGTATTTTCAAAATACAGGCCCAAAACATACTGAAAATCGATCTTTTAGGTGCCCAAAAGTCGATATTTGCATGCATCTTCTGTACCCGTTTATATCTCAAATTCAAGCTCCAAACGAACGAAAATTCGATATTTTGGGGTCCCAGAAGAGATGTGTACATGCCTACTCCTAGTTATAGTATTTTCAAAATACAGACCCAAAACATGCTGAAAATTGATATTTTAGGTGCCCAAAGTCAATATGTGCATGCATCTTCTTTACCCGTTTATATCTCAAATTCTGGCTCAAAACACCCGAAAATTCGGTATTTTTGGGTCCTAGAAGCGATCTGTACATCCCTACTCCTAGTTAGAATGTTTTCAAGATACTGACCCAAAACATGCTCAAAATCGATATTTTAGGTTCCCAAAAGTCGATATGTGGATGCATCTTCTGTACCCGTTTATATCTCAAATTCAGGCTTAAAACACCTGAAAATTCGGTATTTTTGGGTCCTAGAAGCAATCTGTACATCCCTACTCCTAGTTAGAATGTTTTCAAGATACAGACCCAAAACATGCTCAAAATCGATATTTTAGGTGCCTAAAAGTCGATATCTCAAATTCAGGCTTAAAACACCCGAAAATTCGATATTTTGGGGTCCCAGAAGCGATCTGTACTTGCCTACTCCGTGTTAGAGTATTTTCAAAATACAGGCCCAAAACAAGCTGAAAATCGATATTTTAGGTGACCAAAGTCAATATGTGTATGCATCTTCTGCACCCTTATATATCCCAAATTCAACCTCAAAACACCCGAAAATTCGATATTTTGGGGTCCCAGAAGTGATCTGTACATGCCTACTTAGTGCTAGAGTATTTTCAAAATATAGGCTCAATACATGCTAAAAATAGATATTTTAAGTGTCCAAAGTCGATATGTGCATGCATCACATGTACCCGTTTATATCTCAAATTCCGGCTCAAAACACCCGAAAATTCGATATTTTGGGGTCCCAGAAGTGATCTGTACATGCCTACTTAGTGCTAGAATATTTTCAAAATATTGGCCCAAAACATGCTAAAAATCGATATTTTAGGTCCCCAAAGTCGATATCTCAAATTCAGGCCCAAAACACACGAAAATTCGATATTTTGGGGTCCCAGAAGCGAACTGTACATGCCTACTCCGTGTTAGAGTATTTTCAAAATACAGGCCCAAAACATACTGAAAATCGATCTTTTACGTGCCCAAAAGTCGATATGTGCATACATTTTCTGTTCCCGTTTATATCTCAAATTCAGGCTCCAAACACCCGAAAATTCGATATTTTGGGGTCCGAGACGCGATCTGTACATCCTTACTCAGATGCAGGCCAAAAACATGCTGAAAATCGATATTTTAGGTGCCCAAAGTCAACATGTGTATGGATCATCTGCACTCGTATATATCTTAAATTCAACCTCAAAACACCCGAAAATTCGATAATTTTGGGTCCCACTAGCGATCTGTACATGTCTAGTCAGTGCTAGAATGTTTTCAAAATATAGGCTCAAAACATGCTAAAAATCGATATTTTAAGTGTCCAAAGTCGAAATGTGCATGCATTTTCTGTACCCGTTTATATCTCAAATTCAGGCTCAAAACTCCCAAAAATTCGATATTTTTGAGTCCCAGAAGCGATCTGTACATGCCTACTCCTAGTTAGAGTATTATCAAAATACAGGCCCAAAACATGCTGAAAATCGATATTTTAGGTGCCCAAAGTCAATATGTGCATGCATCTTCTGTACCCGTTTATATCTCAAATTCAGGCTAAAAACACCCGAAAATTCGGTATTTTTGGGTCCTAGAAGCGATCTGTACATCCCTACTCCTAGTTAGAATGTTTTCAAGATACAGACCCAAAACATGCTCAAAATCGATGTTTTAGGTGCCCAAAAGTCGATATGTGCATGCATCTTCTGTACCCGTTTATATCTCAAATTCAGGCTCAAAACACACGAAAATTCGGTATTTTGGGGTCCCAGAAGCGATCTGTACATGCCTACTCAGTGCTAGAATATTTTCAAAATATATGCCTAAAACATGCTAAAAATCGATATTTTAAGTGTCCAAAGTCGATATGTGCATGCATCATCAGTACCAGTTTATGTCTGAAATTAAGGCTTAAAACACCCAAAAATTCGATATTTTGGGGTCCCAGAAGCGATCTGTACATGCCTACTCAGATGCAGGCCCAAAACAAGCTGAAAATCGATATTTTAGGTGCCCAAAGCCAACATGTGTATGCATCTTCTGCACTCGTTTATATCTCAAATTCAACCTCAAAACACCCGAAAATTCGATAATTTTGGGTCCCAGAAGTGATCTGTACATGTCTAGTCAGTGCTAGAATGTTTTCAAAATATTGGCTCAAAACATGTTAAAATCGATATTTTAAGTGTCCAAAGTCGATATGTGGATGCATCATCTGTACCCGTTTATATCTCAAATTCAACCTCAAAACACCCGAAAATTCGGTATTTTTGGGTCCTAGAAGCGATCTGTACATCCCTACTCCTAGTTAGAATATTTTCAAGATACAGGCCCAAAACATACTAAAAATCGATCATTTAGGTGCCTAAAAGTCGATATGTGCATGCATCTTCTGTACCCGTTTATATCTCAGATTCAGGCTCAAAACACCCGAAAATTCGATATTTTGGAGTCCCAGAAGCGATCTGTACATGCCTATTCAGATGCAGGCCCAAAACATGCTGAAAATCGATATTTTAGGTGCCCAAAGTCATTATGTGCATGCATCTTCTGTACCCGTTTATATCTCAAATTCAGGCTCAAAACACCCGAAAATTCAGTATTTTTGGGTCCTAGAAGCGATCTGTACATCCCTACTCCTAGTTAGAATGTTTTCAAGATAAAGACCCAAAACATGCTTAAAATCGATATTTTAGGTGCCCAAAAGTCGATATGTGCATGCATCTTCTGTACCCGTTTATATCTCAAATTCAGGCTCAAAACACCCGAAAATTCGATATTTTGGGGTCCCAGAAGCGATCTGTACATGCCTACTCAGTGCTAGAATATTTTCAAAATATAGGCCCAAAACATGCTAAAAATCGATATTTTAGGTTCCCAAAGTCGATATCTCAAATTCAGGCCCAAAACACCCATAAATTCGATTTTTTTGGGATCTCAGAAGCGATATGTACATGCCTACTCCGTGTTAGAGTATTTTCAATATACAGGCCCAAAACATACTGAAAATCGATCTTTTAGGTGCCCAAAAGTCGATATGTGGATGCATCTTCTGTACCCGTTTATATCTCAAATTCTGGCTCAAAAAACCCGAAAATTCGATATTTTGGGGTCCCAGAAGCGATCTGTACTTGCCTACTCCGTGTTAGAGTGTTTTCAAAATACAGGCCCAAAACAAGCTGAAAATCGATATTTTAGGTGCCCGAAGTCAATATGTGTATGCATCTTCTGCACCCGTTTATATCCCAAATTCAACCTTAAAGCACCCGAAAATTCGATATTTTTGGGTCCCAGAAGCGATCTGTACATGCCTTCTGAGTGCTAGAATGTTTTCAAAATATAGGCTCAAAACATGTTAAAAATCAATATTTTAAGTGTCCAAAGTCGATATGTGCATTAATCTTCTGTACCCGTTTATATCTCAAATACAGGCTCAAAACACCCGAAAATTTGGTATTTTTGGGTCCTAGAAGCGATCTGTACATGCCTTCTCCTAGTTAGAATGTTTTCAAGATACAGACCCAAAACATGCTCAAAATCGATATTTTAGGTGCCCAAAAGTCGATATGTGCATGCATCTTCTGTACCCGTTTATATCTCAAATTCAGGCTCCAAACACCCGAAAATTCGATATTTTGGGGTCCCAGAAGCGATCTGTACATGCCTACTCAGTGCTAGAATATTTTCAAAATATAGGCTCAAAACATGCTAAAACTCGATATTATAAGTGTCCAAAGTCGATATGTGCATGCATCATCAGTACCAGTTTATGTCTCCAATTAAGGCTCAAAACACCCAAAAATTCGATATTTTGGGGTCCCAGAAGTGATCTGTACATGCCTACTTAGTGCTAGAGTATTTTCAAAATATAGGCTCAATACATGCTAAAAATCGATATTTTAAGTGTCCAAAGTCGATATGTGCATGCATCACATGTACCCGTTTATATCTCAAATTCCGGCTCAAAACACCCGAAAATTCGATATTTTGGGGTCCCAGAAGTGATCTGTACATGCCTACTTAGTGCTAGAATATTTTCAAAATATAGGTCCAAAACATGCTAAAAATCGATATTTTAGGTGCCCAAAGTCGATATCTCAAATTCAGGCCCAAAACACCCGAAAATTCGATATTTTGGGGTCCCTGAAGCGAACTGTACATGCCTACTTCGTGTTAGAGTATTTTCAAAATACAGGCCCAAAACATACTGAAAATCGATCTTTTAGGTGCCCAAAAGTCGATATTTGCATGCATCTTCTGTACCCGTTTATATCTCAAATTCAAGCTCCAAACGACCGAAAATTCGATATTTTGGGGTCCCAGAAGAGATGTGTACATGCCTACTCCTAGTTATAGTATTTTCAAAATACAGACCCAAAACATGCTGAAAATCGATATTTTAGGTGCCCAAAGTCAATATGTGCATGCATCTTCTTTACCCGTTTATATCTCAAATTCTGGCTCAAAACACCCGAAAATTCGGTATTTTTGGGTCCTAGAAGCGATCTGTACATCCCTACTCCTAGTTAGAATGTTTTCAAGATACAGACCCAAAACATGCTCAAAATCGATATTTTAGGTTCCCAAAAGTCGAAATGTAGATGCATCTTCTGTACCCGTTTATATCTCAAATTCAGGCTTAAAACGCCTGAAAATTCGATATTTTGGTGTCCCAGAAGCGATCTGTACTTGCCTACTTAGTGCTAGAGTATTTTCAAAATACAGGCCAAAAACAAGCTGAAAATCGATATTTTAGGTGACCAAAGTCAATATGTGTATGCATCTTCTGCACCCGTTTATATCCCAAATTCAACCTCAAAACACCCTAAAATTCGATATTTTGGGGTCCCATAAGCGATCTGTACATGCCTACTCAGTGCTAGAATGTTTTCAAAATATAGGCTCAAAACATGCTAAAAATCGATATTTTAAGTGTCCAAAGTCGATATGTGCATGCATCATCTGTACACGTTTATATCTCAAATTCAGGCTCAAAACACCCGAAAATTCGATATTTTGGGGTCCCAGAAGTGATCTGTACATGCCTACTTAGTGCTAGAATATTTTCAAAATATAGGCCCAAAACATGCTAAAAATCGATATTTTAGGTCCCCAAAGTCGATATCTCAAATTCAGGCCCAAAACACCCGAAAATTCGATATTTTGGGGTCCCAGAAGCGAACTGTACATGCCTACTCCGTGTTAGAGTATTTTCAAAATACAGGCCCAAAACATACTGAAAATCGATCTTTTAGGTGCCCAAAAGTCGATAATTGAGTGGCTGAGTGTTACAACCAGTCGAACGCCACGCCTACTTAAGCGAGATAATTGCCTTTAAAGTATAGGTAATAATGTCACGCGTAAGGTAAACACGAATAATCTGTTGACCGTTACTTCACTTCATCAACTTGAAATCACCACACTATAACATATACTGTGGTATTTCAGACTTCATTAGAGGCCAAATTTTCTTAGCTTTCAACTGATATATGCCAAAAAGTGTTCAGTTCCCTATTAAGAAAGATATTACAGGTATAATAAATACGAGTACCATGGAGAAAATGTGAAAAGTTATTCTTGTACTGATATATTAGATTATAATGGAGAATTGGTAAATAATAATAAAATATACTATTTTGCTTAAGAAACTACATTGTTCAAGCATTCTATGGGTATAGTTTAGATGTAGGTACGTTACAGAATAACTTTGAAAAGTTTAAAAGACTATGATACTCTCATAATTTCCCGCGGTCTAGCCTCGGCCTTGTCGCCTTGCCGGGTGCAGGTGAGGTGGTGCCGGTCGCTGCCACACGTACGATTCAACGGTCCATCCTACTCGCCTCCCCTCTCTCCCACTCCTTCCTACCCTCCTCTGCCACCCACCCACTAAGGCTGCTGGCAAAGAACCGTTCAATCTCTAGAACCGATATTAACTAGTTGACAATGTTATAATATTATAATTGCTGTATAATGTATTATATTGCTGTATTATAATAATACAATGAGAGAGAGAGAGAGAGAGAGAGAGAGAGAGAGAGAGAGAGTGTGTGTGTGTGTGTGTGTGCAAAGATGTTTACATACTACATACTCTTCACATTTGACTACTCACTCGAAAAAAAAAAAAGGTGATGCAGTGTAAGCATCTCTCTGGTGTGTAGCCTATAATACACAGGAATAAAGCTTGTATTTTCACGTTGCTGTAATCTCCGTAGCAAAAGAACAAGAGATACAGCATTACAAAAAATTGGAGCACAGGCTAAGGGTAAGCAAGTCTCATTTAAAATAATTTTAGTCTTACTTAATTGAATGTGATTTGCTCATCATTGCATTCTTTGTTGTTTGTCTGCTCCTGTGTAACGTCCCATGGTGAGTAAATTAATCACAAGACTCTCCACTCCCTGCAACACATAAGATATTCCTCTGATTGCCTCCATGTCCACCCCAAATAATTATAATATTGGATGCAAAATCAATGATCAGTATAACATGAACACTTCATTAATATAAAAATAAATACCATGCCGTACTGTAAATTAAATGATTTACATCAATAACAACCTGCATCTGTACTACTAAAATAACTTGAAATAATCAGGTTGCTGCACCTTTCGCCCCTTCTCTATGGACACCACAATAAAGCCATTTATAACCCAGTCATTATTGTAATGTTTTCCCGCTCTGCCCGCCAATCCTCCCACCTCATGCTTCAATACAATACCACTCCACCACCCTGTGTTGGTATGGGTCCTGTTATGTGTGTGTGTATGTGTGTTATAATGTTTCCTTCTGTGTTTTGGTATGTGTCGTGTACACTACACGTATTGTCTACTCTGTTTGTCCTGTAATACAGCTTTCTATTTTCTCTTCTGTCCTAGCCCATATCCTAAGCAGATAATGGCGGTGGGGGTTCAGTCTCTCTCTCTCTCTCTCTCTCTCTCTCTCTCTCTCATTTTTCCCTTCATTCTTTCCCGCCACCCTACCCTGTTTTACTTCTCTCTACTGCATTCCAAACCATACGTACAACCTTTCCCTCCCTTCCCACTGTCCCACCTTGTCCCCTGTCGTTCTCACCTACCCTATCTTTCCCTATCTGTCTACTGTCCCAACTTGTCCCCTGTCCTTCCCACCTACCCTACCTTTCCCTGTCTGCCTACTGTCCCACCTTGTCCCCTGTCCTTTCCACCTACCCTACCTTTCCCTGTATGTCTACTGTCCCAACTTGTCCCCTGTCCTTCCCACCTACCCTACCTTTCCCTGTCTGCCTACTGTCCCACCTTGTCCCCTGTCCTTTCCACCTACCCTACCTTTCCCTGTATGTCTACTGTCCCAACTTGTCCCCTGTCCTTCCCACCTACCCTACATTTCCCTGTCTGCCTACTGTCCCAACTTGTCGCCTGTCCTTTCCACCTACCCTACCTTTCCCTGTCTGTCTACTGTCTCACCTTGTCCCCTGTCCTTCTCACCTACCCTACCTTTCCCTGTCTGTCTACTGTCCCAACTTGTCCACTGTCCTTTCCATCACCCTGTCCTTCTCACCTACCCTACCTTTCCCTGTCTGTCTACTGTCCCACCTTGTCCCCTGTCCTTTCCATCACCCTGTCCTTCCCACCTACCCTACCTTTCCCTGTCTGTCTACTGTCTCACCTTGTCCCCTGTCCTTTCCATCACCCTGTCTTTCCCACCTACCCTACCTTTCCCTGTCTGCCTACTGTCCCAACTTGTCGCCTGTCCTTTCCACCTACCCTACCTTTCCCTGTCTGTCTACTGTCTCACCTTGTCCCCTGTCCTTCTCACCTACCCTACCTTTCCCTGTCTGTCTACTGTCTCACCTTGTCCCCTGTCCTTTCCATCACCCTGTCCTTCTCACCTACCCTACCTTTCCCTGTCTGTCTACTGTCCCACCTTGTCCCCTGTCCTTTCCATCACCCTGTCCTTCCCACCTACCCTACCTTTCCCTGTCTGTCTACTGTCTCACCTTGTCCCCTGTCCTTTCCATCACCCTGTCTTTCCCACCTACCCTACCTTTCCCTGTCTGCCTACTGTCTCACCTTGTCCCCTGTCCTTTCCATCACCCTGTCCTTCCCACCTACCCTACCTTTCCCTGTCTGTCTACTGTCTCACCTTGTCCCCTGTCCTTCCCACCTACCCTACCTTTCCCTGTCTGTCTACTGTCTCACCTTGTCCCCTGTCCTTTCCATCACCCTGTCCTTCCCACCTACCCTACCTTTCCCTGTCTGTCTACTGTCCCACCTTGTCCCCTGTCCTTTCCATCACCCTGTCCTTCCCACCTACCCTACCTTTCCCTGTCTGTCTACTGTCTCACCTTGTCCCCTGTCCTTTCCATCACCCTGTCCTCCCAACTGTCCACTATTCATTACCCTGTCCCACCGTGACATATCCTTCTCACCACATACATCACAGATGTATGTGTGTTTCCTTCTGTGTTTTGTTATGTGTCCTGTTGTGTTTGTTTGTGTTTGTGTGTGTGTCCTGTGTTTTGTTATGTGTCCTGTTCTATCTATCTATCTATAGCTCCGACGCCTCGTTCCCTCCGGGAACTCTCACCAATAGGGTGGCCACGGCAGAAGAGTCTCCAGTTTTCCCTGTTCCCGCACTCCCTCCTCACTTGCTCCATCCCCCCTTCCTCCCTCACACTTCTCTCTCTCTCTCTCTCTCTCTCTCTCTCTCTCTCTCTCTCTCACACACATACTCTTCCACTCTGTTCTGCCATCTAACCGGAGGTCTGCCTCTCACACCAGGTCCCACAACTTCACTTCCATACACCTTCTTTACAGACTCCACACTTTACATTCTCTCCACATGTCCAAACCACCTCAGTGTATTACGCTTCACTCTCTCAACCACTCCACATTCAATACCAACTGCCTTCTCACTCATACCACACCTCTCATACATATACACTCTCATTACTTTCTCCATCCCACCTAGTAAGTCCACATGCTCCTCTCAGATAACTCATTTCCACTGCACCTATTCTAGACTGATGAGCCCTACTCCATGTCCATGTCTCTGACGCATATGTCAGTGTTGGCAGGAATATACTATTTCTCAGTCCCTTTTTCACTTCCATACTCACACTTCTACCCTTCATAATCCTTCCCAGTGATATTATGAACTGCCTGCCCCTCACTGCTCTCTCCCTGATTTCTCCTTCCATGTTTACACAGAACTGTTCCCAGTTACTTGAATTCCCTCACCTCCTCCATCCTCTCACCCCCTAAAGTTATCTCACATTCAGTCCCAGTTGGTACAGCCACTCTATAGGGTGTAGCAAAGTCAATTACTTCTGTTTTGGTCCTCTCAAATACCATCACCTTACTCTTACCAACATTCACCTCCAGTTTTCTTTGCTTACACACGGACTGAAACTTATCCACCACCCTCTGTAACTCCCTTTCACTCTCGGCCAGCAGCACAGTGTCAAATAAGCTTGTAACCAAGGACCAATCTACTCCATTCAACCTCAGTTTCGCACCCAGGCCCTCCACCTTTGCCTTCATCTCTCTCATGCACCCATCCATAAAGATATTGAACAACTATGGTGACATGACACACCCCTGCCTCAATCCTACACTGATATCAAAGTTCTCACTCAAATCACCCTCAACTCTCACACAAGCTTTTGCCTCTCTATAGAAAGCCTCAATCCCCTCCAGCAAGAGCCCACCAACACAGTAAATCCTTAATACATCTGTCATAGCTCTCCTATCAACCCTATCGTATGCCTTCTCCAAATCTATGAAGGCAGCATACAACTTCCTACCCTTCCCAATATATTTCTCCACTGTTGATTTTATTGCAAAGATCTGGTTCACACATCCTCTACCCTTTCTGAACCCTCCCTGCTCCTCACTGACTTTATTCCCAGTTACTTCTATCAGTCTCTCAGTAAGAACCTTCCCATACACCTTCCCCAGTACATTAAGAAGGCTTATTCCCCTATAGCTACCACACTCATCCTTACTCTCTTTCCCCTTGTACAGAGGCACAATTATGACTCTCCTTCAGTTCTCTGGCACCTCTCCCTGTCTCCAAGCCAATATGCATATAAGCAGCATCTACTCCACCACTTCCTCCCCCCCCACACCTCAGCATCTCTCCAGTTATTTCATCCACCCCCGGTGCCTTTCCTATCTTCAACTTTCCTATTGCTTTCCTGACCTCTTCCCTTCCTAATTCTCCCTGTACATCCTGTCGTCTACCTCATGCCTCCATCACCATGCATGTCACCACCGCCTCCCCTCCCGTCCCCCCATTCATCAACCGATCAAAATGCCTATTCCACACTTCTTTCACTTCCTCACTTCTACTCACAGTAACTCCATCCTCTCTCTTCATTCTCACGCTACCAGAATTTCCTTCTCCTCTTTCTCTTTTCACCTCCTTCCAGAATAATTTCTTGTTTTCTCTAAACTTCTCACTCAGTTTTCTCCCAAACTCCTCATCCACTCTCCTTTTGCTCTCACTCACCGTCCTCTTCACATTCCTCTTACACTCATTGTATTCCCTCTTTCACCTCCTCTGGCACATTTCTCTGCAGGGTTCTCCTAAAAGCCTTCTTATTCTCTACAGCATCCTTCACTTCTTCAGATCACCATGCACTCCCTTTCTTCCCCCTTTTGTCCTTTGTACCCAACCACTTCTGCTGCTGTCTTACACACTAAAGTTTTGAATGTTTCATACACATCATTCACTCCCACTCCCTCCCCTATCCCCATCCTTGCATCCCCCAGCACCTCACCCACCCTCCTCTTATATTCCTCCCTATATTCTGCTTCATCTAATTTCCCACTAGCCACCTCCCTCTTTTTCCTCACCCCTTTATCCCTCCTACCATATTCCCACTTAGCACTAACCCTCATCCTTACCAACAACACAAAATGGTCGGAGCATTGGATAATTTATCTCACCACTTTTGCATCGACCCTGTGATCTTGTATGAAGCTTGGAGGCTTGTGATTCCTCCTGACTATGCCACGAAACACGCTCTTTCAATATGGGTGATGTTTCGTGGCAAAATTTGAAGGACTCGCAAACCTCCAATTTTCTGACTACATCACAGGGTCCCTTAACCTTTCATCC
The DNA here is from genome assembly GCA_033782935.1 of Petrolisthes cinctipes. Lineage (NCBI taxonomy): Eukaryota > Metazoa > Arthropoda > Malacostraca > Decapoda > Porcellanidae > Petrolisthes > Petrolisthes cinctipes. The sequence goes on along the minus strand of JAWQEG010000592.1, from coordinate 340,281 downwards.
ACTGCCACAAAATAATCAATCAAGCTCTTCTGCTCTCCTCTCTCATCCCTTCTCTTTCGTGTATACCTGTGGATCATCTTGTGCTGAAAGAAGGTGTTTGCCAAGAACAATCCCCTCTCAGCACAGACATCCACCCTTCTCATTTACTCCTATTCCCCATTTACCCACAATACTTCCCACTTCCTCGCTTCCATACATATCTCCCATCATCACCACTCTCCTTCCATTATCAATCTTTCTCAGACACGCATTCAATTTCTCCCAAAACACACTCATCCTCTCTCTCTCCGTCCTACTCTTTTAATCCTCTGGTGCATATGCACACACCCACACATATTTCACCATCCCAATCGTTCCCGTCATCCATACAATCCTCGACCCATGTCCATCCACTCCCTTCCACACCAACCCATCCTCCCCCTACCCTTACCTTCCCTTCTTACCAACCCATCCTCCACCTACCCCAACCATCCCTCCTTACCAACCTATCCTCCTCCTACTTTGTATACTCCCACCAACCCTTTGTGAGTTCCCTATCCTCCCTTCTTACCAACCCATCCTCCTCCTCCCTCCACCCCTACACATACTCTCTCTCTCTCTCAGTGAGTGTGTGTCTGTCTGACTGACTCGAGTGAGTCGAGTCACTGCCTAGTGCCTACCGCCCTACCCGTGCAATTTGTGAGTTCCCAATTATTAAGTTTAATTAATTATGTATCTTATTCGATGTATTGTCATAATTTTACTAAGAAATATCGAAGTAATAACACTTCCCTTATCATACAGTGAAACACATAGTATAAGCATAAATTATTTAGACATCTTTTAAACGCAGTACGAGAGTTTGGGCTGGTCCGACCGGGCCGGTGGGCATCGTTATCGTTTCCTCTCTTTTTAATTATCTTTTTTCCACGATTTGTGATAACTAAATGGATTTACAAGTTTGTTTTTGCAATAAAAATGTACAAAAATGTTTTTATGCTACATAGCAAGTGTTCCTAACGGCTAATAAAATAATCACGTAGAGCACGAAGTAAATAATATTAATTCGCGAGCAGTGGCAACATCTTTGTTTCAGCTGACTGACTTGTTGACTGCCTGCATTTGTCACTCGCCGACACTCGGTTGTATTTCAGACATTCTAGAGATGTCTATATGCAAGCTAAAATGATATCCATTTGTTCATTAGATAGAAGAGGAATTGTAGAAGTAATTCCTATTAATAACTCAATTTTAGGGTAGTTGGCGCTTGACTGGTTGTAACAGTTAGGGCTACATATGTGCATGCATCTTCTGTACCCGTTTATATCTCAAATTCAGGCTCAAAACACCCGAAAATTCGATATTTTGGGGTCCCAGAAGCGATCTGTACATGCCTACTCAGTGCTAGAATATTTTCAAAATATAGGCTCAAAACATGCTAAAACTCGATATTATAAGTGTCCAAAGTCGATATGTGCATGCATCATCAGTACCAGTTTATGTCTCCAATTAAGGCTCAAAACACCCAAAAATTCGATATTTTGGGGTCCCAGAAGTGATCTGTACATGCCTACTTAGTGCTAGAGTATTTTCAAAATATAGGCTCAATACATGCTAAAAATCGATATTTTAAGTGTCCAAAGTCGATATGTGCATGCATCACATGTACCCGTTTATATCTCAAATTCCGGCTCAAAACACCCGAAAATTCGATATTTTGGGGTCCCAGAAGTGATCTGTACATGCCTACTTAGTGCTAGAATATTTTCAAAATATAGGTCCAAAACATGCTAAAAATCGATATTTTAGGTGCCCAAAGTCGACATCTCAAATTCAGGCCCAAAACACCCGAAAATTCGATATTTTGGGGTCCCTGAAGCGAACTGTACATGCCTACTTCGTGTTAGAGTATTTTCAAAATACAGGCCCAAAACATACTGAAAATCGATCTTTTAGGTGCCCAAAAGTCGATATTTGCATGCATCTTCTGTACCCGTTTATATCTCAAATTCAAGCTCCAAACGACCGAAAATTCGGTATTTTTGGGTCCTAGAAGCGATCTGTACATCCCTACTCCTAGTTAGAATGTTTTCAAGATACAGACCCAAAACATACTCAAAATCGATATTTTAGGTTCCCAAAAGTCGATATGTGGATGCATCTTCTGTACCCGATTATATCTCAAATTCAGGCTTAAAACACCTGAAAATTCGATATTTTGGGGTCCCAGAAGCGATCTGTACTTGCCTACTTAGTGCTAGAGTATTTTCAAAATACAGGCCAAAAACAAGCTGAAAATCGATATTTTAGGTGACCAAAGTCAATATGTGTATGCATCTTCTGCACCCGTTTATATCCCAAATTCAACCTCAAAACACCCTAAAATTCGATATTTTTGGGTCCCATAAGCGATCTGTACATGCCTACTCAGTGCTAGAATGTTTTCAAAATATAGGCTCAAAACATGCTAAAAATCGATATTTTAAGTGTCCAAAGTCGATATGTGCATGCATCATCTGTACCCGTTTATATCTCAAATTCAGGCTCAAAACACCCGAAAATTCGATATTTTGGGGTCCCAGAAGTGATCTGTACATGCCTACTTAGTGCTAGAATATTTTCAAAATATAGGCCCAAAACATGCTAAAAATCGATATTTTAGGTCCCCAAAGTCGATATCTCAAATTCAGGCCCAAAACACCCGAAAATTCGATATTTTGGGGTCCCAGAAGCGAACTGTACATGCCTACTCCGTGTTAGAGTATTTTCAAAATACAGGCCCAAAACATACTGAAAATCGATCTTTTAGGTGCCTAAAAGTCGATATGTGCATGCATCTTCTGTACCCGTTTATATCTCAAATTCAGGCTCCAAACACCCGAAAATTCGATATTTTGGGGTCCCAGAAGCGATCTGTACATGCCTACTCAGTGCTAGAATGTTTTCAAAATATAGGCTCAAAACATGCTAAAAATCGATATTTTAAGTGTCCAAAGTCGATATGTGGATGCATCGTCTGTACCCGTTTATATCTCAAATTCAACCTCAAAACACCCGAAAAATTCGATATTTTTGGGTCCCAGAAGCGATCTGTACATGCCTACTCCTAGTTATAGTATTTTCAAAATACAGGCCCAAAACATGCTGAAAATCGATATTTTAGGTGCCCAAAGTCAATATGTGCATGCATCTTCTGTACCTGTTTATATCTCAAATTCAGGCTCAAAACACCCGAAAATTCGGTATTTTTGGGTCCTAGAAGCAATCTGTACATCCCTACTCCTAGTTAGAATGTTTTCAAGATACAGACCCAAAACATGCTCAAAATCGATATTTTAGGTGCCTAAAAGTCGATATCTCAAATTCAGGCTTAAAACACCCGAAAATTCGATATTTTGGGGTCCCAGAAGCGATCTGTACTTGCCTACTCCGTGTTAGAGTATTTTCAAAATACGGGCCCAAAACAAGCTGAAAATCGATATTTTAGGTGACCAAAGTCAATATGTGTATGCATCTTCTGCACCCGTATATATCCCAAATTCAACCTCAAAACACCCGAAAATTCGATATTTTTCGGTCCCAGAAGCGATCTGTACATGCCTACTCAGTGCTAGAATGTTTTCAAAATATAGGCTCAAAACATGCTAAAAATCAATATTTTAAGTGTCCAAAGTCGATATGTGCATGCATCATCTGTACCCGTTTATATCTCAAATTCAGGCTCAAAACACCCGAAAATTCGATATTTTGGGGTCCCAGAAGTGATCTGTACATGCCTACTTAGTGCTAGAATATTTTCAAAATATTGGCCCAAAACATGCTAAAAATCGATATTTTAGGTCCCCAAAGTCGATATCTCAAATTCAGGCCCAAAACACACGAAAATTCGATATTTTGGGGTCCCAGAAGCGAACTGTACATGCCTACTCCGTGTTAGAGTATTTTCAAAATACAGGCCCAAAACATACTGAAAATCGATCTTTTACGTGCCCAAAAGTCGATATGTGCATGCATTTTCTGTTCCCGTTTATATCTCAAATTCAGGCTCCAAACACCCGAAAATTCGATATTTTGGGGTCCGAGACGCGATCTGTACATCCTTACTCAGATGCAGGCCAAAAACATGCTGAAAATCGATATTTTAGGTGCCCAAAGTCAACATGTGTATGCATCATCTGCACTCGTATATATCTTAAATTCAACCTCAAAACACCCGAAAATTCGATAATTTTGGGTCCCACTAGCGATCTGTACATGTCTAGTCAGTGCTAGAATGTTTTCAAAATATAGGCTCAAAACATGCTAAAAATCGATATTTTAAGTGTCCAAAGTCGAAATGTGCATGCATTTTCTGTACCCGTTTATATCTCAAATTCAGGCTCAAAACTCCCGAAAATTCGATATTTTTGGGTCCCAGAAGCGATCTGTACATGCCTACTCCTAGTTAGAGTATTATCAAAATACAGGCCCAAAACATGCTGAAAATCGATATTTTAGGTGCCCAAAGTCAATATGTGCATGCATCTTCTGTACCCGTTTATATCTCAAATTCAGGCTAAAAACACCCGAAAATTCGATATTTTTGGGTCCTAGAAGCGATCTGTACATCCCTACTCCTAGTTAGAATGTTTTCAAGTTACAGACCCAAAACATGCTCAAAATCGATGTTTTAGGTGCCCAAAAGTCGATATGTGCATGCATCTTCTGTACCCGTTTATATCTCAAATTCAGGCTCAAAACACACGAAAATTCGGTATTTTGGGGTCCCAGAAGCGATCTGTACATGCCTACTCAGTGCTAGAATATTTTCAAAATATATGCCTAAAACATGCTAAAAATCGATATTTTAAGTGTCCAAAGTCGATATGTGCATGCATCATCAGTACCAGTTTATGTCTCAAATTAAGGCTCAAAACACCCGAAAATTCGATATTTTGGAGTCCCAGAAGCGATCTGTACATGCCTATTCAGATGCAGGCCCAAAACATGCTGAAAATCGATATTTTAGGTGCCCAAAGTCAACATGTGTATGCATCTTCTGCACTCGTTTATATCTCAAATTTAACCTCAAAACACCCGAAAATTCGATAATTTTGGGTCCCAGAAGCGATCTGTACATGTCTAGTCAGTGCTAGAATGTTTTCAAAATATAGGCTCAAAACATGCTAAAAATCGATATTTTAAGTGTCCAAAGTCGATATGTGGATGCATCATCTGTACCCGTTTATATCTCAAATTCAACCTAAAAACACCCGAAAAATTCGATATTTTTGGGTCTCAGAAGCGATCTGTACATGCCTACTCCTAGTTATAGTATTTTCAAAATACAGGACCAAAACATGCTGAAAATCGATATTTTAGGTGCCCAAAGTCATTATGTGCATGCATCTTCTGTACCCGTTTATATCTCAAATTCAGGCTCAAAACACCCGAAAATTCAGTATTTTTGGGTCCTAGAAGCGATCTGTACATCCCTACTCCTAGTTAGAATGTTTTCAAGATAAAGACCCAAAACATGCTTAAAATCGATATTTTAGGTGCCCAAAAGTCGATATGTGCATGCATCTTCTGTACCCGTTTATATCTCAAATTCAGGCTCAAAACACCCGAAAATTCGATATTTTGGGATCTCAGAAGCGATCTGTACATGCCTACTCCGTGTTAGAGTATTTTCAATATACGGGCCCAAAACAAGCTGAAAATCGATATTTTAGGTGACCAAAGTCAATATGTGTATGCATCTTCTGCACCCGTATATATCCCAAATTCAACCTCAAAACACCCGAAAATTCGATATTTTTCGGTCCCAGAAGCGATCTGTACATGCCTACTCAGTGCTAGAATGTTTTCAAAATATAGGCTCAAAACATGCTAAAAATCAATATTTTAAGTGTCCAAAGTCGATATGTGCATGCATCATCTGTACCCGTTTATATCTCAAATTCAGGCTCAAAACACCCGAAAATTCGATATTTTGGGGTCCCAGAAGTGATCTGTACATGCCTACTTAGTGCTAGAATATTTTCAAAATATTGGCCCAAAACATGCTAAAAATCGATATTTTAGGTCCCCAAAGTCGATATCTCAAATTCAGGCCCAAAACACACGAAAATTCGATATTTTGGGGTCCCAGAAGCGAACTGTACATGCCTACTCCGTGTTAGAGTATTTTCAAAATACAGGCTAAAAACATACTGAAAATCGATCTTTTACGTGCCCAAAAGTCGATATGTGCATGCATTTTCTGTTCCCGTTTATATCTCAAATTCAGGCTCCAAACACCCGAAAATTCGATATTTTGGGGTCCGAGACGCGATCTGTACATCCTTACTCAGATGCAGGCCAAAAACATGCTGAAAATCGATATTTTAGGTGCCCAAAGTCAACATGTGTATGCATCATCTGCACTCGTATATATCTTAAATTCAACCTCAAAACACCCGAAAATTCGATAATTTTGGGTCCCACTAGCGATCTGTACATGTCTAGTCAGTGCTAGAATGTTTTCAAAATATAGGCTCAAAACATGCTAAAAATCGATATTTTAAGTGTCCAAAGTCGAAATGTGCATGCATTTTCTGTACCCGTTTATATCTCAAATTCAGGCTCAAAACTCCCGAAAATTCGATATTTTTGGGTCCCAGAAGCGATCTGTACATGCCTACTCCTAGTTAGAGTATTATCAAAATACAGGCCCAAAACATGCTGAAAATCGATATTTTAGGTGCCCAAAGTCAATATGTGCATGCATCTTCTGTACCCGTTTATATCTCAAATTCAGGCTAAAAACACCCGAAAATTCGATATTTTTGGGTCCTAGAAGCGATCTGTACATCCCTACTCCTAGTTAGAATGTTTTCAAGTTACAGACCCAAAACATGCTCAAAATCGATGTTTTAGGTGCCCAAAAGTCGATATGTGCATGCATCTTCTGTACCCGTTTATATCTCAAATTCAGGCTCAAAACACACGAAAATTCGGTATTTTGGGGTCCCAGAAGCGATCTGTACATGCCTACTCAGTGCTAGAATATTTTCAAAATATATGCCTAAAACATGCTAAAAATCGATATTTTAAGTGTCCAAAGTCGATATGTGCATGCATCATCAGTACCAGTTTATGTCTCAAATTAAGGCTCAAAACACCCGAAAATTCGATATTTTGGAGTCCCAGAAGCGATCTGTACATGCCTATTCAGATGCAGGCCCAAAACATGCTGAAAATCGATATTTTAGGTGCCCAAAGTCAACATGTGTATGCATCTTCTGCACTCGTTTATATCTCAAATTTAACCTCAAAACACCCGAAAATTCGATAATTTTGGGTCCCAGAAGCGATCTGTACATGTCTAGTCAGTGCTAGAATGTTCTCAAAATATAGGCTCAAAACATGCTAAAAATCGATATTTTAAGTGTCCAAAGTCGATATGTGGATGCATCATCTGTACCCGTTTATATCTCAAATTCAACCTAAAAACACCCGAAAAATTCGATATTTTTGGGTCTCAGAAGCGATCTGTACATGCCTACTCCTAGTTATAGTATTTTCAAAATACAGGACCAAAACATGCTGAAAATCGATATTTTAGGTGCCCAAAGTCATTATGTGCATGCATCTTCTGTACCCGTTTATATCTCAAATTCAGGCTCAAAACACCCGAAAATTCAGTATTTTTGGGTCCTAGAAGCGATCTGTACATCCCTACTCCTAGTTAGAATGTTTTCAAGATAAAGACCCAAAACATGCTTAAAATCGATATTTTAGGTGCCCAAAAGTCGATATGTGCATGCATCTTCTGTACCCGTTTATATCTCAAATTCAGGCTCAAAACACCCGAAAATTCGATATTTTGGGATCTCAGAAGCGATCTGTACATGCCTACTCCGTGTTAGAGTATTTTCAATATACAGGCCCAAAACATACTGAAAATCGATCTTTTAGGTGCCCAAAAGTCGATATGTGGATGCATCTTCTGTACCCGTTTATATCTCAAATTCTGGCTCAAAAAACCCGAAAATTCGATATTTTGGGGTCCGAGAAGCGATCTGTACTTGCCTACTCCGTGTTAGAGTGTTTTCAAAATACAGGCCCAAAACAAGCTGAAAATCGATATTTTAGGTGACCAAAGTCAATATGTGTATGCATCTTCTGCCCCCGTATATATCCCAAATTCAACCTCAAAACACCCGAAAATTCGATATTTTTGGGTCTCAGAAGCGATCTGTACATGCCTACTCAGTGCTAGAATGTTTTCAAAATATAGGCTCAAAACATGCTAAAAATCGACATTTTAAGTGTCCAAAGTCGATAAGTGGATTCATCATCTGTACCCGTTTATATCTCAAATTCAGGCTCAAAACACCCGAAAATTCGGTATTTTTGGGTCCTAGAAGCGATCTGTACATCCCTTTTCCTAGTTAGAATGTTTTCAAGATACAGACCCAAAACATGCTCAAAATCGATATTTTTGGTGCCCAAAAGACGATATGTGCATGCATCTTCTGTACCCGTTTATATCTCAAATTCAGGCTCAAAACACCCGAAAATTCGATATTTTGGGGTCCCAGAAGCGATCTGTACATGCCTACTCAGTGCTAGAATATTTTCAAAATATATGCCCAAAACATGCTAAAAATCGATATTTTAGGTGCCCAAAGTCGATATCTCTAATTCAGGCCCAAAACACCCGAAAATTCGATATTTTGTGGTCCCAGAAGCGATCTGTACATGCCTACTCAGTGCTAGAATATTTTCAAAATATATGCCCAAAACATGCTAAAAATCGATATTTTAGGTGCCCAAAGTCGATATCTCAAATTCAGGCCCAAAACACCCGAAAATTCGATATTTTGGGGTCCCAGAAGCGATCTGTACATGCCTATTCCGTGTTAGAGTATTTTTTTTTTAAATACAGGCCTAAAACATAAAGAAAATCGATACTTTAGGTGCCTAAAAGTCGATATGTGCATGCATCTTCTGTACCCGTTTATATCTCAAATTCAGGCTCCAAACACCCGAAAATTCGATAATTTGGGGTCCCAAAAGCGATCTGTACATGCCTACTCAGATACAGGCCAATAACATGCTGAAAATCGATATTTTAGGTGCCCAAAGTCAATATTTTTATGCATCTTCTGCAACCGTTTATATCCCAAATTCAACCTTAAAGCACCCGAAAATTCGATATTTTTGGGTCCCAGAAGCGATATGTACATGCCTTCTGAGTGCTAGAATGTTTTCAAAATATAGGCTCAAAACATGTTAAAAATCGATATTTTAAGTGTCCAAAGTCGATATGTGCATGGATCTTCTGTACCCGTTTATATCTCAAAATCAGGCTCAAAACACCCGAAAATTCGGTATTTTTGGGTCCTAGAAGCGATCTGTACATGCCTTCTCCTAGTTAGAATGTTTTCAAGATACAGACCCAAAACATGCTCAAAATCGATATTTTAGGTGCCCAAAAGTCGATATGTGCATGCATCTTCTGTATTCGTTTATATCTCAAATTCAGGCTCGAAACACCCGAAAATTCGATATTTTGGGGTCCCAGAAGTGATCTGTACATGCCTACTTAGTGCTAGAATATTTTCAAAATATAGGCCCAAAACATGCTAAAAATCGATATTTTAGGTGCTCAAAGTCGATATCTCAAATTCTGGCCCAAAACACCCGAAAATTCGATGTTTTGGGGTCCCAGAAGCGAACTGTACATGCCTACTCCGTGTTAGAGTATTTTCAAAATACAGGCCCAAAACATACTGAAAATCGATCTTTTAGGTGCCCAAAGTCAATATGTGCATGCATTTTCTGTACCCGTTTATATCTTAAATAAAGGCTCAAAACACCCGAAAATTCGATATTTTGGGGTCCCAGATGCGATCTGTACATGCCTACTCAGTGCTAGAATATTTTCAAAATATCGGCCCAAAACATGCTAAAAATCGATATTTTAAGTCCCAAAGTCGATATCTCAAATTCACCCAAAACACCCGAAAATTCGATATTTTGGGGTCACAGAATCGATCTGTACATGCGTACTCCGTGTTAGAGTATTTTCAAAATACAGGCCCAAAACATGCTGAAAATCGATATTTTAGGTGACTAAAGTCAATATGTGTTTGCATTTTGTGCACCCGTTTATATCTCAAATTCAGGCCCAAAACACCCGAAAATTCGATATTTTGGGGTCCTATAAGCGAACTGTACATGCCTACTCAGTGTTAAAGTATTTTCAATATAAAGGCCCAAAACATACTGAAAATCAATCTTTTAGGTGCCCAAAAGTCGATATGTGGATGCATCTTCTGTACCCGTTTATATCTCAAATTCAGGCTCCAAACCCCCGAAAATTCGATATTTTGGGGTCCCAGAAGCGATCTGTACTTGCCTACTCCGTGTTAGAGTATTTTCAAAATACAGGCCCAAAACATGCTGAAAATCGATAATTAAGGTGACCAAAGTCAATATGTGGATGTATCTTCTGCACCCGTTTATATCCCAAATTCAACCTCAAAACACCCGAAAATTCGATATTTTGGGTCCCAGAAGCGATCTGTACATGCCTACTCAGTGCTAGAATGTGTTGAAAATACAGGCCCAAAACATGCTGGAAATCGATATTTTAGGTGCCCAAAGTCAATATGTGCATGTATCTTCTGTACCCGTTTATATCTCAAATTCAGGCTCAAAACACCCGAAAATTCGATATTTTGTTGTCTCAGAAGTGATCTGTACATGCCTACTTAGTACTAGAATATTTTCAAAATATAGGCTCAAAACATGCTAAAAATCGATATTTTAAGTATCCAATGTCGATATGTGCATGTATCTTTTGTATCCGTTTATTTCTCAAATTCAGGCTCAAAACACCCGAAAATTCGGTATTTTTGGGTACTAGAAGCGATCTGTACATGCCTACTCCTAGTTAGAATGTTTTCAAGATACAGACCCAAAACATGCTCAAAATCGATATTTTAGGTGCACAAAAGTTGATATGTGCATGCATCTTTTGTACCCGTTTATATCTCAAATTTAGGCTCAAAACACCCGAAAATTCGATATTTTTGGGTCCCAGAAGCGATCTGTGCATGCCTACTCAGTGCTAGAATATTTCAAAATATAGGCCCAAAACATGCTAAAAATCGATATTTTATGTGCCCAAAGTCGATATCTCAAATTCAGGCCCAAAACACCCGAAAATTCGATATTTTGGGGTCCTAGAAGCGAACTGTACATGCCTACTCAGTGTTAAAGTATTTTCAATATACAGGCCTAAAACATACTGAAAATCGATCGTTTAGGAGCCCAAAAGTCGATATGTGTATGCATCTTTTGTACCCGTTTATATCTCAAATTCAGGCTTAAAAACACCCGAAAATTCGATATTTTTGGGTCCCAGAAGCGATCTGTACTTGCCTACTCCGTGGTAGAGTATTTTCAAAATACAGGCCCAAAACATGCTAAAAAGCAATATTTTAGGTGACCAAAGTCAACATGTGTATGCATCTTCTGAACCCGTTTATATCCCAAATTCAACCTCAAAACACTCAAAAGTTCCATATTTTTTGGTCCCAGAAACGATCTGTACATGCCTACTCAGTGCTAGAATGTTTTCAAAATATAGGTTTAAAATATGCTAAAAATCGATATTTTAAGTATCAAAGTCGATAAGTGCATCCATCTTCTGTACCCGTTTATATCTCAAATTCATGCTCAAAACACCCGAAAATTCGATATTTTGTTGTCTCAGAAGTGATCTGTACATGCCTACTCAGTGCTAGAATATTTTCAAAATATAGGCCCAAAACATGCTAAAAATCGATATTTTATGTGCCCAAAGTCGATATCTCAAATTCAGGCCCAAAACACCCGAAAATTCGATATTTTGTGGTCCTAGAAGCGAACTGTACATGCCTACTCAGTGTTAAAGTATTTTCAATATACCGGCCCAAAACATACTGAAAATCGATCTTTTAGGTGCCCAAAAGTCGATATGTGGATGCATCTTCTGTACCCGTTTATATCTCAAAGTCAGGCTCAAAACACCCGAAAGTTCGACATTTAAGGGTCCCAGAAGCGATCTGTACATTCTTACTCAGTTCTAGAATATTTTCAAAATATAGGCCCACAACATGCAAAAAACCTATATTTTGGGTGCCCAAAGTTGATATTCCAAATTCAGGCCCAAAACACCCAAAAATTCGATATTTTGGGGTTCCAGAAGCGATCTGTACATGCCTACTCCGTGTTAGAGTATTTTCAAAATACACGCCCAAAACATGTTGAAAAGCAATATTTTTGGTGACCAAAGTCAACATGTGTATGCATCTTCTGAACCCGTTTATATCCCAAATTCAACCTCAAAACACTCGAAAGTTCCATATTTTTTGGTCCCAGAAACGATCTGTACATGCCTACTCAGTGCTAGAATGTTTTTAAAATATAGGTTTAAAATATGCTAAAAATCGATATTTTACGTATCAAAGTCGATAAGTGCATCCATCTTCTGTACCCGTTTATATCTCAAATTCAGGCTCAAAACACCCGAAAATTCGGTATTTTTGGGTACGAGAAGCGATCTGTACATGGCACTCCTAGTTAGAATGTTTTCAAGATACAGACCCAAAACATGCTCAAAATCGATATTTTAGGTGCCCAAAAGTTGATAAGTGCATGCATCTTCTGTACCCGTTTATATCTCAAATTCAGGCTCAAAACACCCGAAAATTTGATATTTTGGGGTCCCAGAAGCGATCTGTACATGCCTACTCAGTGCTAGAATATTTTCAAAATATTGGCCCAAAACATGTTAAAAATCGATATTTTATGTGCCCAAAGTCGATATCTCAAATTCAGGCCCAAAACACCCGAAAATTCGATATTTTGGGGTCCTAGAAGCGAACAGTACATGCATACTTAGTGTTAGAGTATTTTCAATATACAGGCCCAAAACATACTGAAAACCGATCTTTTAGGTGCCCAAAAGTCGATACGTGGATGCATCTTCTGTACCCGTTTATATCTCAAATTCAGGCTCCAAACACCCGAAAATTCGATATTTTGGGGTCCCAGAATCGATCTGTACTTGCCTACTCCGCGGTAGAGTATTTTCAAAATACAGGCCCAAAACATGCTGAAAATCGATATTTTAGGTGCCCAAAGTCAATATGTTATGCATCTTCTGCACCCGTTTATATCTCAAATTCAACCTCAAAACACCCGAAAATTCGATATTTTGGGGTCCCAAAAGCGATCTGTACATGCCTACTCAGTGCTAGAATTTTTCAAAATAGAGGCTCACAACATGCTAAAATCTTTATTTTAAGTGTCCAAAGTCGATATATGCATGCATCTTCTGTACACGTTTATATCTCAAATTCAGGCTCAAAACACCCGAAAATTCGATATTTTGGGGTCCCAGAAGCGATCTGTATATGCCTACTTCGTGTTAGAGTATTTTCAAAATACAGGCCCAAACCATGCTAAAAATCGATATTTTAGGTGCCCAAAAATTCAGGCCCAAAACACCTGCAAATTCGATATTTTAGGGTCCCAGAAGAGATCTGTACATGCCTACTCCGTGTTAGAGTATTTTCAATATACAGGCCCAAAACATACTGAAATTTGATCTTTTAGGTGCCCAAAAGTCGATATGTGGATGCATCTTCTGTACCCGTTTATATCTCAAATTCAGGCTCAAAACACCCGAAAATTCGGTATTTTTGGGTCTTTGAAACGATCTTTACATGTCCACTCCTAAATATAATGTTTTCAAGATACAGACCCAAAACATGCTCAAAATCGATATTTTAGGTGCCCAAAAGTCTATATGTGCATGCATCTTCAGTACCTGTTTATATCTCAAATTCAGGCTCAAAACACCCGAAAATTCGATATTTTTGGTCCCAGGAGCGATCTGTACATGCCTACTCCGAGTTAGAGTATTTTCAAAATACAGGCCCAAAACATGCTGGAAATCGATATTTTAGGTGCCCAAAAGTCAATATGTTCATGCATCTTCTGTGCCCGTTTATATCTCAAATTCAGGCTCAAAACACCCGGAAATTCGATATTTTGGGGTCCCATAAGCGATCTGGACACTCAGTGCTAGAATATTTTCAAAATATAGGCCCAAAACATTCTAAAAATCGATCTTTTAGGTGCCCAAAAGTCGATATGTGGATGCATCTTCTGTACCCGTTTATATCTCAAATTCAGGCTCCAAACACCCGAAAATTCGATATTTTATGGTCCCAGAAGCGATCTGTACTTGCCTACTCCGTGTTAGAGTATTTTCAAAATACAGGCCCAAAACATGCTGAAAATCGATATTTTAGGTGCCCAAAAGTCGATTTGTGCATGCATCTTGTGTACCCGTTTATATCCCAAATTCAACCTCAAAACACCCGAAAATTCGGTATTCTTGGGTCCTAGAAGCGATCTGTACATGCCTACTCCTAGTTAGAATATTTTCAAAATATATGCCCAAAACATGCTAAAAATCGATATTTTAGGTGCCCAAAGTCAATATCTCAAATTCAGGCCCAAAACACCCGAAATTTTGATATTTTGGGGTCCCAGAAGCGATCTGTACATGCCTACTCCGTGTTAGAGTATTTTCAAAATACAGGCCCAAAACATACAGAAAATCGATATTTTAGGTGCCCTAAGTCGATATGTGCATGCATCTTCTGTACCGGTTTATATCTCAAATTCAGGCTCAAAACCCCCGAAAATTCGGTATTTTTGGGTCCTAGAAGCGATCTGTACATGCCTACTCCTAGTTAGAATGTTTTCAAGATACAGACCCAAAACATGCTCAAAATCGATATTTTAGGTGCCCAAAAGTCGATATGTGCATGCATCTTCTGTACCTGTTTATATCTCAAATTCAGGCTTAAAACACCCGAAAATACAATATTTTGGGGTCCCAGAACCGATCTGTATATGCCTACTCCGTGTTAGAGTATTTTCAATATACAGGCCCAAAACATACTGAAAATCGCTCGTTTAGGTGCCCAAAAGTCGATATGTGGATGCATCTTCTGTACCCGTTTATATCTCAATTTCAACCTCAAAACACCCAAAAATTCGATATTTTTGGGTCCCAGAAGCGATCTGTACATGCCTACTCAGTGCTAGAATGTTTTCAAAATACAGGCCCAAAACATACTGAAAATCGATCTTTTAGGTGCCCAAAGTCAATATGTGCATGCATTTTCTGTACCCGTTTATATCTCAAATAAAGGCTCAAAACACTCGAAAATTCGATATTTTGGGGTCCCAGAAGCGATCTGTACATGCCTACTCAGTGCTAGAATATTTTTAAAATATAAGCCCAAAACAAGCTGGAAATCGATATTTTAGGTGCCCAAAGTCGATATATCAAATTCAGGCCCAAAACACCGAAAATTCGATATTTTGCGGTCCCAGAAGCGATCTGTGCATGCCTATTCCGTGTTAGAGTATTTTCAAAATACAGGCCCAAAAGATACAGAAAATCGATACTTTAGGTGCCCAAAAGTCGATACGTGCATGCATCTTCCGTACCCGTTTATATATCAAATTCAGTAGCTCCAAACACCCGAAAATTCGATATTTTCGGGTCCCACAAGCGATCTGTACATGCCTACTCAGTGCTAGAATATTTTCAAAATATAGGCCCAAAACATGCTAAAATCAATATTTTAGGTCCCAAAGTCGATATCTCAAATTCACCCAAAACACCCGAAAATTCGATATTTTGGGTTCCCAGAATCGATCTGTACATGCCTACTCCGTGTTAGAGTATTTTCAAAATACAGGCCCAAAACAGACAGAAAATCGATATTTTAGGTGACTAAAGTATGTGTATGCATTTTGTGCACCCATTTATATATCAAATTCAGGCCCAAAACACCCGAAAATTCGATATTTTGTGGTCCTAGAAGCGAACTGTACATGCCTACTCAGTGTTAAAGTATTTTCAATATATCGGCCCAAAACATACTGAAAATCGATCTTTTAGGTGCCCAAAAGTCGATATGTGGATGCATCTTCTGTACCCGTTTATATCTCAAATTCAAGCTCAAAACACCCGAAAATTCGATATTTTGTTGTCTCAGAAGTGATCTGTACATGCCTACTCAGTGCTAGAATATTTTCAAAATATAGGCCCAAAACATGCTAAAAATCGATATTTTAGGTGCCCAAAGTCGATATCTCAAATTCAGGCTCAAAACACCCGAAAATTCGATATTCTTGGGTCCCAGAAGCGATCTGTACATGCCTACTCCGTGTCAGAGTATTTTCAATATACAGGCCCAAAACATACTGAAAATCGATCTTTTAGGTCCCCAAAAATCGATATGTGGATGCATCTTCTGTACCCGTTTATATCTCAAATTCAGGCTCCAAACACCCGAAAATTCAATATTTTGGGGTCCCAGAAGCGATCTGTACTTGCCTACTCCGTGGTAGAGTATTTTCAAAATACAGGCCCAAAACATACTGAACATCGATATTTTAGGTGACCAAAGTCAATATGTGTATACATCTTCTGCACCCGTTTATATCCTAAATTCAACCTCAAAACACTCGAAAATTCGATATTTTTGGGTCCGAGAAGCGATCTGTACATGCCTACTCAGTGCTGGAATGTTTTCAAAATATAGTCTCAAAACATGCTAAAAATCGATATTTTAAGTGTCCAAAGTCGATATGTGCATGCATCTTTTGTACCCGTTTATATCTCAAATTCAGGCTCAAAACACCCGAAAATTCGGTATTTTTGGGTCTTAGAAACGATCTTTAAATGACTACTCCTAGTTATAATGTTTTCAAGATACAGACCCAAAACATGCTCAAAATCGATATTTTAGGTGCCCAAAAGTCTATATGTGCATGCATCTTAAGTACCTGTTTATATCTCAAATTCAGGCTCAAAACACCCGAAAATTCGATATTTTGGGGTCCCATAAGCGATCTGGACACTCAGTGCTAGAATATTTTCAAAATATATGCCCAAAACATGCTAAAAATCGATCTTTTAGGTGCCCAAAAGTCGATTTGTGCATGCATCTTGTGTACCCGTTTATATCACAAATTCAACCTCAAAACACGCAAAAATTCGGTATTCTTGGGTCCTAGAAGCGATCTGTACATGCCTAGTCCTAGTTAGAATATTTTCAAATTATATGCCCAAAACATGCTACGAATAGATATTTTAGGTGCCCAAAGTCGATATCACAAATTCAGGCCCAAAACACCCGAAAATTCGATATTTTGGGGTCGTAGAAGCGATCTGTATATGCCTACTCCGTGTTAGAGTATTTTCAATATACAGGCCCAAAACATACTGAAAATAGATCTTTTAGGTGCCCAAAAGTCGATATGTGGATGCATCTTCTGTACCCGTTTATATCTCAAATTCAACCTCAAAACACCCAAAAATTCGATATTTTTGGGTCCCAGAAGCGATCTGTACATGCCTACTCAGTGCTAGAATGTTTTCAAAATACAGGCCCAAAACATACAGAAAATCGATCTTTTAGGTGCCCAAAAGTCGATATGTGCATGCATCTTCTGTACCAGTTTACATCTCAAATTCAGGCTCAAAACACCCCAAAATTCGATATTTTGGGGTCCTAGAAGCGATTTGTACATGCCTACTCAGTGCTAGAATATTTTTATTATATAGGCCCAAAACATGCTCAAAATCGATATTTTAGGAGCCCAAAAGTCGATATGTGCATGCATCTTCTGCACCCGTTTATATCCCAAATTAAACCTCAAAACCCCCGAAAATTCGATATTTTTGGGTCCAAGAAGCGATCTGTACATCATTAGTCCGTGTTAGAGTATTTTCAAAATACAGGCCCAAAACATGCTGAAAATCGATACTTTAGGTGACCAAAGTCAATATGTGTATGCATCTCCTGTACCAGTTTATATCTCAAATTCAGGCTCAAAACCCCCGAAAATTCGATATTTTGGGGTCCCAGAAGCTAACTGTACATGCCTACTCCGTGTTAGAGGATTTTCAAAATACAGGCCCAAAACATGCTGAAAATCGATATTTTAGGTGCCCAAAGTCAATATGTGCATGCATTTTTTGTACCCGTTTATATCTCAAATTCAGGCTCAAAACACCCGAAAATTCGGTATTTTTGGGTCCTAGAAGCGATCTGTACATGCCTACTCCTAGTTAGAATGTTTTCAAGAGACAGACCCAAAACATGCTTAAAAATCGATATTTTAGTTGCCCAAAAGTCGATATGTTCATGCATCTTCAGTACCTGTTTATATCTCAAATTCAGGCTCAAAACACCCAAAAATTCTATAGTTTTGGGTCCCAGAAGCGATCTGTACATGCCTACTCAGTGCTAAAATATTTTCAAAATATAAGTCCAAAACATGCTAAAAATCGATATTTAAGGTGCCCAAAGTTGGTATCTCAAATTCAGGCCCAAAACATACTGAAAATCGATCTTTTAGGTGCCCAAAAGTCGATTTGTGGATGCATCTTTTGTACCCGTTTATATCTCAAATTCAGGCTATAAACACCAGAAAATTCGATATTTTGTGGTCCCAGAAACGATCTGTACTTGCCTACTCCGTGTTAGAATATCTTCAAAATACAGGCCCAAAACATGCTGAAAATCGATATTTTAGGTGACCAAAGTCAATATGTGTATGCATCTTCTGCACCCGTTTATATCCCAAATTCAACCTCAAAACACCCGAAAATTCGATATTTTTGGGTCACAGAAGCGATCTGTACATGCCTACTCAGTGCTAGAATGTTTTCAAAATATAGGCTCAAAACATGCTAAAAATCGATATTTTAAGTGTCCAAAGTCGATATGTGCATGCATCTTCTGTACCCGTTTATATCTCAAATTCAGGCTCAAAACACCCCAAAATTCGATATTTTAGGTTTCCAGAAGTGATCTGTACATGCCTACATAGTGCTAGAATATTTTCAAAATATAGGACCAAAACATGCTAAAAATCGATATTTTAGGTGCCCAAAGTCGATATCTCAAATTCAGGCTCAAAACACCCGAAAATTCGATATTTTGGGGTCCCAGAAGCGAACTGTACATGCCTACTCCTTGTTCGAGTATTTTTAAAATACAGGCCCAAAACACACTGAAAATCGATCTTTTAGGTGCCCAAAAGTCGATATGTGCAAGAATCTTCTGTACCCGTTTATATCTCAAATTCAGGCTCTAAACACCCGAAAATTCGATATTTTGGGGTCCCAGAAGCGATCTGTACATGCCTACTCAGATACAGACCCAAAACATGCTGAAAATCTATATTTTAGGTGCCCAAAGTCAATATGTGTATGCATCTTCTGCACTCGTTTATATCCCAAATTCAACCTCAAAACGCCCGAAAATTCGATATTTTTGGGTCCCAGAAGCGACCTGTACATGCCTACTCCGTGTTAGAGGATTTGCAAAATACAGGCCCAAAACATGCTGAAAATCGATATTTTAGGTGCCCAAAGTCAATATGTGCATGCATTTTTTGTACCCGTTTATATCTCAAATTCAGGCTCAAAACACCCGAAAATTCGATATTTTGGGGTCCCAGAAGCGATCTGTACATGCCTACTTAGTGTTAGATTATTTTTAAAATATAGGCCCAAAACATGCTAAAAATCGATATTTTAGGTGCCTAAAATCGATATAACAAATTCAGGCCCAAAACACACGAAAATTCGATATTTTGGTGTCCCAGAATCGATCTGTACATGCCTACTCTGTGTTAGAATATTTTAAAAATACAGGCCCAAAACATGCTGAAAATCGATATTTTAGGTGACCAAAGTCAATATGTGTATGCATCTTCAGCGCCCGTTTATATCCCAAATTCAACCTTAAAACCCCCGAAAATTCGATATTTCTGGGTCCCAGAAGCAATCTCTACATGCCAACTCAGTGCTAGAATGTTTTCAAAATATAGGCTCAAAACATGCTAAAAATCGATATTTTAAGTGTCCAAAGTCGATATGTGCATGTATCTTCTGTACCCGTTTATATCTCAAATTCAGGCTCCAAACACCCGAAAATTCGATATTTTAGGGTCCCAGAAGTGATCTGTACATGCCTACTTAGTGCTAGAATATTTTCAAAATATAGGCCCAAAACATGCTAAAAATCGATATTTTAGGTGCCCAAAGTCGATATCTCAAATTCGGGCTCAAAACACACGAAAATTCGATATTTTTGGGTCCCAGAAGCGAACTGTATATGCCTACTTCGTGTTAGAGTATTTTCAAAATACAGGCCCAAAACACACTGAAAATCGATCTTTTAGGTGCCCAAAAGTCGATATGTGCATGAATCTTCTGTACCAGTTTATATCTCAAATTCAGGCTCTAAACACCCGAAAATTCGATATTTTGAGGTCCCAGAAACGATCTGTACATGCCTACTCAGATACAGACCCAAAACATGTTGAAAATCTATATTTTAGGTGCCCAAAGTCAATATGTGGATGCATCTTCTGCATTCGTTTATATCCCAAATTCAACCTCAAAACACGCGAAAATTCGATATTTTTGGGTCCCAGAAGCGACCTGTACATGCCTACTCCGTGTTAGAGGATTTTCAAAATACAGGCCCAAAACATGCTGTAAATCGATATTTTAGGTGCCCAAAGTCAATATGTGCATGCATTTTTTATACCCGTTTATATCTCAAATTCAGGCTCAATACACCCGAAAATTCGATATTTTGGGGTCCCCGAAGCAATCCGTACATGCCTACTCAGTGCTAGAATGTTTTCAAAATATAGGCACAAAACATGCTAAAAATCGATATTTTAGGTGCCCAAAGTCAATATCTCAAATTCAGGCCCAAAACACCCAAAAAAATGATATTTTGGGGTCCCAGAAGCGATCTGTACATGCCTACTCCGTGTTAGAGTATTTTCAAAATACAGGCCCATAACATACAGAAAATCGATATTTTAGGTGCCCAAAAGTCGATATGTGCATGCATCTTCTGTACGCGTTTATATCTCAAATTCAGGTTCCAAACGCCAGAAAATTCGATTTTTTGGGGTCCCAGAAGCGATCTCTACATGACTACTCAGTGCTAGATTATTATTAAAATATAGACCCAAAACATGCTAAAAATCGATATTTTAGGTTTCCAAAGTTGATATCACAAATTCAGGCTCAAAACACCCGAAAATTCGATATTTTGGGGTCCCAGAAGCGATCTGTACATGCCTACTCAGATACAGACCCAAAACATGCTGAAAATCTATATTTTAGGTGCCCAAATTCAATATGTGTATGCATCTTCTGCACTCGTTGATATCCCAAATTCAACCTCAAAACACCCAAAAATTCGATATTCTTGGGTCCCAGAAACGATCTGTACATGCTTACTTAGTGGTAGAATATTTTCAAAATATAGGCTCAAAACATGCTAAAATTCGATATTTTAAGTGTCCAAAGTCGATATCTCAAATTCAGCCCCAAAACACACGAAAATTTGATATTTTGGGGTCCCAGAAGCGATCTGTACATGCCTACTCCGTATTAGAGTATTTTCAAAATACAGGCCCAAAATATACAGAAAATCGATATTTTTAGTGCCCAAAAGTCGATATGTGCATGCACCTTCTGTACTCGTTTATATCTCAAATTCAGGCTCCAAACACCAAAAATTCGATATTTTGGGGTCCCAGAAGCGATCTGTACATGCCTACTCAGTGCTAGAATATTTTTAAAATATAGGCCCAAAACATGCTAAAAATCGATATTTTAGGTGCCCAAAGTCGATATCACAAATTCAGGCCCAAAACACCCGAAAATTCGATATTTTTGGGTCCCAGAAGCGATCTGTACATGCCTACTCCGTGTTAGAGTATTTTCAATATACAGGCCCAAAACATACATAAAATCGATCTTTTAGGTGCCCAAAAGTCGATATGTGGATGCATCTTTTGTACCCGTTTATATCTCATATTCAGGCTCCAAACATCCTAAAATTCGATATTTTGGGGTCCCATAAGCAATCTGTACTTGCCTACTCCGTGTTAGAATATTTTAAAAATACAGGCCCAAAACATGCTGAAAATCGATACTTTAGGTGACTGTATCCGTGGCTGATCACGTTCGCGATACATGATACACCTATGGTGTTGGAACATTCCGTTAAGCCAAAGCAGTTCAAGCTAGTTTCATTAGACACAACATCCTTTGAAAAGTGCTGAGTTGCAGCGTGGGGGAATCTTCCATGCTGAGCTACTGATTGCTAGATTCACTCTGTAATTATCTATATGTTAATCTCTATACTATAATTAACTCCATATTGTCATCTCGTATGTAGAGAAAGGGACAATATATATTTACTCACTCCACCATACCATTACTTTGAGGATGGTATGCAACCGTGAACACCTGCTTAATATTGTAGAGCTTGCAGATTTCTTCTAGGACACTATTTCTAAATTCTGTCCCATTGTCTGACAACAGCACACGGGGTATAGTGTATGTACAAAACAATGAGTTTACTAATGCATGTGCAATGGACTGAGCTGATTTATCTTGTAGAGGAGCTAACACAACAAACCTACTGAAGTGATCCACACAAGTCAACAGATACTTTGATCCCTGATAACTTGTAGGTAGCTGTAACACATCTATGGCTACCACATCCCAAGGTTTAGCAGGACTTGGAAATGTTTGCAGAGGAGCGGGTGGTCCCGTAGTTCCCTTGTTCCTCGCACACGATACACATTTCTTTATATGGTTTTCTATGTCCTTACGCATTTTCAACCAGAAATACCTCGACCTAGCTTCTTCTAGACAAGCGTCCCTCCCTTTATGACCTGCTTGCGGTGCATCATGAAGAAGCCTTAATACTGTTTCTATCAGAGACCCTGGCACTACTATTCTGTATGTTTCTTTCCCTTCAACTACAGTTACCTTATGAAGAACATTATCCCTCAGGATAAACTCTGTTGTTCTTAGCGGTAGACCTGGAACTTCTACCTCTTCCCCTGACTCTAGACCATAAATTACCCTCTTCCACATAGGATCTTCCCTTTGCTTTGTCTTTAACTTCTGTGGGGATATTGTACTCAATGTGGTTACAGAGTTCACAGTCTGTCGACTTAATGCATCTGCAACTACATTAATCTTACCAGGTACAAAATTGAAAGTAGGGTTGAACTCCAGAATAGTCAAGTGCCATCGTGCTAACTTCCCAGTCATATTCTTCCCCTTGAACAACTCGAGACATGGGCGATGATCAGTACAAACTGTAATAGAGTAACCAAAAATAATAGGACGAAAATGTTTCAAGGCCCACACTATGGCATATGCCTCCTGATGTGTAACACTATATTTCTTCTCTGTATCATTTAACGCCTTACTTGCGTAGCCAATGGGTTTTAACTTTCCCCCCTCATCTTCTTGTGCCAATACTGCCCCAAGTCCAACCCCCGATGCATCTGTATGTAAAATAAACGGTTTCTTGAAATCTGGGAAAGCCAAAACAGGTGGTTGCGTCAGAGCCTCCTTTAATATACTAAATGCCTCTTCTTGTGGTTGACCCCATTCAAACTTATTTGTCTGCTTCAACAGTTTAATCAAAGGTGCTGCCTTGCTAGAAAACTGATACACAAAACTCCTGTAGTAACCCGCTAGTCCCAGAAAAGATCGTACATGATCTGCCTTGGTCGGTGTTGGAAACTTTAAGATAGCCTTTATCTTATCCTGATTCACATGTATACCTGACTCGTCTACTTCATGCCCCAAATACTTAATCTTTTGTTTCAAGAATTCACACTTACTAAGTTTTAGCTTCAAACCCGCTGATGCTAAACGTTCCAATACCTTTCTTAATTTCTCCAAGTGCGTAGGCACATCCTTTGAGAAAATAATTATGTCATCTAGGTATACTAATGCATCTTTCCCAATTAACCCCGCCAATACATTGTTCACTAGTCTTTGGAAAGTCGTAGGGGCATTGCAGAGCCCAAATGGCATCCTGCGAAACTGATAATGACCCTGATGAGTGGGTCTCTGATAGAAACAGTATTAAGGCTTCTTCATGATGCACCGCAAGCAGGTCATAAAGGGAGGGACGCTTGTCTAGAAGAAGCTAGGTCGAGGTATTTCTGGTTTGAGCATTCAGTCCATTTATGTAATTTTCCACAATACTTAAAAATTGATCTAGGTTTAACACAAACATTGTAAAATCCAAATGTTTAGCTAACCTGTCTAATTCCTTAATTACCTCATTAGTCTTTTCAATAACTCCATTTACTTCTTCTGCCACATTAGCTGCCAAGGAAAACGTACTATCTATGACCCTATTTTGTTCTACAATCACCTTGTTTAAAATCTCTAGTCTGCGTCCTAGATCTTCGACATCGTCACTAGTAGCTGTTCCAAATAGAGTTTTAGCAATTACCCCTCCAATATCAAATAATCCTCTTTTAGCCCTGCTATTGGTAATCTGATTATGAGCTAATTTTCTAACCTCACTTGAGAAGTTGGGTAAATTCTGTTCTGAGTATTTCATCATATTCTTTATTTGAAAATATCTGTCTTCCAACTGTACCTTTATTTGACGTTCCAGAGGGTAACTCGAGTTCATCAATTTACCTAATTTAGCAGACGACATTTCTATGGCGTTATGAAACTTCAGCTGGAAATCATCAACCCTTGTCTTTAGGTCCAACAGAGTTCCAAGACTGAGTCTTACTGTTATTACGTCCGTGACCACCTCAAGTCTCCCATCAGTACCCACTAAGGCACCCGGTTTTATTTGGTCAGTCGAACCTTTGGAACTCACAAACGCCGCCACCAACATCACGCAGAACACTCCCCATGTCCTCATGATGGTCTGCGAACAAAATCAACATTAGATTATTTTTGCCAGATATTTCCCTGATCTCAAATGCATTCTTTGCTCAGGTTCAGACTCTGTTTCCTTTCCCACTTGGACCGTTTCCTTTGGAACCCTCTTTATTCTATCCACGTGTACCTGTAGATCCGCGTCTGTTATATTATCCTGAACTATTAATTTATTTCCCAATACCCTTTTTACAATGTAGGGACCCTTAAATTTCGGAGATAGTTTGCTCTGTCTCTCTGGAGTCTTCACCATCACCACATCTCCTTCCTCAATTTCTACTTTCTTTGCAAACTTATGTTGCCTTGCAATATGTTCTGCCCGTGAGGCTTCCATATGCTTTCTTACTTCATGGTGAATAGTTGCAAAAGCGTGTCCCTGGACACTCACATAGTCGTCTACATTATACACAGGGCCTGGTCTTCCAACCAATATATCATATGGTAGGACCTTATCCTCACCATATATAATATAATGTGGTGTCTTTCCCAGTGAGGAATGTATGGAACTATTTATACATGCGGTTACCTGGCATAACCAATCTTCCCAGCCTGCTTGAATTGAGCCTGCCAGATGTCTAAGTACCTCCAAAATCTTCCTATGTTAATCTCTATACTATAATCAACTCCATATTGTCATCTCGTATGTAGAGAAAGGGACAATATATATTTACTCACTTTATTCTTATATAAACTCATATCTAACTTATCCATATTTCATATGTAAGCTTAGCATTGTAAATAGCATCATCGACAACCTGTCATCTGAGCAAGGGTGTGGCAGTGTATACCACGAGCGGGTACTACCAGAGAGAGAAGGCGCATTACAAGCCCTGCCCTGAAGACAACAGGTTCACTCCTACCTTATATTAGAGAGACACGAGATGTCTGTATAACCTGTAACTATATCTAATATACTCAGTAAATAGAGACAAGTCCACGAGTTTACTCTAACCCTTGAGTAACTAACTTAGTTCCCCAGGAAGACTAGAGTGGTAGTTCAGAGCAACGGTAAGTTGGCTTGAAACCAGAGGTCTACATCGGCGTAGTAAGTAATACTAGCCCGAGAGTAAGTGAGAGTTCCAGCAGGTGTTTCCGAGAGAAGCTGTTGCTGAGCTTGGACGACCCCACGAGTACATGACCAAAGTCAATATGTGTATGCATCTTCTGCACCCGTTTATATCCCATATTCAACCTCAAAACACCCGAAAATTCGAAAATTTTGGGTCCCAGAAGTGATCTGTACATGCCTACTCAGTGCTAGAATGTTTTCAAAATATAGGCTCAAAACATGCTAAAAATCGATATTTTAAGTGTCCAAAGTCGATATGTTCATGCATCTTCTGTACCCGTTTGTATCTCAAATTCAGGCTCAAAACACCCGAAAATTCGATATTTTAGGGTCTCAGAAGTGATCTGTACATGCCTACTTAGTGCTAGAATATTTTCAAAATATAGGCCCAAAACATGCTAAAAATCAATATTTTTCAATAGGCGCCCAAAGTCGATATCTCAAATTCAGGCTCAAAACACCCAAAAATTCGATATTTTGGGGTCCCAGATGCGAACTGTACATGCCTACTACGTGTTAGTGTATTTTCAAAATACAGGCCCAAAAAATACTGAAAATCGATCTTTTAGGTGCCCAAAAGTCGATATGTGCATGAATCTTCTGTACCCGTTTATATCTCAAATTCAGGCTCTAAACACCCGAAAATTCGATATTCTTGGGTCCCAGAAACGATCTGTACATGCTTACTTAGTGGTAGAATATTTTCAAAATATAGGCTCAAAACATGCTAAAATTCGATATTTTAAGTGTCCAAAGTAGATATCACAAATTCAGGCCCAAAACACCCAAAAATTCGATATTTTGGGGTCCCAGGAGCGATCTGTACATCCCTACTCCGTGTTAGAGAATTTTCAGTATACAGGCCCAAAACATACTAAAAATCGATCTTTTAGGTGCCGAAAAGTCGATATGTGGATGCATCTTCTGTACCCGTTTATATCCCAAATTCAACCTCAAAACACCCGAAAATTCGATATTTTTGGGTTCCTGAAGCGATCTGTACATGCCTACTCAGTACTAGAATATTTTCAAAATATAGGCTCAAAATATGCTAAAAATCGATATTTTAAGTGTCCAAAGTCGATATGAGCATGCATCTTCTATACCCATTTATATCTTAAATTAAGGCTCAAAACACCCGAAAATTCGATATTTTGGGGTCCCAGAAGTGATCTGTACATGCCTACTTAGTGCTAGAATATTTTCAAAATATTGGCCCAAAACATTCTAAAAATCGATATTTTAGGTGCCCAAAGTCGATATCTCAAATTCAGGCTCAAAACACCCGAAAAATTCGATATTTTGGGGTCCCAGAAGAGAACTGTACATGCCTACCCCGTTTTAGAGTATTTTCAAAATACAGGCCCAAAACATACTGAAAATCGATCTTTTAGATGCCCAAAAGTCGATATGTGCATGCATCTTCTGTACCCGTTTATATCTCAAATTCAGGCTCAAAACACCCGAAAATTCGATAATTTTGGGGTCCCATAAGCGATCTGTACATGCCTACTCAGATACAGACCCAAAACATGCTTAAAATCGATATTTTAGGTGCCCAAAGACAATATGTGTATGCATCTTCTGCACTCGTTTATATCCCAAATTCAACCTCAAAACACCCGAAAACTCGATATTTTTGGATCCCTGAAGCGATCTGTACATGCCTACTCCGTGTTAGAGTATTTTCAATATACAGGCCCAAAACATGCTAAAAATCGATATTTTAAGTGTCCAAAGTCGATATGTGCATGCATATTCTGTACCCGTTTATATCTCAAATTCAGGCTCAAAACACCCGAAAATTCGATATTTTAGGGTGTCAGAAGTGATCTGTACATGCCTACTCAGCGCTAGAATATTTACAAAATATAGGCCCAAAACATGCTAAAAATCGATATTTTACAATAGGTGCCCAAAGTCGATATCCCAAATTCAGGCCCAAAACACCCGAAAATTCGATATTTTGGGGTCTCAGAAGCGATCTGTACATACCTACTCCGTGTTAAAGTATTTTCAATATACAGGCCCAAAACATACTGAAAATCGATCTTTTAGGTGCCCAAAAGTCGATATGTGGATGCATCTTCTGTACCCGTTTATATCCCAAATTCAGGCTCTAAACACCCGAAAATTCGATATTTTGGGGTCCCAGAAGCGATCTGTACATGCCTACTCAGTGCTAGAATATTTTCAAAATATAGGCCCAAAACATGCTAAAAATCGATATTTTAGGTGCCCAAAGTCGATATCTCAAATTCAGGCCCAAAACACCCGAAAATTCGATATTTTTGGGTCCATGAAGCGATCTGTACATGCCTACTCCGTGTTAGAGTATTTTCAAAATACGGGCCTAAAACATACAGAAAATCGATATTTTAGGTGCCCAAAAGTCTGTATGTGCATGCATCTTCTGTACTCGTTTAAATCTCAAATTCAGGCTCCAAACACCCGAAAATTCGATATTTTGGGGTCCCAGAAGCGATTTGTACATGCCTACTCCGTGTTAGAATATTTTCAAATTACAGGCCCAAAACAAACTGAAAATCGATCTGTTAGGTGCCCAAAAGTCGATATGTAGATGCATCTTCTTTACCCTTTATATCCCAAATTCAACCTCAAAACACACGAAAATTCGATAATTTTTGGTCCCAGAAGCGATCTGTACATGCCTACTCAGTGCTAGAATATTTTCAAAATATAGGCACAAAACATGCTAAAAATCGATATTTTAGGTACCCAAAGTCGATATCTCAAATTCAGGCCCAAAACACCCGAAAATTCGATATTTTGGGGTCCCAGAAGCGATCTGTACATGCCTACTCCGTGTTAGAGTATTTTCAAAATGCGGGCCTAAAACATACAGAAAATCGATATTTTAGGTGCCCAAAAGTTTATATGTGCATGCATCTTCTGTACTCGTTTAAATCTCAAATTTAGGCTCCAAACACCCGAAAATTCGATATTTTGGGGTCCCAGAAGCGATCTGTACATGCCTACTCAGTGCTAGATTATTTTCAAAATATAGGCCCAAAACATGCTAAAAATCGATATATTAGGTGCCCAAAGTCGATATCACAAATTCAGGCCCAAAACACCCGAAAATTCGATATTTTGGGGTCTCAGAAGCGATCTGTACATGCCTACTCCGTGTTAGAGTATTTTCAATATACAGGCCCAAAACATACTGAAAATCGATCTTTTAGGTGCCCAAAAGTCGATATGTGGATGCATCTTCTGTAACCGTTTATATCCCAAATTCAACCTCAAAACATCTGAAAATTCGATATTTTTGGGTCCCAAAAGCGATCTGTACATGCCTACTCAGTGCTAGAATATTTTCAAAATATAGGCTTAAAACATGCTAAAAATCGATATTTTAGGTGCCCAAAGTCGATATCCCAAATTCAGGCCCAAAACACCCAAAAATTCGATATTTTTGGGTCCCAGAAGCAATCTGTACATGCCTACTCCGTGTTAGAGTATTTTCAAAATACGGGCCTAAAACATACAGAAAATCGATATTTTTGGTGCCCAAAAGTTTATATGTGCATGCATCTTCTGTACTCGTTTAAATCTCAAATTTAGGCTCCAAACACCCGAAAATTCGATATTTTGGGGTCCCCGAAGCGATCTGTACATGCCTACTCAGTGCTAGATTATTTTCAATATATAGGCCCAAAACATGCTAAAAATCGATATTTTAGGTGCCCAAAGTAGATATCACAAATTCAGGCCAAAAAACACCCGAAAATTCGATATTTTGGGGTCCCAGGAGCGATCTGTACATCCCTACTCCGTGTTAGAGTATTTTCAGTATACAGGCCCAAAACATACTAAAAATCGATCTTTTAGGTGCCGGAAAGTCGATATGTGGATGCATGTGGATCTGTACATGCCTACTCAGATACAGACCCAAAACATGCTTAAAATCGATATTTTAGGTGCCCAAAGACAATATGTGTATGCATCTTCTGCACTCGTTTATATCCCAAATTCAACCTCAAAACACCCGAAAACTCGATATTTTTGGGTCCCTGAAGCGATCTGTACATGCCTACTTCGTGTTAGAGTATTTTCAATATACAGGCCCAAAACATGCTAAAAATCGATATTTTAAGTGTCCAAAGTCGATATGTGCATGCATATTCTGTACCCGTTTATATCTCAAATTCAGGCTCAAAACAACCGAAAATTCGATATTTTAGGGTGTCAGAAGTGATCTGTACATGCCTACTCAGCGCTAGAATATTTACAAAATATAGGCATCTTCTTTACCCGTTTATATCCCAAATTCAACCTCAAAACACACGAAAATTCGATAATTTTTGGTCCCAGAAGCGATCTGTACATGCCTACTCAGTGCTAGAATATTTTCAAAATATAGGCACAAAACATGCTAAAAATCGATATTTTAGGTACCCAAAGTCGATATCTCAAATTCAGGCCCAAAACACCCGAAAATTCGATATTTTGGGGTCCCAGAAGCGATCTGTACATGCCTACTCCGTGTTAGAGTATTTTCAAAATGCGGGCCTAAAACATACAGAAAATCGATATTTTAGGTGCCCAAAAGTTTATATGTGCATGCATCTTCTGTACTCGTTTAAATCTCAAATTTAGGCTCCAAACACCCGAAAATTCGATATTTTGGGGTCCCAGAAGCGATCTGTACATGCCTACTCAGTGCTAGATTATTTTCAAAATATAGGCCCAAAACATGCTAAAAATCGATATATTAGGTGCCCAAAGTCGATATCACAAATTCAGGCCCAAAACACCCGAAAATTCGATATTTTGGGGTCTCAGAAGCGATCTGTACATGCCTACTCCGTGTTAGAGTATTTTCAATATACAGGCCCAAAACATACTGAAAATCGATCTTTTAGGTGCCCAAAAGTCGATATGTGGATGCATCTTCTGTAACCGTTTATATCCCAAATTCAACCTCAAAACATCCGAAAATTCAATATTTTTGGGTCCCAAAAGCGATCTGTACATGCCTACTCAGTGCTAGAATATTTTCAAAATATAGGCTTAAAACATGCTAAAAATCGATATTTTAGGTGCCCAAAGTCGATATCCCAAATTCAGGCCCAAAACACCCAAAAATTCGATATTTTTGGGTCCCAGAAGCAATCTGTACATGCCTACTCCGTGTTAGAGTATTTTCAAAATACGGGCCTAAAACATACAGAAAATCGATATTTTAGGTGCCCAAAGTTTATATGTGCATGCATCTTCTGTACTCGTTTAAATCTCAAATTTAGGCTCCAAACACCCGAAAATTCGATATTTTGGGGTCCCCGAAGCGATCTGTACATGCCTACTCAGTGCTAGATTATTTTCAATATATAGGCCCAAAACATGCTAAAAATCGATATTTTAGGTGCCCAAAGTAGATATCACAAATTCAGGCCCAAAACACCCGAAAATTCGATATTTTGGGGTCCCAGGAGCGATCTGTACATCCCTACTCCGTGTTAGAGTATTTTCAGTATACAGGCCCAAAACATACTAAAAATCGATCTTTTAGGTGCCGGAAAGTCGATATGTGGATGCATCTTCTGTACCCGTTTATATCCCAAATTCAACCTCAAAACACCCGAAAATTCGATATTTTTGGGTCCCAGAAGCGATCTGTACTAGAATATTTTCAAAATATAGGTTCAAAACATGCTAAAAATCGATATTTTAAGTGTCCAAAGTCGATATGTGCATGCATCTTCTATACCCATTTATATCTTAAATTTAGGCTCAAAACACCCGAAAATTCGATATTTTGGGGTCCCTGAAGTGATCTGTACATGCCTACTTAGTGCTAGAATATTTTCAAAATGTAGGCACAAAACATTCTAAAAATCGATATTATAGGTGCCCAAAGTCGATATCTCAAATTCAGGCTCAAAACACCCGAAAAATTCGATATTTTGGGGTCCCAGAAGCGATTTGTACATGCCTACTCCGTGTTAGAGTATTTTCAAAATACAGGCCCAAAACATACTGAAAATCGATCTTTTAGGTTCCCAAAAGTCGATATGTGCATGCATCTTCTGTACCCGTTTATATCTCAAATTCAGGCTCTAAACACCCGAAAATTCGATATTTTGGGGTCCCAGAAGCGATCTGTACATGCCTACTCAGATACAGACCCAAAACATGCTGAAAATCGATATTTTAGGTACCCAAAGTCAATATGTGTATGCATCTTCTGCACTCGTTTATATCCCAAATTCAACCTCAAAACACCCGAAAATTCGGTATTTTTGGGTCCTAGAAACGATCTGTACATGCCTACTCCTAGTTAGAATGTTTTCAAGATACAGATCCAAAACATGCTCAAAATCGATATTTTAGGTGCCCAAAAATCGATATGTGCATGCATCTTCAGTACCTGTTTATATCTCAAATTCAGGTTCAAAACACCCGAAAATTCGATATTTTTGGGTCCCAGAAGCGTTCTGTACATGCCTACTCCGTGTTAGAGTATTTTCAAAATACGAGCCCAAAACATGCTGAAAATCGATATTTTAGGTGCCCTAAGTCAATATGTGCATGCATATTCTGTACCCGTTTATATCTCAAATTCAGGCTCAAAACACCAGAAAATTCTATATTTTGGGGTCCTAGAAGCGATCTGTACATATCTACTCAGTGCTAGAATATTTTCAAAATATAGGCCGAAAACATGCTAAAAATCGATATTTTAGGTGCCCAGGGTCGGTATCTCAAATTCAGGTCCAAAACACCCGAAAATTCGATATTTTGGGGTCTCAGAAGCGATCTGTACATGCCTACTCCGTGTTAGATTATTTTCAAAATACAGGCCCAAACCATACAGAAGATCGATATTTTAGGTGCCCAAAAGTCCATATGTGCATGCATCTTCTGTACTCGTTTATATTTCAAATTCAGGCTCCAGACACCCGAAAATTCGATATTTTGGTGTCCCAGAAGCGATCTGTACTTGCCTACTCCGTGTTAGAGTATTTTCAAAATACAGGCTTAAAACATGCTGAAAATCGATATTTTAGATGCCCAAAGTCAATATGTGCATGCATTTTTTGTACCCGTTTATATCTCAAATTCAATCTCAAAACACCCGAAAAATTAATATTTTGGGGTCCCAGAAGCGATCTGTACATCCCTACTCAGTGCTAGAATTTTTTTAAAATATAGGCCCGAAACATGCTAAAAATCGATATTTTAGGTGCCCAAAGTCGATATCACAAATTCAGGCCCAAAATACCCGAAAATTCGATATTTTTGGGTCCCAGAAGCGATCTGTACATGCCTACTTCGTGTTAGAGTATTTTCAATATACAGGCTCAAAACATACTGAAAATCGATCTTTTAGGTGCCCAAAAGTCGATATGTGCATGCATCTTCTGTACCCGTTTATATCTCAAATTCAGACTCCAAACACCCGAAAATTCGATATTTTGGGGTCCCAGAAGCGATCTGTACTTGCCTACTCCGTGTTAGAGTATTTTCAAAATAATTGCCCAAAACATGCTGAAAATCGATATTTTAGGTGACCAAAGTCAATATGTGTATGCATCTTCTGCACCCGTTTATATCCCAAATTTAACCTCAAAACACCTGAAAATTCGATATTTTTCGGTCCCAGAAGCGATCTGTACATGCCTACTTAGTGATAGAATGTTTTCAAAATATAGGCTCAAAAAATGCTAAAAATCGATATTTTAAGTGTCCAAAGCCGATATGTGCATGCATCTTCTGTACCCGTTTATATATCAAATTAAGGATCAAAACACCCGAAAATTCGATATTTTGGGGTCCCAGAAGTGATCTGTACAGGCCTACTTAGTGCTAGAATATTTTCAAAATATAGTCCCAAAACATGCTAAAAATCGATGTTTTAGGTGCCCAAGGACGATATCTCAAATTCAGGCTCAAAACACCCGAAAATTCGATATTTTGGGGTCCCAGAAGAGAACTGAACATGCCTACCCCGTGTTAGAGTATTTTCAAAATACAGGCCCAAAACATACTGAAAATCGATCCTTTAGATGCCCAAAAGTCGATATGTGCATGCATCTTCTGTACCCGTTTATATCTCAAATTCAGGCTCAAAACACCCGAAAATTCGATATTTTGGGATCCCAGAAGCGATCTGTACATGCCTACTCAGATACAGACCCAAAACATGCTTAAAATCGATATTTTAGGTGCCCAAAGTCAATATGTGTATGAATCTTCTGCACTCGTTTATATCCCAAATTCAACCTCAAAACACCCGAAAACTCGATATTTTGGGGTCTCAGAAGCGATCTGTACATGCCTACTCCGTGTTAGAGTATTTTCAATATCCAGGCCCAAAACATACTGAAAATCGATCTGTTAGGTACCCAAAAGTCGATATGTGGATGCATCTTCTATACCCGTTTATATCCCAAATTCAACCTCAAAACATCCGAAAATTCGATATTTTGGGGTCCCAGAAGCGATCTGTACATGCCTACTCCGTGTTAGAGTATTTTCAATATCCAGGCCCAAAACATACTGAAAATCGATATTTTAGGTGCCCAAAAGTTTATATGTGCATGCATCTTCTGTACTCGTTTAAATCTCAAATTTAGGCTCCAAACACCCGAAAATTCGATATTTTGGGGTCCCCGAAGCGATCTGTACATGCCTACTCAGTGCTAGATTATTTTCAATATATAGGCCCAAAACATGCTAAAAATCGATATTTTAGGTGCCCAAAGTAGATATCACAAATTCAGGCCCAAAACACCCGAAAATTCGATATTTTGGGGTCCCAGGAGCGATCTGTACATCCCTACTCCGTGTTAGAGTATTTTCAGTATACAGGCCCAAAACATACTAAAAATCGATCTTTTAGGTGCCGGAAAGTCGATATGTGGATGCATCTTCTATACCCGTTTATATCCCAAATTCAACCTCAAAACACCCGAAAATTCGATATTTTTGGGTCCCAGAAGCGATCTGTACTAGAATATTTTCAAAATATAGGTTCAAAACATGCTAAAAATCGATATTTTAAGTGTCCAAAGTCGATATGTGCATGCATCTTCTATACCCATTTATATCTTAAATTTAGGCTCAAAACACCCGAAAATTCGATATTTTGGGGTCCCTGAAGTGACCTGTACATGCCTACTTAGTGCTAGAATATTTTCAAAATGTAGGCACAAAACATTCTAAAAATCGATATTTTAGGTGCCCAAAGTCGATATCTCAAATTCAGGCTCAAAACACCCGAAAAATTCGATATTTTGGGGTCCCAGAAGCGATTTGTACATGCCTACTCCGTGTTAGAGTATTTTCAAAATACAGGCCCAAAACATACTGAAAATCGATCTTTTAGGTTCCCAAAAGTCGATATGTGCATGCATCTTCTGTACCCGTTTATATCTCAAATTCAGGCTCTAAACACCCGAAAATTCGATATCTTGGGGTCCCAGAAGCGATCTGTACATGCCTACTAAGATACAGACCCAAAACATGCTGAAAATCGATATTTTAGGTACCCAAAGTCAATATGTGTATGCATCTTCTGCACTCGTCTATATCCCAAATTCAACCTCAAAACACCCGAAAATTCGGCATTTTTGGGTCCTAGAAACGATCTGTACATGCCTACTCCTAGTTAGAATGTTTTCAAGATACAGATCCAAAACATGCTCAAAATCGATATTTTAGGTGCCCAAAAGTCGATATGTGCATGCATCTTCAGTACCTGTTTATATCTCAAATTCAGGTTCAAAACACCCGAAAATTCGATATTTTTGGGTCCCAGAAGCGTTCTGTACATGCCTACTCCGTGTTAGAGTATTTTCAAAATACGAGCCCAAAACATGCTGAAAATCGATATTTTAGGTGCCCTAAGTCAATATGTGCAAGCATATTCTGTACCCGTTTATATCTCAAATTCAGGCTCAAAACACCAGAAAATTCTATATTTTGGGGTCCTAGAAGCGATCTGTACATATCTACTCAGTGCTAGAATATTTTCAAAATATAGGCCGAAAACATGCTAAAAATCGATATTTTAGGTGCCCAGGGTCGGTATCTCAAATTCAGGTCCAAAACACCCGAAAATTCGATATTTTGGGGTCTCAGAAGCGATCTGTACATGCCTACTCCGTGTTAGAGTATTTTCAAAATACAGGCCCAAACCATACAGAAGATCGATATTTTAGGTGCCCAAAAGTCCATATGTGCATGCATCTTCTGTACTCGTTTATATTTCAAATTCAGGCTCCAGACACCCGAAAATTCGATATTTTGGTGTCCCAGAAGCGATCTGTACTTGCCTACTCCGTGTTAGAGTATTTTCAAAATACAGGCTTAAAACATGCTGAAAATCGATATTTTAGATGCCCAAAGTCAATATGTGCATGCATTTTTTGTACCCGTTTATATCTCAAATTCAGGCTCAAAACACCCGAAAAATTAATATTTTGGGGTCCCAGAAGCGATCTGTACATCCCTACTCAGTGCTAGAATTTTTTTAAAATATAGGCCCGAAACATGCTAAAAATCGATATTTTAGGTGCCCAAAGTCGATATCACAAATTCAGGCCCAAAATACCCGAAAATTCGATATTTTTGGGTCCCAGAAGCGATCTGTACATGCCTACTTCGTGTTAGAGTATTTTCAATATACAGGCTCAAAACATACTGAAAATCGATCTTTTAGGTGCCCAAAAGTCGATATGTGGATGCATCTTCTGTACCCGTTTATATCTCAAATTCAGGCTCCAAACACCCGAAAATTCGATATTTTGGGGTCCCAGAAGCGATCTGTACTTGCCTACTCCGTGTTAGAGTATTTTCAAAATAATTGCCCAAAACATGCTGAAAATCGATATTTTAGGTGACCAAAGTCAATATGTGTATGCATCTTCTGCACCCGTTTATATCCCAAATTTAACCTCAAAACACCTGAAAATTCGATATTTTTCGGTCCCAGAAGCGATCTGTACATGCCTACTTAGTGATAGAATGTTTTCAAAATATAGGCTCAAAAAATGCTAAAAATCGATATTTTAAGTGTCCAAAGCTGATATGTGCATGCATCTTCTGTACCCGTTTATATATCAAATTAAGGATCAAAACACCCGAAAATTCGATATTTTGGGGTCCCAGAAGTGATCTGTACAGGCCTACTTAGTGCTAGAATATTTTCAAAATATAGGCCCAAAACATGCTAAAAATCGATGTTTTAGGTGCCCAAGGACGATATCTCAAATTCAGGCTCAAAACACCCGAAAATTCGATATTTTGGGGTCCCAGAAGAGAACTGAACATGCCTACCCCGTGTTAGAGTATTTTCAAAATACAGGCCCAAAACATACTGAAAATCGATCCTTTAGATGCCCAAAAGTCGATATGTGCATGCATCTTCTGTACCCGTTTATATCTCAAATTCAGGCTCAAAACACCCGAAAATTCGATATTTTGGGATCCCAGAAGCGATCTGTACATGCCTACTCAGATACAGACCCAAAACATGCTTAAAATCGATATTTTAGGTGCCCAAAGTCAATATGTGTATGAATCTTCTGCACTCGTTTATATCCCAAATTCAACCTCAAAACACCCGAAAACTCGATATTTTTGGGTCCCAGAAGCGATCTGTACATGCCTACTCAGTGGTAGAATGTTTTCAAAATATAGGCTCAAAACATGCTAAAAATCGATATTTTAAGTGTCCAAAGTCGATATGTGCATGCATATTCTGTACCCGTTTATATCTCAAATTCAGGCTCAAAACACCCGAAAATTCGATATTTTAGGGTCTCAGAAGTGATCTGTACATGCCTACTTAGTGCTGGAATATTTTCAAAATATAGGCCCAAAACATGCTAAAAATCGATATTTTACAATAGGTGTACAGAGTCGATATCTCAAATTCAGGCTCAAAACTCCCAAATATTCGATATTTTGGGGTCCCAAAAGCGAACTGTACATGCCTACTCCGTGTTAGAGTATTTTCAATATACAGGCCCAAAACATACTGAAAATCGATCTGTTAGGTGCCCAAAAGTCGATATGTGGATGCATCTTCTGTACCCGTTTATATCCCAAATTCAACCTCAAAACACACGAAAATTCGATATTTTGGGGTCCCAGAAGCAATCTGTACATGCCTACTCAGTGCTAGAATATTTTAAAAATATAGGCACAAAACATGCTAAAAATCGATATTATAGGTGCCCAAAGTCGATATCTCAAATTCAGGCCCAAAACACCCGAAAATTTGATATTTTTGGGTCCAAGAAGCGATCTGTACATGCCTACTCCGTGTTAGAGTATTTTCAAAATACGGGCCTAAAACATACAGAAAATCGATATTTTAGGTGCCCAAAAGTCTATATGTGCATGCTTCTTCTGTACTCGTTTAAATCTCAAATTCAGGCTCCAAACACCCGAAAATTCGATATTTTGGGGTCCCATAAGCGATCTGTACATGCCTACTCAGACACAGACCCAAAACATGCTTAAAATCGATATTTTAGGTGCCCAAAGACAATATGTGTATGCATCTTCTGCACTCGTTTATATCCCAAATTCAACCTCAAAACACCCGAAAACTCGATATTTTTGGGTCCCTGAAGCGATCTGTACATGCCTACTCCGTGTTAGAGTATTTTCAATATACAGGCCCAAAACATGCTAAAAATCGATATTTTAAGTGTCCAAAGTCGATATGTGCATGCATATTCTGTACCCGTTTATATCTCAAATTCAGGCTCAAAACACCCGAAAATTCGATATTTTAGGGTGTCAGAAGTGATCTGTACATGCCTACTCAGCGCTAGAATATTTACAAAATATAGGCATCTTCTTTACCCGTTTATATCCCAAATTCAACCTCAAAACACACGAAAATTCGATAATTTTTGGTCCCAGAAGCGATCTGTACATGCCTACTCAGTGCTAGAATATTTTCAAAATATAGGCACATAACATGCTAAAAATCGATATTTTAGGTACCCAAAGTCGATATCTCAAATTCAGGCCCAAAACACCCGAAAATTCGATATTTTGGGGTCCCAGAAGCGATCTGTACATGCCTACTCCGTGTTAGAGTATTTTCAAAATGCGGGCCTAAAACATACAGAAAATCGATATTTTAGGTGCCCAAAAGTTTATATGTGCATGCATCTTCTGTACTCGTTTAAATCTCAAATTTAGGCTCCAAACACCCGAAAATTCGATATTTTGGGGTCCCAGAAGCGATCTGTACATGCCTACTCAGTGCTAGATTATTTTCAAAATATAGGCCCAAAACATGCTAAAAATCGATATATTAGGTGCCCAAAGTCGATATCACAAATTCAGGCCCAAAACACCCGAAAATTCGATATTTTGGGGTCTCAGAAGCGATCTGTACATGCCTACTCCGTGTTAGAGTATTTTCAATATACAGGCCCAAAACATACTGAAAATCGATCTTTTAGGTGCCCAAAAGTCGATATGTAGATGCATCTTCTGTAACCGTTTATATCCCAAATTCAACCTCAAAACATCCGAAAATTCGATATTTTTGGGTCCCAAAAGCGATCTGTACATGCCTACTCCGTGTTAGAGTATTTTCAAAATACAGGCTTAAAACATGCTGAAAATCGATATTTTAGATGCCCAAAGTCAATATGTGCATGCATTTTTTGTACCCGTTTATATCTCAAATTCAGGCTCAAAACACCCGAAAAATTAATATTTTGGGGTCCCAGAAGCGATCTGTACATCCCTACTCAGTGCTAGAATTTTTTTAAAATATAGGCCCGAAACATGCTAAAAATCGATATTTTAGGTGCCCAAAGTCGATATCACAAATTCAGGCCCAAAATACACGAAAATTCGATATTTTTGGGTCCCAGAAGCGATCTGTACATGCCTACTTCGTGTTAGAGTATTTTCAATATACAGGCTCAAAACATACTGAAAATCGATCTTTTAGGTGCCCAAAAGTCGATATGTGGATGCATCTTCTGTACCCGTTTATATCTCAAATTCAGGCTCCAAACACCCGAAAATTAGATATTTTGGGGTCCCAGAAGCGATCTGTACTTGCCTACTCCGTGTTAGAGTATTTTCAAAATAATTGCCCAAAACATGCTGAAAATCGATATTTTAGGTGACCAAAGTCAATATGTGTATGCATCTTCTGCACCCGTTTATATCCCAAATTTAACCTCAAAACACCTGAAATTTCGATATTTTTCGGTCCCAGAAGCGATCTGTACATGCCTACTTAGTGATAGAATGTTTTCAAAATATAGGCTCAAAAAATGCTAAAAATCGATATTTTAAGTGTCCAAAGCCGATATGTGCATGCATCTTCTGTACCCGTTTATATATCAAATTAAGGATCAAAACACCCGAAAATTCGATATTTTGGGGTCCCAGAAGTGATCTGTACAGGCCTACTTAGTGCTAGAATATTTTCAAAATATAGGCCCAAAACATGCTAAAAATCGATGTTTTAGGTGCCCAAGGACGATATCTCAAATTCAGGCTCAAAACACCCGAAAATTCGATATTTTGGGGTCCCAGAAGAGAACTGAACATGCCTACCCCGTGTTAGAGTATTTTCAAAATACAGGCCCAAAACATACTGAAAATCGATCCTTTAGATGCCCAAAAGTCGATATGTGCATGCATCTTCTGTACCCGTTTATATCTCAAATTCAGGCTCAAAACACCCGAAAATTCGATATTTT
This sequence comes from Petrolisthes cinctipes, assembly GCA_033782935.1. Classification (NCBI taxonomy): domain Eukaryota; kingdom Metazoa; phylum Arthropoda; class Malacostraca; order Decapoda; family Porcellanidae; genus Petrolisthes; species Petrolisthes cinctipes. Next base: position 299,639 of record JAWQEG010000592.1, on the reverse strand, counting down.
GGGATCCCAGAAGCGATTTGTACATGCCTACTCAGATACAGACCCAAAACATGCTTAAAATCGATATTTTAGGTGCCCAAAGTCAATATGTGTATGAATCTTCTGCACTCGTTTATATCCCAAATTCAACCTCAAAACACCCGAAAACTCGATATTTTTGGGTCCCAGAAGCGATCTGTACATGCCTACTCAGTGGTAGAATGTTTTCAAAATATAGGCTCAAAACATGCTAAAAATCGATATTTTAAGTGTCCAAAGTCGATATGTGCATGCATATTCTGTACCCGTTTATATCTCAAATTCAGGCTCAAAACACCAGAAAATTCGATATTTTAGGGTCTCAGAAGTGATCTGTACATGCCTACTTAGTGCTGGAATATTTTCAAAATATAGGCCCAAAACATGCTAAAAATCGATATTTTAAAATAGGTGTACAGAGTCGATATCTCAAATTCAGGCTCAAAACTCCCAAATATTCGATATTTTGGGGTCCCAGAAGCGAACTGTACATGCCTACTCCGTGTTAGAGTATTTTCAATATACAGGCCCAAAACATACTGAAAATCGATCTGTTAGGTGCCCAAAAGTCGATATGTGGATGCATCTTCTGTACCCGTTTATATCCCAAATTCAACCTCAAAACACACGAAAATTCGATATTTTGGGGTCCCAGAAGCGATCTGTACATGCCTACTCAGTGCTAGAATATTTTAAAAATATAGGCACAAAACATGCTAAAAATCGATATTATAGGTGCCCAAAGTCGATATCTCAAATTCAGGCCCAAAACACCCGAAAATTTGATATTTTGGGGTCCAAGAAGCGATCTGTACATGCCTACTCCGTGTTAGAGTATTTTCAAAATACGGGCCTAAAACATACAGAAAATCGATATTTTAGGTGCCCAAAAGTCTATATGTGCATGCTTCTTCTGTACTCGTTTAAATCTCAAATTCAGGCTCCAAACACCCGAAAATTCGATATTTTGGGGTCCCAGAAGCGATCTGTACATGCCTACTCAGTGCTAGAATATTTACAAAATATAGGCCCAAAACATGCTAAAAATCGATATTTTAGGTGCCCAAAGTCGATATCACAAATTCTGGCCCAAAACACCCGAAAATTCGATATTTTGGGGTCTCAGAAGCGATCTGTACATGCCTACTCCGTGTTAGAGTATTTTCAATATACAGGCCCAAAACATACTGAAAATCGATCTGTTAGGTACCCAAAAGTCGATATGTGGATGCATCTTCTATACCCGTTTATATCCCAAATTCAACCTCAAAACATCCGAAAATTCGATATTTTGGGGTCCCAGAAGCGAACTGTACATGCCTACTCAGTGCTAGAATATTTTCAAAATATAGTCCCAAAATATGCTAAAAATCGATATTTTAGGTGCCCAAAGTCGTTATCCCAAATTCAGGCCCAAAACACCCAAAAATTCGATATTTTTGGGTCCCAGAAGCGATCTGTACATGCCTACTCAGTGCTAGAATATTTTCAAAATATAGGCTTAAAACATGCTAAAAATCGATATTTTAGGTGCCCAAAGTCGATATCCCAAATTCAGGCCCAAAACACCCAAAAATTCGATATTTTTGGGTCCCAGAAGCAATCTGTACATGCCTACACCGTGTTAGAGTATTTTCAAAATACGGGCCTAAAACATACAGAAAATCGATATTTTAGGTGCCCAAAAGTTAATATGTGCATGCATCTTCTGTACTCGTTTAAATCTCAAATTTAGGCTCCAAACACCCGATAATTCGATATTTTGGGGTCCCCGAAGCGATCTGTACATGCCTACTCAGTGCTAGATTATTTTCAATATATAGGCCCAAAACATGCTAAAAATCGATATTTTAGGTGCCCAAAGTAGATATCACAAATTCAGGCCCAAAACACCCGAAAATTCGATATTTTGGGGTCCCAGGAGCGATCTGTACATCCCTACTCCGTGTTAGAGTATTTTCAGTATACAGGCCCAAAACATACTAAAAATCGATCTTTTAGGTGCCGGAAAGTCGATATGTGGATGCATCTTCTATACCCGTTTATATCCCAAATTCAACCTCAAAACACCCGAAAATTCGATATTTTTGGGTCCCAGAAGCGATCTGTACTAGAATATTTTCAAAATATAGGTTCAAAACATGCTAAAAATCGATATTTTAAGTGTCCAAAGTTGATATGTGCATGCATCTTCTATACCCATTTATATCTTAAATTTAGGCTCAAAACACCCGAAAATTCGATATTTTGGGGTCCCTGAATTGATCTGTACATGCCTACTTAGTGCTAGAATATTTTCAAAATGTAGGCACAAAACATTCTAAAAATCGATATTTTAGGTGCCCAAAGTCGATATCTCAAATTCAGGCTCAAAACACCCGAAAAATTCGATATTTTGGGGTCCCAGAAGCGATTTGTACATGCCTACTCCGTGTTAGAGTATTTTCAAAATACAGGCCCAAAACATACTGAAAATCGATCTTTTAGGTTCCCAAAAGTCGATATGTGCATGCATCTTCTGTACCCGTTTATATCTCAAATTCAGGCTCTAAACACCCGAAAATTCGATATTTTGGGGTCCCAGAAGCGATCTGTACATGCCTACTCAGATACAGACCCAAAACATGCTGAAAATCGATATTTTAGGTACCCAAAGTCAATATGTGTATGCATCTTCTGCACTCGTTTATATCCCAAATTCAACCTCAAAACACCCGAAAATTCGGTATTTTTGGGTCCTAGAAACGATCTGTACATGCCTACTCCTAGTTAGAATGTTTTCAAGATACAGATCCAAAACATGCTCAAAATCGATATTTTAGGTGCCCAAAAGTCGATATGTGCATGCATCTTCAGTACCTGTTTATATCTCAAATTCAGGTTCAAAACACCCGAAAATTCGATATTTTTGGGTCCCAGAAGTGTTCTGTACATGCCTACTCCGTGTTAGAGTATTTTCAAAATACGAGCCCAAAACATGCTGAAAATCGATATTTTAGGTGCCCTAAGTCAATATGTGCATGCATATTCTGTACCCGTTTATATCTCAAATTCAGGCTCAAAACACCAGAAAATTCTATATTTTGGGGTCCTAGAAGCGATCTGTACATATCTACTCAGTGCTAGAATATTTTCAAAATATAGGCCGAAAACATGCTAAAAATCGATATTTTAGGTGCCCAGGGTCGGTATCTCAAATTCAGGTCCAAAACACCCGAAAATTCGATATTTTGGGGTCTCAGAAGCGATCTGTACATGCCTACTCCGTGTTAGAGTATTTTCAAAATACAGGCCCAAACCATACAGAAGATCGATATTTTAGGTGCCCAAAAGTCCATATGTGCATGCATCTTCTGTACTCGTTTATATTTCAAATTCAGGCTCCAGACACCCGAAAATTCGATATTTTGGTGTCCCAGAAGCGATCTGTACTTGCCTACTCCGTGTTAGAGTATTTTCAAAATACAGGCTTAAAACATGCTGAAAATCGATATTTTAGATGCCCAAAGTCAATATGTGCATGCATTTTTTGTACCCGTTTATATCTCAAATTCAGGCCCAAAACACCCGAAAAATTAATATTTTGGGGTCCCAGAAGCGATCTGTACATCCCTACTCAGTGCTAGAATTTTTTTAAAATATAGGCCCGAAACATGCTAAAAATCGATATTTTAGGTGCCCAAAGTCGATATCACAAATTCAGGCCCAAAATACCCGAAAATTCGATATTTTTGGGTCCCAGAAGCGATCTGTACATGCCTACTTCGTGTTAGAGTATTTTCAATATACAGGCTCAAAACATACTGAAAATCGATCTTTTAGGTGCCCAAAAGTCGATATGTGGATGCATCTTCTGTACCCGTTTATATCTCAAATTCAGGCTCCAAACACCCGAAAATTAGATATTTTGGGGTCCCAGAAGCGATCTGTACTTGCCTACTCCGTGTTAGAGTATTTTCAAAATAATTGCCCAAAACATGCTGAAAATCGATATTTTAGGTGACCAAAGTCAATATGTGTATGCATCTTCTGCACCCGTTTATATCCCAAATTTAACCTCAAAACACCTGAAAATTCGATATTTTTCGGTCCCAGAAGCGATCTGTACATGCCTACTTAGTGATAGAATGTTTTCAAAATATAGGCTCAAAAAATGCTAAAAATCGATATTTTAAGTGTCCAAAGCCGATATGTGCATGCATCTTCTGTACCCGTTTATATATCAAATTAAGGATCAAAACACCCGAAAATTCGATATTTTGGGGTCCCAGAAGTGATCTGTACAGGCCTACTTAGTGCTAGAATATTTTCAAAATATAGGCCCAAAACATGCTAAAAATCGATGTTTTAGGTGCCCAAGGACGATATCTCAAATTCAGGCTCAAAACACCCGAGAATTCGATATTTTGGGGTCCCAGAAGAGAACTGAACATGCCTACCCCGTGTTAGAGTATTTTCAAAATACAGGCCCAAAACATACTGAAAATCGATCCTTTAGATGCCCAAAAGTCGATATGTGCATGCATCTTCTGTACCCGTTTATATCTCAAATTCAGGCTCAAAACACCCGAAAATTCGATATTTTGGGATCCCAGAAGCGATCTGTACATGCCTACTCAGATACAGACCCAAAACATGCTTAAAATCGATATTTTAGGTGCCCAAAGTCAATATGTGTATGAATCTTCTGCACTCGTTTATATCCCAAATTCAACCTCAAAACACCCGAAAACTCGATATTTTTGGGTCCCAGAAGCGATCTGTACATGCCTACTCAGTGGTAGAATGTTTTCAAAATATAGGCTCAAAACATGCTAAAAATCGATATTTTAAGTGTCCAAAGTCGATATGTGCATGCATATTCTGTACCCGTTTATATCTCAAATTCAGGCTCAAAACACCAGAAAATTCGATATTTTAGGGTCTCAGAAGTGATCTGTACATGCCTACTTAGTGCTGGAATATTTTCAAAATATAGGCCCAAAACATGCTAAAAATCGATATTTTACAATAGGTGTACAGAGTCGATATCTCAAATTCAGGCTCAAAACTCCCAAATATTCGATATTTTGGGGTCCCAGAAGCGAACTGTACATGCCTACTCCGTGTTAGAGTATTTTCAATATACAGGCCCAAAACATACTGAAAATCGATCTGTTAGGTGCCCAAAAGTCGATATGTGGATGCATCTTCTGTACCCGTTTATATCCCAAATTCAACCTCAAAACACACGAAAATTCGATATTTTGGGGTCCCAGAAGCGATCTGTACATGCCTACTCAGTGCTAGAATATTTTAAAAATATAGGCACAAAACATGCTAAAAATCGATATTATAGGTGCCCAAAGTCGATATCTCAAATTCAGGCCCAAAACACCCGAAAATTTGATATTTTGGGGTCCAAGAAGCGATCTGTACATGCCTACTCCGTGTTAGAGTATTTTCAAAATACGGGCCTAAAACATACAGAAAATCGATATTTTAGGTGCCCAAAAGTCTATATGTGCATGCTTCTTCTGTACTCGTTTAAATCTCAAATTCAGGCTCCAAACACCCGAAAATTCGATATTTTGGGGTCCCAGAAGCGATCTGTACATGCCTACTCAGTGCTAGAATATTTACAAAATATAGGCCCAAAACATGCTAAAAATCGATATTTTAGGTGTCCAAAGTCGATATCACAAATTCTGGCCCAAAACACCCGAAAATTCGATATTTTGGGGTCTCAGAAGCGATCTGTACATGCCTACTCCGTGTTAGAGTATTTTCAATATCCAGGCCCAAAACATACTGAAAATCGATCTGTTAGGTACCCAAAAGTCGATATGTGGATGCATCTTCTATACCCGTTTATATCCCAAATTCAACCTCAAAACATCCGAAAATTCGATATTTTGGGGTCCCAGAAGCGATCTGTACATGCCTACTCAGTGCTAGAATATTTTCAAAATATAGGCCCAAAATATGCTAAAAATCGATATTTTAGGTGCCCAAAGTCGTTATCCCAAATTCAGGCCCAAAACACCCAAAAATTCGATATTTTTGGGTCCCAGAAGCGATCTGTACATGCCTACTCCGTGTTAGAGTATTTTCAAAATACAGACCCAAAACATGCTAAAAATCGATATTTTAGTTGCCCAAAGTCAATATGTGCATGCATTTTTTGTACCCGTTTATATCTCAAATTCAGGCTCAAAACAACCGAAAATTCGATATTTTGAGGTCCCAGAAGCGATCTGTACATGCCTACTCAGTGCTAGAATATTTACAAAATATAGGTCCAAAACATGCTAAAAATCGATGTTTTAGGTGCCCAAAGTCGATATCACAAATTCAGGCCCAAAACACCCGAAAATTCGATATTTTGGGGTCTCAGAAACGATCTGTACATGCCTACTCCGTGTTAGAGTATTTTCAATATACAGGCCCAAAACATACTTAAAATCGATCTTTTAGGTGCCGAAAAGTCGATATGTGGATGCATCTTCTGTATCCGTTTATATCCCAAATTCAACCTCAAAACTCCCGAAAATTCGATATTTTTGGGTCCCAGAAGCGATCTGTACATGCCTACTCAGTACTAGAATATTTTCAAAATATAGGCTCAAAACATGCTAAAAATCGATATTTTAAGTGTCGAAAGTCGATATGTGCAAGCATCTTCTATACCCATTTATATCTTATATTAAGGCTCAAAACACCCGAAAATTCGATATTTTGGGGTCGCAGAAGTGATCTGTACATGCCTACTCCGTGTTAGAGTATTTTCAAAATACGGGCCTAAAACATACAGAAAATCGATATTTTAGGTGCCCAAAAGTCTATATGTGCATGCTTCTTCTGTACTCGTTTAAATCTCAAATTCAGGCTCCAAACACCCGAAAATTCGATATTTTGGGGTCCCAGAAGCGATCTGTACATGCCTACTCAGTGCTAGAATATTTACAAAATATAGGCCCAAAACATGCTAAAAATCGATATTTTAGGTGCCCAAAGTCGATATCTCAAATTCAGGCCCAAAACACCCGAAAATTCGATATTTTAGGGTCCCAGAAGCGATCTGTACATGCCTACTCCGTGTTAGAGTATTTTCAAAATACGGGCCTAAAACATACAGAAAATCGATATTTTAGGTGCCCAAAAGTCTATATGTGCATGCTTCTTCTGTACTCGTTTAAATCTCAAATTCAGGCTCCAAACTCCCGAAAATTCGATATTTTGGGGTCCCAGAAGCGATCTGTACATGCCTACTCCGTGTTAGAGTATTTTCAATATACAGGCCCAAAACATTCTGAAAATCGATCTGTTAGGTGCCCAAAAGTCGATATGTGGATGCATCTTCTGTACCCGTTTATATCCCAAATTCAACCTCAAAACACACGAAAATTCGATATTTTGGGGTCCCAGAAGCGATCTGTACATGCCTACTCAGTGCTAGAATATTTTAAAAATATAGGCACAAAACATGCTAAAAATCGATATTATAGGTGCCCAAAGTCGATATCTCAAATTCAGGCCCAAAACACCCGAAAATTTGATATTTTGGGGTCCAAGAAGCGATCTGTACATGCCTATTCCGTGTTAGAGTATTTTCAAAATACGGGCCTAAAACATACAGAAAATCGATATTTTAGGTTGTACAAGACCCTTCTTACAACAACATGTAACATAAACACCAGACGATAACAAACACAAGAGGGTACCCATTTTACCCTACAATTTCTCACTGTCATCTCTAAACTCAAGAGAGAGAGGGAGAGAAAGTGGGAGAGAGAGAAAGAGGGAGAGAAAGCAAGAGGGAGAGAGAGAGAGAGGAGAATTGGGTGGAGCTTATATATACTCCACCCCTTTTTAAAAGTACCAGGAACTCCAATAGAGAATGTATATAAGCAGTGAAGTTGAACTAATATGTAGGATTTCCTAAACTGACTCCCAGGGCTATAACCTGTCTCCATAAGAGAGAGACACAGGCATATAAGACAAGGCATTAAATATAATTCCCTGTATAGAGATAAGTATGTATAAATAAATTAAGCCTAAAGAAACTTGTGCAGTCACTTTACCTAAGAACACCACAACGCCAAGCTCGCTACCTAATACCACAACAACAACAACAACTACTACTACGACTACACTTCGGACTAAGGTACTGTATCAGATCCTGAACGAGTTAAAGCCTTAGAGGACTGGTACATTTTGATGGCAGCGGTGTTTTGCAACAAAGCAAGTTGCAAGGTAAAGACTTCACGGGAGTACAGTGACTAACATAGTTTAAGGACAAGTTGAAGGAATCTGCTTGTAAATTCTCTCAAGTAATTTCTTCAGTGGGTAATCTTACGACCTCTAACGAGGGAGATAAACCACAAATTCTTCACCTACAAGAAACACCTGCTTTAACATAACTGCAACTGACCTACAGAGAACCTCATCTACTTCACAACAAACAATCATCACTTCATCACTACGGCGATCCTGTTACGTAAATGCTTTCGTAAGGACAACGCCATCACTCCATCACCTCCACGCTGACGACGCCTCCTTATACGTAAATTCTCTCGTATAAGACAAGTTAACGTTCATCATCTTCACTCCAATTACGACTGTTAGTGTGTTAGTGTGCGAGCTAACTAATCATCGCTTCGTCACTTCACGGTCGTCGCCCCTTCACCACATCATCGCCTCCTCAGGCAACGCCCCAACAATTCCACTCGTCGTCATCGTCGTTGCAACTACAGTCAACTAAAGTAGGTACACATTACATGTTACATTACATTATTTTTCACTTGTCCACGAACATGTTAGAAAATAGGTTCCTCAATAACAGCCCAGACAACAGAAAACAAGTGCCAAATTAAAACAAAAGTAAAGATATAATCCCCCATTAATCCAAAGGTATCATAACTAACTTCGAATATCCCTGATAATGATTCACTAGCCTCCAAGCTAAATTCCTCTACCTCCCTAAGTTTCGTTTGTGGTTCCAACACATTCGAGTACATTCCTTTCTTTCTCCAAACCTTACCCCCATTAAAGCCTCTATCTGGTATACTATATTAACCTGTATTTTCTCCAAAAATGGCTACTCCTCCACAATCTCCGACTGTCTCTGCTCTTCTAATTACCTCTACTATGCAAGCAATGAGAATTTTACCCACCCACAATTATTCAAAGTACTATACGGGAGATAATCCACAGAATTTAACGTCATATGCTACATTCAGACAGTCACTTATTGATGTTTTTGGGGATGGTAAACTACATAATTCATTATCATGGGTTCAGAGAATAATTAAAACTAAGGCGGACAACATAAATACAAGTGAACCAGCAAAAGCACTTACACTATCAGGGTCTCTAGCTTTAAATTCGAAGGAATCTCGTATCATACATCGTGAATTACAGATTACTCAATCCAAGGGTACGAAGAATTTTAATTTTGATGCCACACCTACTCAAGGGGAATCACAGGGAAAACGTTGCAAACACTGTAACGAAAGTGATCATAAATACAGTCATTTACATGAGTCAAAGTCGCATTCCTTATATGAATGCATGATCCATAACAGAATGAAACGGGACTGGCACAGTCGAAATATGATGCATGAAACGAGACCGCCACAATATTAAAACGTACCGAAAATATAACTGTAGGCCCTGTCGTCGCATTTACCAATAATATACTATAATTCCCTGTCCTAGTATCACATAGTAACACCCCCTTAATGATAGACACAGGCGCCGCAGTTTCCTTGTTATCGGATAATTCCTTTAACAAATTGAGCAAATTAGGTCCCCAGCGGCATTTATAAACCAAGATTGAACAGGTGACATAGAATTGTCAACCATAATAGGCAATAAATTACAGGTCTTAGGGAAACTAACCCTTCCTGTACGGTTAGCCAAGGGAACTAACCATATTCATAATGAATTTTATATAATACGAAATTATAAACTAGGTTTATCATACCTTATGAAACAAACTATAATAATAAACCCTAAACATAAAATAATACATTTTAGGAATTAATGTATTCCAATACAGGATTGTCCAGGCCAAAATATATAAGTCCAGGTAATGTTAACCCTATACGTATTGAAAATGAGGGAAATAACCCCATTATCATAAAGGCCACTGCTGCATATAATAATATATTAACTCCAAATTTCGTCCATAAATTGAAGGTACATCTTCCATCTCATGTACAGCCACAAACTACCGTTCTATCCTTAATAGAACTAGTAAAATAATATATAACCAGGGATTAATTTACTTAACTAATGTAAACAGTGAAAATGTCACTGATATTAATAAACCATTTACCAATATTCATGTAAAGAAAGGAACATATCTATGTGATCTGTACAGATGGAAGTTAGACCAATACCACAAGGAAATATTGTATCGGTTCTTACCGAAAGATAAATAGATAGTCTTAAGGGAGCAACTTAGAAATTTGGTCAGTGGACGCGATTTTCCACTTTATCGTGATAATCTCATCACTATACTAGCCACATATTAAAATGCGATTGCCCTACCTGGTGAATAATTAGAAAAAAAATATATACCATTACTCTAACATCTCCTTAACCCATTTACTCGAGCATATAGACTACCGTACCGCATAGTACACAGAAAGTTGTAAACGAAATATTAAATGAAATGATGGATGAAGGCATTATTATGAATTCTAACTCCCATTTTAACAGCCCAATGTTTTTGGTTTCAAGAAACAAATAATGGTGATTTTAGGCCAGTCATTGATTGCAGAAAATTAAATAATGCTACACTTAAAGATAAATATTCCCTCCCTCCTTTAAGATGTTTTGTCTAACATTGGTGAAACAAAACCTATGATATTCTCCACATTAGACTTGGTCAGTGGAAACTGGCAAGTAACATTAGATGATAAAATTCAACCCATTACAACATTTAATACTTCCCATGGTTATTATGAATACATTCGTAGACCATTTGGTTTATGTAATGCTTCATCCACATTTCAGCATATGATCAATTTTCGTATTGGTTTTATTAATAACGTAGTCATCGCTAATCTAAACGATTTGATTATTTTCATAGTAAGTAACTATAACGAAGGTTATACAGAGATTACATTAGGTAGGCCTCAAACTTTAAATGTCTATGTCTCAGTTTCTTACCAGGAACTTATCATTTTAGGTTATCTATTTAACCGCCCCTGTGCTCCATGCACAATCTGATAAAATACGAGCAATGAGAGTATTCACTATTCTAAATAAATGTTACTAACATAAAATCATTCTTGGTCTTATGTTCTTATATAGAATCTTTGTAAAGTATTTTCCCAAGTAACTAAACACCTAAATAATCCCCTCGAGAAAGATACAAATTTTGTATGGATGCCAGAAAAACAGCTAAGCTTTGAATTATTAAAGGTTAATTAATGTAAGCTTCAATTCTTACGTTCCCAAATATTCATTGTCTTTTATGGAGTGTACAGATGCTTCTTCAGTAGGCTACGGCGCTGTACTTATGTAAGAGATAGCTACGGGTCTATGTCAGGTATGTACTTAAGCTTAGAGAATATTAAGTACGCAGATTACTCGTTACTCTGTAACAAAACAGGAAACTTAAAGCAATATTATGGGCACTTCGTACTTTTAGAGAAATCATATTAGGCTATCCTTTACATGTTTTCGCAAATTATCAAACGATCCGTGGCTTACTATAACCTCAAACCCTAACGGGAAAATTAGCCAGATAATGTCTAACAATTCAGGAATTTCTCCCGCATATTGATATTAACTATCTTTTAGGACGATTAATAAAGTAGTAGATCCCATAAACAGTCATCTTTTCCTTTTAGTTCCGAGGACACCCATGGACTTTGACCTTAATGCGGTTCGTAAACATTAGCAAACAATTCTATGATGAATGTAATAAAATATTCATTAAAAACTGAGGATGAAAATAATGGCCCAAAATTACCCAGTCACTTAAATATATTTTCCCTTCATGATGATACTATTTACAGAAAACTTAGGAAACGTGACGAAAAAACAATCAAATAGTGATACAACACATAATGATTCCCTCAGTATTAATTACCCTTATATCATAATACAGCAGCAAGGCATCCTGGGAGAGATAGGTACCTGACCACTCTCCATACAATACACCATTAGCATAAACTAAGGGTAGATGATGAAACACATATATCGCTCAGTGCGAAGCAGACAATGCAAATAAAGGCCATACATTTGGACCTGTTCCATGACGGGAATCCCTAATCCTGGACGAATCATGGAACGTAGTAGGAATAGATCTACTTTCCTTAACAATTCCGAATCAGGACGCAAATAAAGTATTACCAATGGTTAACCATTTTCTAGATATTTGGTGGCGGCAACACTATGATAAAAACCGCAAAGGTAAGTGCACATATATATAAAAACCAACTTTATATGACCATATACATGTCTCGATATTATAAAAGGTATCTGATTTCTACGACATTAAGCAATCGTTTGTATTACCATATCTCCCAGCATTTAATGGGTTAACAAAACGGCAGAACCGTAAAAAATACTAGAAGTACTTAGTGGCACAGAAACAAGGAAAATCCCTCCACATGGGAAGACTGCATCGATAGGACGGTCAATAAACACTACAAAATACGGAAATAAAGGGAAAAACTCCACATGAAATACTATATGGCGTATGGATACGTCTTTCATATGATATAAAATTGCCACACAGAAGCCATGATACAACGTGGACAACTACACTGAACGACAGTGAGTTGCATTTCAACAATTTCATCATGATGTACAAAACGATCTACAGGCTTGCATGGATATAATGCGTGATAGCCTACATAACAAAACAAATTATGAGCTTGCATGAAAATAATGCGTGATTGCCAACATAACATAACAAATTATGAGCTTGCATGAAAATAATGCGTGATTGCCAACATAACATAACAAATTATGAGCTTGCATGAAAATAATGCGTGATTGCCAACATAACAAAACAAATTATGAGCTTGCATGAAAATAATGCGTGATTGCCAACATAACAAAACAAATTATGAGCTTGCATGAATATAATGCGTGATTGCCAACATAACAAAACAAATTATGAGCTTGCATGAATATAATGCGTGATTGCCAACATAACAAAACAAATTATGAGCTTGCATGGAAATATTGCGTAATCGCCGACATAATAAAACAAATAACTCAATATGTTCACTCCAAGTGATAACGGGTACCCGATCGAATCTTCACACTTCTTTAGTAGGTAATAAACCTATAATAATGCATAATTTTACCAGGCGGTTGATATTGTTTATGTAAAGAGAATAAAGAAATTGGTAAAAGCGCGCAAAACCCACCATCCACAATGAAACCAATCAATATCTCTTGAACATTAACAATTCCTCTTCCTAGTATTTTTATCCCTACTATTGATGATAATAATAATATAAACAATTATAAACAAAAACTCCGATCGGTTTCCAATGCTATATAATAATTTTTCTTACGGATGTGGCCCACATCAACCTATATAACGGTTTTCGTGTTTATACTCGCGGCTATAAGCTCCGAAGAAGTGCATCAAGAGGATAAAGATGACGTCTACATTCTGAGAGCTCTCGTTTACAATTTTATCAAACAGTTGAAAAGAAAAAGGAAATAATAAAATATTGGGGAAGAACGATATTATCATTAATTTTTATAAGGTATCTGACTTATTACATAAATTTTCTGCCATTGAGCAGTGGGTACAGATAAGGTATTTAATGATACACTAGTTTTGTTTGACAGGTATCACACAAATGAAGTTCCCAATTTACATGTATTATATTCTAAGGTGTCCTTTCACCATTGGGCGCCCTAGGTAGGAATTCAGCGACTCAAATAATATTGCTCGCTTATTATACAAAAAAAAAAATAATGGCTTAGAACCATCATCACAGCCCAGAGCGTGATTGGGATATTTTAAGCGGAATTTCATCAACACTATTTGGTAAGGCTTAGATAGTAATATACAAGCATTATCCCATAAATAAAAAGGTTGCGGGACAAGCCGTTGCAAATCAAGATAAGATAAAGTAACAGGTATATCTGTATTAGAGTGCAAATCATTGCACAGAAATTAAATACGATTTATATAACTTTACATGATCAACGAATGAAAAGAACTACATATATGGAATAATATATCATGTTTTAGGCTTCTATTTATTTCTGTGAATTAGCAGGAAATGAATTGCAGGTGAGGAACAGAGAGAAATGACAACCATTTATTTCTTAAGAGAATATTTACTGCGATTAAGGTAAGATTAACTCACAATTATTACCACTCCAACAGCTACGAAATATAATGGTATAATCAATGATGAAATACCATCTTACTTATTATCTTCATACACCTACTTGGTATATTATTATACATTCATGCGTAGTATATTACTACAAGATCATAATCCCATTATTATTCACATAAAAGATAAAATGTTTTTCCCAAGCTACGTACTTCACCAATTCCCTATGAAAATGGAAGTAATCCTTTAACATTCGATTTTCATCCAATAAGTATTATACTTAGTGATGATGTCATCAGTGACACACAACACTTCAAGTGCCATGTTGCATATCTTCATAGATGTTTGTCTTGCATATTTCTTTGCATTTAAGTTGCATATAAATCTCCTAAGGATGCAAAATCTCCACTTGCTTGGAATCAAAGTAATACTAATCAAGCCCTATATGCATGTACATTCATATCTATTACTAATCAATATCTCTTTTCATCATCAATTTTAATTTCCACTATCTATACTTACCTGCTGATACACAATTAACATTAATTTACCCTAATCACCCTACACATGGTATGGTTCAAGGCTACTATAAAGAAACGGACTCATAGATATACGATCCAAGGGAATCGTTACCTTGCCTAATAAACATAAACGTGCTTGACAACATGACATAATCTTTTCCACCTTTAAACATATTTCATTTAAAGTCGACTTGTTTAACATATCCTCATTATCAGTTGTTTCGGAAAAAGTGCAACTATTATGTTATTCAAGGAGAATAGGCTTCAATCATCCTTATTATATAATTTGATTCCTCCATATATTGATCAAAATAAAACTGAGTACCAATGTTTATTATCCACTGTCTTATCTTTCTGCCATCTACTATCATATTTATGTGTTGTATAAGAACGAACTATTGAGGTATACTGAATTATGTTGTATTGAAAAGAATAGGACTGTTATTTCACAGCCTAGCAACACGGCCCCCTTATTAATGTGTGAACCTTTAGCATAGGGTAGCTTATATACACACAATAACATGCACCTAGCTAAACACATTCATTTTAAGATGATTTTTATGTGACAATGTATTAATATTCATGTATTAATGATACTATCTATGTTCATTTATGTACAAGATGTGCCTATGTCTTCATGTCTATTTTAGGTTACTATACATGTCTTCATTGTTACTATGTTAATTATCATATACCCTACCAACATTGTGAACTGGCCTTCAATTAAATAAAGCTTTAATGCCTGGGGGGCCAGGCGGGTAGCGTGATAGAGCGATGTACAAGACCCTTCTTACAACAACATGTAACATAAACACCAGACGATAACAAACACAAGAGGGTACCCATTTTACCCTACAATTTCTCACTGTCATCTCTAAACTCAAGAGAGAGAGGGAGAGAAAGTGGGAGAGAGAGAAAGAGGGAGAGAAAGCAAGAGGGAGAGAGAGAGAGAGGAGAATTGGGTGGAGCTTAAATATACTCCACCCCTTTTTAAAAGTACCAGGAACTCCAATAGAGAATGTATATAAGCAGTGAAGTTGAACTAATATGTAGGATTTCCTAAACTGACTCCCAGGGCTATAACCTGTCTCCATAAGAGAGAGGCACAGGCATATAAGACAAGGCATTAAATATAATTCCCTGTATAGAGATAAGTATGTATAAATAAATTAAGCCTAAAGAAACTTGTGCAGTCACTTTACCTAAGAACACCACAACGCCAAGCTCGCTACCTAATACCACAACAACAACAACAACTACTACTACGACTACACTTCGGACTAAGGTACTGTATCAGATCCTGAACGAGTTAAAGCCTTAGAGGACTGGTACAAGGTGCCCAAAAGTCTATATGTGCATGCTTCTTCTGTACTCGTTTAAATCTCAAATTCAGGCTCCAAACACCCGAAAATTCGATATTTTGGGGTCCCAGAAGCGATCTGTACATGCCTACTCAGTGCTAGAATATTTACAAAATATAGGCCCAAAACATGCTAAAAATCGATATTTTAGGTGCCCAAAGTCGATATCACAAATTCAGTCCCAAAACACCCGAAAATTCGATATTTTGGGGTCTCAGAAGCGATCTGTACATGCCTACTCCGTGTTAGAGTATTTTCAATATCCAGGCCCAAAACATACTGAAAATCGATCTGTTAGGTACCCAAAAGTCGATATGTGGATGCATCTTCTATACCCGTTTATATCCCAAATTCAACCTCAAAACACACGAAAATTCGATATTTTGGGGTCCCAGAAGCGATCTGTACATGCCTACTCAGTGCTAGAATATTTTCAAAATGTAGGCCCAAAACATGCTAAAAATCGATATTTTAAGTGGCCAAAGTAGATATCTCAAATTCAGGCCCAAAACACCCGAAAATTCGATATTTTGGGGTCCAAGAAGCGAGCTGTACATGCCTACTCCGTGTTAGAGTATTTTCAAAATACGGGCCTAAAACATACAGAAAATTGATATTTTAGGTGCCCAAAAGTCTATATGTGCATGCATCTTCTGTACTCGTTTAATTTAAATCTCAAATTCAGGCTCCAAACACCCGAAAATTCGATATTTTGGGGTCCCAGAAGCGATCTGTACATGCCTACTCAGTGGTAGATTATTTTCAAAATATAGGTCCAAAACATGCTAAGAATCGATATTTTAGGTGCCCAAAGTAGATATCACAAATTCAGGCCCAAAACACCCGAAAATTCGATATTTTAGGGTCCCAGGAGCGATCTGTACATCCCTACTCTGTGTTAGAGTATTTTCAGTATACAGGCCCAAAACATACTAAAAATCGATCTTTTAGGTGCCGAAAAGTCGATATGTGGATGCATCTTCTGTATCCGTTTATATCCCAAATTCAACCTCAAAACACCCGAAAATTCGATATTTTTGGGTCCCAGAAGCGATCTGTACATGCCTACTCAGTACTAGAATATTTTCAAAATATAGGCTCAAAACATGCTAAAAATCGATATTTTAAGTGTCCAAAGACGATATGAGCAAGCATCTTCTACACCCATTTATATCTTAAAATAAAGTTTCAAAACACCCGAAAATTCGATATTTTGGGGTCCCAGAAGTGATTTGTACATGCCTACATAGTGCTAGAATATTTTCAAAATTTAGGCCCAAAACATGCTAAAAATCGATATTTTAGGTGCCCAAAGTCGATATCTCAAATTCAGGCCCAAAACACCCGAAAATTCGATATTTTGGGGTCCCAGAAGCGAAATGTACATGCCTACTCCGTGTTAGAGTATTTTCAAAATACGGGCCTAAAACATACAGAAAATCGATATTTTAGGTGCCCAAAAGTCTATATGTGCATGCTTCTTCTGTACTCGTTAAATCTCAAATTCAGGCTCCAAACACCCGAAAATTCGATATTTTGGGGTCCCAGAAGCGATCTGTACATGCCTACTCAGTGCTAGATTATTTTCAAAATATAGGCCCAAAACATGTTAAAAATCGATATATTAGGTGCCCAAAGTCGATATCACAAATTCAGGCACAAAACACCCGAAAATTCGATATTTTGGGGTCTCAGAAGCGATCTGTACATGCCTCCTCCGTGTTAAGAGTATTTTTAATATACAGGCCCAAAACATTGTGAAAATCGATCTTTTAGGTGCCCAAAAGTCGATATGTGGATGCATCTTCTGTACCCGTTTATATCCCAAATTCAACCTCAAAACATCCGAAAATTCGATATTTTTGGGTCATAGAAGCGATCTGTACATGCCTACTCAGTGCTAGAATATTTACAAAATATAGGCCCAAAACATGCTAAAAATCGATATTTTAGGTGCCCAAAGTCGATATCACAAATTCAGGCCCAAAACACCCGAAAATTCGATATTTTGGGGTCTCAGAAGCGATCTGTACATGCCTACTCCGCGTTAAGAGTATTTTTAATATACAGGCCCAAAACATACTGAAAATCGATCTTTTAGGTGCCCAAAAGTCGATATGTGGATGCATCTTCTGTACCCGTTTATATCCCAAATTCAACCTCAAAACATCCGAAAATTCGATATTTTTTGGTCCCAGAAGCGATCTGTACATGCCTACTCAGTGCTAGAATATTTTCAAAATATAGGCACAAAACATGCTAAAAATCGATATTTTAGGTGCCCAAAGTCGATATCCCAAATTCAGGCCCAAAACACCCAAAAAATCGATATTTTTGGGTCCCAGAAGCGATCTGTGCATGCCTACTCCGTGTTAGAGTATTTTCAAAATACAGGCCCAAAACAAACAGAAAATCGATATTTTAGGTGCCCAAAGTCAATATGTGCATGCATTTTTTGTACTCGTGTATATCTCAAATTCAGGCTCAAAACACCCAAAAATTCGATATTTTGGGGTCCCAGAAGCGATCTATACATCCCTACTCCGTGTTAGAGTATTTTCAGTATACAGGCCCAAAACATGCTAAAAATCGATATTTTAGGTGCCCAAAGTCGATATTACAAATTCAGGCCCAAAAAACCCGAAAAATTCGATATTTTGGGGTCTCAGAAGCGATCTGTACATGCCTACTCCGTGTTAGAGTATTTTCAATATACAGGCCCAAAACATACTGAAAATCGATCTTTTAGGTGCCCAAAAGTCTATATATGCATGCATCTTCTGTACTCGTTTAAATCTCAAATTCAGGCTCCAAACACCCAAAAATTCGATATTTTGGGGTCCCAGAAGCGATATGTACATGCCTACTCAGTGTTAGATTATTTTCAAAATATAGGCCCAAAACATGCTAAAAATCGATATTTTAGGTGCTCAAAGTCGATATCACAAATTCAGGCCCAAAACACACGAAAATTCGATATTTTGGGGTTCCATTAGCGATCTGTACATCCCTACTCCGTGTTAGAGTATTTTCAGTATACAGGCCCAAAACATACTGAAAATCGATCTTTTAGGTGCCGAAAAGTCGATATGTGGATGCATCTTCTGTACCCGTTTATATCCCAAATTCAACCTCAAAACACCCGAAAATTCGATATTTTTGGGTCCAAGAAGCGATCTGTACATGAAGACTCAGTACTAGAATATTTTCAAAATATAGGCTCAAAACATGCTAAAAATCGATATTTTAGGTGCCCAAAAGTCGATATGTGCATGCATCTTCAGTACCTGTTTATATCTCAAATTCAGGCTCAAAACACCCAAAAATTCGATATTTTTTTGTCCCAGAAGCGTTCTGTACATGCCTACTCCGTGTTAGAGTATTTTCAAAATACGGTCCCAAAACATGCTGAAAATCGATATTTTAGGTGCCCAAAGTCAATATGTGCATGCATTTTCTGTACCCGTTTATATCTCAAATTCAGGCTCAAAACACCAGAAAATTCGATATTTTGGGGTTCTAGAAGCGATCTGTACATGTCTACTCAGTGCTAGAATATTTTCAAAATATAGGCCCAAAACATGCTAAAAATCGATATTTTAGGTGAACGCGGTCGGTATCTCAAATTCAGGTCCAAACACCCGAAAATTCGATATTTTGGGGTCTCAGAAGCGATCTGTACATGCCTACTCCGTGTTAGAGTATTTTCAAAATACAGGCCCAAACCATACAGAAGATCGATATTTTAGGTGCCCAAAAGTCGATATGTGCATGCATCTTCTGTACTCGTTTATATCTCAAATTCAGGCTGCAAACACCCGAAAATTCGATATTTTGGGGTCCCAGAAGAGATCTGTACTTGCCTACTCCGTGTTAGAGTATTTTCAAAATACAGGCCCAAAACCTGCTGAAAATCGATATTTTAGATGCCCAAAGTCAATATGTGCATGCATTTTTTGTACCCGTTTATATCTCAAATTCAGGCTCAAAACACCCGAATATCAATATTTTGGGGTCCCAGAAGCGATCTGTACATGCCTACTCAGTGCTAGATTTTTTTTCAAAATATAGGCGCAAAACATGCTAAAAATCGATATTTTAGATGCCTAAAGTCGATATCACAAATTCAGGCCCAAAATACCCGAAAATTCGATATTTTGGGGTCCCAGAAGCGATCTGTTCATGCCTATTCCGTGTTAGAGTATTTTCAATATACAGGCCCAAAACATACTGAAAATCGATCTTTTAGGTGCCCAAAAGTCGATATGTGGATGCATCTTCTGTACCCGTTTATATCTCAAATTCAGGCTCAAAACACCCGAAAATTCGATATTTTGGGGTCCCATAAGCGATCTCTACTTGCCTACTCCGTGTTAGAGTATTTTCAAAATACAGGCCCAAAACATGCTGGAAATCGTTATTTTAGGTGACCAAAGTCAATATGTGTATGTATCTTCTGCACCCGTTTATATCCCAAATTTAACCTCAAAACACCGGAAAATTCGATATTTTTGGGTCCCAGAAGCAATCTGTACATGCCTACTCAGTGCTAGAATGTTTTCAAAATATAGGCTCAAAACATGCTAAAAATCGATATTTTAAGACTCCAAAGTCGATATGTGCATGCATCTTCTGTACCCGTTTATATCTCAAATTCAGGATCAAAACACCCGAAAATTCGATAATTTGGGGTCCCAGAAGTGATCTGTACATGCCTACTTAGTGCTAGAATATTTTCAAAATATAGGCCTAAAACATGCTAAAAAATCGATATTTTAGGTGCCCAAGGTCGATATCTCATATTCAGGCTCAAAACACCCAAAAATTCGATATTTTGGGGTCCCAGAAGCGAACTGTACATGCCTACTCCGTGTTAGAGTATTTTCAAAATACAGGCCCAAAACATACTGAAAATCGATCTTTTAGATGCCCAAAAGTCGATATGTGCATGCATCTTCTGTACCCGTTTATATCTCAAATTCAGGCTCAAAACACCCTAAAATTCGATATTTTGGGGTCCCAGAAGCGATCTGTACTTGCCTACTCCGTGTTAGAGTATTTTCAAAATACAGGCTAAAAACCTGCTGAAAATCGATATTTAGATGTGCATGCATTTTTTGTACCCGTTTATATCTCAAATTCAGGCTCAAAACACCCGAAAATCAATATTTTGGGGTCCCAGAAGCGATCTGTACATGCCTACTCAGTGCTAGATTTTTTTTCAAAATATAGGCGCAAAACATGCTAAAAAATCGATATTTTAGGTGCCTAAAGTCGATATCACAAATTCAGGCCCAAAATACCCGAAAATTCTATATTTTGGGGTCCCAGAAGCGATCTGTACATGCCTACTCAGTGGTAGAATGTTTTCAAAATATAGGCTCAAAACATGCTAAAAATCGATATTTTAAGTGTCCAAAGTCGATATGTGCATGCATCTTCTGTACCCGTTTATATCTCAAATTCAGGCTCAAAACACCCGAAAATTCGGTATTTTTGGATCCCAGAAGCGATCTGTACTTGCCTACTCCATGTTAGAGTATTTTCAAAATACAGGTACAAAACATGCTGAAAATCGATATTTTAGGTTACCAAAATCAATATGATTATGCATTTTCTGCACCCGTTTATATCCCAAATTCAACCTCAAAACACCCGAAAATTCGATATTTTTGAGTCCCAGAAGCGATCAGTACATGCCTACTCAGTGCTAGAATGTTTTCAAAATATAGGCTCAAAACATGCTAAAAATCGATATTTTAAGTGTTCAAAGTCGATATGTGCTTGCATCTTCTGTACCCGTTTATATCTCAAATTCAGGCTCAAAACACTCGAAAATTCGGTATTTTTGGGTCCCAGAAGTGATCTGTACATGCCTACTACTTGTTAGAATGTTTTCAAGAAACAGACCTAAAACATGCTCAAAATCGATATTTTAGGTGCCCAAAAGTCGATATGTGCATGCATGTTCGGTACCCGTTTGTATCTTAAATTCAGGCTCAAAACACCCGAAAATTCGATATTTTGGGGTGCCAGAAGCGATCTGTATATACCTACTCAGTGCTAAAATATTTTCAAAATATAGGTCCAAAACATGCTAAAAATCGATATTATAGGTGCCCAAAGTCGATATCACAAATTCAGACCCAAAACACCCGAAAATTCGATATTTTGGGGTCCCAGAAGCGATCTGTACATGCCTACTCCGTGTTTGAGTATTTACAATATACAGGCCCAAAACATACTGAAAATCGATCTTTTAGGTGCCCAAAAGTCGATATGTGGATGCATCTTCTGTACCCGTTTATATCTCAAATTCAGGCTCCAAACATCCGAAAATTCGACATTTAGGGGTCCCAGAAGCGATCTGTAGTTGCCTACTCCGTGTTAGAGTATTTTCAAAATACAGGCCCAAAACATGCTGAAAATCGATATTTTAGGTGTCCAAAGTCAATATGTGTATGCATCTTCTGCACCCGTTTATATCCCAAATTCAACCTCAAAACACCCGAAAATTCGATATTTTTGGGTCCCAGAAGCGATCTGTACATACCTTCTGAGTGCTAGAATGTTTTCAAAATATAGGCTCAAAACATGCTAAAAACCGATATTTTAAGTGTCCAAAGCCGATATGTGCATGCATCTTCTGTACCCGTTTATATCTCAAATTCAGGATCAAAACACCCGAAAAATCGATATTTTGGGATCCCAGAAGCGATCTGTACATGCCTACTCAGATTCAGACCCAAAACATGCTGAAAATCGATATTTTAAGTGCCTAAAGTCAATATGTGTATGCATCTTCTGAACTCGTTTATATCCCAAATTCAACCTCAAAACACCCTAAAATTCGATATTTTTGGGTCCCAGAAGCGATCTGTACATGCCTACTCAGTGGTAGAATGTTTTCAAAATAAAGGCTCAAAACATGCTAAAAATCGATATTTTAAGTGTCCAAAGTCGATTTGTGCATGCATCTTCTGTACCCGTTTATATCTCAAATTCAGGCTCAAAACACCCGAAAATTCGGTATTTTTGGGTCCTAGAAGCGATCTGTACATGCCTACTCCTAGTTAGAATGTTTTCAAGATACAGACACAAAACATGCTCAAAATCGATATTTTAGGTGCCCAAAAGTCGATATGTGCATGCATCTTCAGTACCTGTTTATATTTCAAATTCAGGCTCCAAACACCCGAAAATTCGATATTTTTGGGTCCCAGAAGCGATCTGTACTTGCCTACTCCGTGTTAGTGTATTTTCAAAATACAGGCCAAAAACATGCTGAAAATCGATATTTTAGGTGCCCAAAGTCAATATGTGCATGCATTTTTTGTACCCGTTTATATCTCAAATTCAGGCTCAAAACACCAGAAAATTCGATATTTTGGGGTCCCAGAAGCGAACTGTACATGCCTACTCCGTGTTAGAGTATTTTCAAAATACAGGCCCAAAACATACTGCAAATCAATCTTTTAGGTGCGCAAAAGTCGATATGTGCATACATCTGCTGTACCCGTTTATATATCAAATTCAGGCTCTAAACACCCGAAAATTCGATATTTTGGGGTCCCAGAAGCGAACTTTACATGCCAACTCTGTGTTAGAGTATTTTCAAAATACAGGCCCAAAACATACTGCAAATCAATCTTTTAGGTGCGCAAAAGTCGATATGTGCATACATCTGCTGTACCCGTTTATATCTCAAATTCAGGCTCTAAACACCCGAAAATTCAATATTTGGGGGTCTCAGAAGCGATCTGTACATGCCTACTCAGATACAGACTCAAAACATGCTCAAAATCGATTTTTAGGTGCACAAAGTCAATATGTGTATGCATCTTCTGCACTCGTTTATATCCCAAATTCAACCTCAAAACACCCGAAAATTCGATATTTTGGGGTCCCAGAAGCGATCTGTATATGTCTACTCAGTGGTAGAATGTTTTCAAAATATAGGCTCAAAACATGTTAAAAATCGATATTTTAAGTGTCCAAATTCGATATGTGCATGCATCTTTTGTACCCGTTTAAATCTCAAATTCAGGCTCAAAACACCCGAAAATTCGGTATTTTTGGGTCCTAGAAGCGATCTGTACATGCCTACTCCTAGTTAGAATGTTTTCAAGATACAGACCCAAAACATGCTCAAAATCGATATTCTAGGTGCCCAAAGTCAATATGTGCATGCATTTTTTGTTCCCGTTTATATCTCAAATTCAGGCTCAAAAAACCCGAAAATTCGATATTTTGGGGTCCCAGAAGTGATCTGTACATGCCTACTCCGTGTTAGAGTATTTTTAAAATACAGGCCCAAAACATACAGAAAATCGATATTTTATGTGCCCAAAAGTCGATATGTGCATGCATCTTCTGTACTCGTTTATATCTCAAATTCAGGCTCCAAACACCCGAAAATTCGATATTTTTGGGTCCCAGAAGCGATCTGTACACGCCTACTCAGTGCTAGATTATTTTCAAAATATAGGCCCAAAACATGCTAAAAAATCGATATTTTAGGTGCCCAAAGTCGATATCACAAATTAAGGCCCAAAACACCCAAAAATTCGATTTTTTTGGGTCCGAGAAGCGATCTGTACATGCCTACTCCGTGTTAGAGTATTTTCCAAATACAGGCCCAAAACATGCTTAAAATCGATATTTTAGGTGACCAAAGTCAATTTGTGTATGCATCTTCTGCACCCGTTTATATCCCAAATTCAGACTCAAAACACCCGAAAATTCGATATTTTTGGGTCCCAGAAGCGATCTGTACATGCCTACTCCGTGTTAGAGTATTTTCAAAATACAGGCCCAAAACATACAGAAAATCGATATTTTAGGTGCCCAAAAGTCGATATGTGCATGCATCTTCTGTACTCGTTTATATCTCAAATTCAGGCTCCAAACACCCGAAAATTCGATATTTTGGGGTCCCAGAAGCGATCTGTACATGCCTACTCAGTGCTAGATATTTTTCAAAATATAAGCCCAAAACATGCTAAAAATCGATATTTCAGGAGATCAAAGTCGATATCTCCAATTCAGGCTCAAAACACCCGAAAATTCGATATTTTGGGGTCCCAGAAGCGAACTGTACATGCCTACTCCGTGTTAGAGTATTTTCAAAATACAGGCCCAAAACATACTGCAAATCAATCTTTTAGGTGCTCAAAAGTCGATATGTGCATACATCTGCTGTACCCGTTTATATCTCAAATTCAGGCTCTAAACACCCGAAAATTCGATATTTTGGGGTCCCAGAAGCAATCTGTACATGCCTAGTCAGATACAGACTCAAAACATGCTGAAAATCGATTTTTAGGTGCCCAAAGTAAATATGTGTATGCATCTTCTGCACTCGTTTATATCCCTAATTCAACCTCAAAACACCCGAAAATTCGATATTTTGGGGTCCCAGAAGCGATCTGTATATGTCTACTCAGTGGTAGAATGTTTTCAAAATATAGGCTCAAAACATGTTAAAAATCGATATTTTAAGTGTTCAAAGTCGATATGTGCATGCATCTTTTGTACCCGTTTAAATCTCAAATTCAGGCTCAAAACACCCGAAAATTCGATATTTTGGGATCCCAGAAGCGATCTGTACATGCCTACTCAGTGCTAGATATTTTTCAAAATATAAGCCCAAAACATGCTAAAAATCGATATTTCAGGAGATCAAAGTCGATATCTCCAATTCAGGCTCAAAACACCCGAAAATTCGATATTTTGGGGTCCCAGAAGCGAACTGTACATGCCTACTCCGTGTTAGAGTATTTTCAAAATACAGGCCCATAACATACTGCAAATCAATCTTTTAGGTGCGCAAAAGTCGATATGTGCATACATCTGCTGTACCCGTTTATATCTCAAATTCAGGCTCTAAACACCCGAAAATTCGATATTTTGGGGACCCAGAAGCAATCTGTACATGCCTAGTCAGATACAGACTCAAAACATGCTGAAAATCGATTTTTAGGTGCCCAAAGTAAATATGTGTATGCATCTTCTGCACTCGTTTATATCCCAAATTCAACCTCAAAACACCCGAAAATTCGATATTTTGGGGTCCCAGAAGCGATCTGTATATGTCTACTCAGTGGTAGAATGTTTTCAAAATATAGGCTCAAAACATGTTAAAAATCGATATTTTAAGTGTCCAAAGTCGATATGTGCATGCATCTTTTGTACCCGTTTAAATCTCAAATTCAGGCTCAAAACACCCGAAAATTCGATATTTTGGGATCCCAGAAGCGATCTGTACATGCCTACTCAGTGCTAGATATTTTTCAAAATATAAGCCCAAAACATGCTAAAAATCGATATTTCAGGAGATCAAAGTCGATATCTCAAATTCAGGCTCAAAACACTCGAAAATTCGATATTTTGGGGTCCCAGAAGCGAACTGTACATGCCTACTCCGTGTTAGAGTATTTTCAAGATACAGGCCCAAAACATACTGCAAATCATTCTTTTGGGTGCGCAAAAGTCGATATGTGCATACATCTGCTGTACCCGTTTATATCTCAAATTCAGGCTCTAAACACCCGAAAATTCGATATTTGGGGGTCCCAGAAGCGATCTGTACATGCCTACTCAGATACAGACCCAAAAAATGCTGAAAATCGATATTTTAGGTGCCCAAAGTCAATATGTGTATGCATCTTCTGCACTCGTTTATATCTAAAATTCAACCTCAAAACACCGAAAATTCGATATTTTTGGGTCTCAGAAGCGATCTGTACATGCCTACTCAGTGCTAGAATGTTTTCAAAATAAAGGCTCAAAACATGCTAAAAATCGATATTTTAAGTGTCCAAAGTCGATATGTGCATGCATCTTCTGTACCCGTTTATATCTCAAATTCAGGCTCAAAACTCCCGAAAATTCGGTATTTTTGGGTCCTAGAAGCGATCTGTACATGCCTACTCCTAGTTAGAATGTTTTCAAGATACAGACCCAAAACATGCTCAAAATCGATATTTTAGGTGCCCAAAAGTCGTTATGTGCATGCATCTTCAGTACCTGTTTATATGTCAAATTTAGGCTCAAAACACCCGAAAATTCGATATTTTTGGGTCCCAGAAGCGATCTGTACATGCCTACTCCGTGTTAGAGTATTTTCAAAATACAGATCCAAAACATACAGAAAATCGATATTTTAGGTGCCCAAAAGTCGATATGTGCATGCATCTTCTGTACTCGTTTATATCTCAAATTCAGGCTCCAAACACCCGAAAATTCGATATTTTGGGGTCCCAGAAGCGATCTGTACATGCCTACTCAGTGCTAGATATTTTTCAAAATATAAGCCCAAAACATGCTAAAAATCGATATTTCAGGAGCCCAAAGTCGATATCTCAAATTCAGGCTCAAAACACCCAAAAATTCGATATTTTGGGGTCCCAGAAGCGAACTGTACATGCCTACTCCGTGTTAGAGTATTTTCAATATACAGGCCCAAAACATACTAAAAATCGATCTTTTAGGTGCCCAAAAGTCGATATGTGGATGCATCTTCTGTACCCGTTTATATCTCAAATTCAGGCTCCAAACACCCGAAAATTCGATAATTTGGGGTCTCAGAAGAGATCTGTACTTGCCTACTCCGTGTTAGAGTATTTTCAAAATACAGGCCCAAAACATACTGCAAATCAATCTTTTAGGTGCGCAAAAGTCGATATGTGCATACATCTGCTGTACCCGTTTATATCTCAAATTCAGGCTCTAAACACCCGAAAATTCGATATTTTGGGGTCCCAGAAGCAATCTGTACATGCCTACTCAGATACAGACTCAAAACATGCTGAAAATCGATTTTTAGGTGCCCAAAGTAAATATGTGTATGCATCTTCTGCACTCGTTTATATCCCAAATTCAACCTCAAAACACCCGAAAATTCGATAATTTTGGGGTCCCAGAAGCGATCTGTATATGTCTACTCAGTGGTAGAATGTTTTCAAAATATAGGCTCAAAACATGTTAGAAATCGATATTTTAAGTGTCCAAAGTCGATATGTGCATGCATCTTTTGTACCCGTTTAAATCTCAAATTCAGGCTCAAAACACCCGAAAATTCGGTATTTTTGGGTCCTAGAAGCGATCTGTACATGCCTACTCCTAGTTAGAATGTTTTCAAGATACAGACCCAAAACATGCTCAAAATCGATATTTTAGGTGCACAAAGTCAATATGTGCATGCATTTTTTGTTCCCGTTTATATCTCAAATTCAGGCTCAAAAAACCCGAAAATTCGATATTTTGGGGTCCCAGAAACGATCTGTACATGCCTACTCCGTGTTAGAGTATTTTTAAAATACAGGCCCAAAACATACAGAAAATCGATATTTTAGGTTCCCAAAAGTCGATATGTGCATGCATCTTCTGTACTCGTTTATATCTCAAATTCAGGCTCCAAACACCCAAAAATTCGATATTTTTGGGTCCAAGAAGCGATCTGTACATGCCTACTCCGTGTTAGAGTATTTTCAATATACAGGCCCAAAACATACTGAAAATCAATCTTTTAGGTGCCCAAAAGTCGATATGTGGATGCATCTTCTGTACCCGTTTATATCTCAAATTCAGGCTCCAAACACCCGAAAATTCGATAATTTGGGGTCCCAGAAGAGATCTGTACTTGCCTACTCCGTGTTAGAATATTTTCAAAATAAAGGCCCAAAACATGCTTAAAATCGATATTTTTGGTGACCAAAGTCAATTTGTGTATGCATCTTCTGCACCCGTTTATATCCCAAATTCAACCTCAAAACACCCGAAAATTCGATATTTTTGGGTCCCAGAAGCGATCTGTACATGCCTATTCTGTGCTAGAATGTTTTCAAAATATAGGCTCAAAACATGCTAAAATCGATATTTTAGGTGCCCAAGAGTCGATATGTGCATGCATCTTCTGTACCCGTTTATATCTCAAATTTAGTCTCCAAACACCCGAAAATTCGATTTTTGGGGGTCCCAGAAGCGATCTGTACATGCCTACTCAGATACAGACCCAAAAAATGCTGAAAATCGATATTTTAGGTGCCCAAAGACAATATGTGTATGCATCTTCTGCACTCGTTTATATCTAAAATTCAACATCAAAACACCGAAAATTCGATATTTTTGGGTCTCAGAAGCGATCTGTACATGCCTACTCCTAGTTAGAATGTTTTCAAGATACAGACCCAAAACATGCTCAAAATCGATATTTTAGGTGATCGAAGTCGATATCTCAAATTCAGGCTCAAAACACCCGAAAATACGATATTTTGTGATCCCAGAAGCGAACTTTACATGCCAACTCCGTGTTAGAGTATTTTCAAAATACAGGCCCAAAACATACTGCAAATCAATCTTTTAGGTGCGCAAAAGTTGATATGTGCATACATCTGCTGTACCCGTTTATATCTCAAATTCAGGCTCTAAACACTGAAAATTCGATATTTTGGGGTCCCAGAAGCAATCTGTACATGCCTACTCAGATACAGACTCAAAACATGCTGAAAATCGATTTTTAGGTGCCCAAAGTAAATATGTGTATGCATCTTCTGCACTCGTTTATATCCCAAATTCAACCTCAAAACACCTGAAAATTCGATATTTTGGGGTCCCAGAAGCGATCTGTATATGTCTACTCAGTGGTAGAATGTTTTCAAAATATAGGCTCAAAACATGTTAAAAATCAATATTTTAAGTGTCCAAAGTCGATATGTGCATGCTTCTTTTGTACCCGTTTAAATCTCAAATTCAGGCTCAAAACACCCGAAAATTCGGTATTTTTGGGTCCTAGAAGCGATCTGTACATGACTACTCCTAGTTAGAATGTTTTCAAGATACAAACCAAAAACATGCTCAAAATCGATATTTTAGGTGCCCAAAGTCAATATGTGCATGCATTTTTTGTTCCCGTTTATATCTCAAATTCAGGTTCAAAAAACCCGAAAATTCGATATTTTGGGGTCCCAGAAGCGATCTGTACATGCCTACTCCGTGTTAGAGTATTTTTAAAATACAGGCCCAAAACATACAGAAAATCGATATTTTAGGTGCCCAAAAGTCGATATGTGCATGCATCTTCTGTACTCGTTTATATCTCAAATTTAGGCTCCAAACACCCGAAAATTCGATATTTTTGGGTCCCAGAAGCGATCTGTACATGCCTACTCAGTCCTAGATTATTTTCAAAATATAGGCCCAAAACATGCTAAAAAATCGATATTTTAGGTGCCCAAAGTCGATATCACAAATTAAGGCCCAAAACACCCAAAAATTCGATATTTTTGGGTCCGAGAAGCGATCTGTACATGCCTACTCCGTGTTAGAGTATTTTCAATATACAGGCCCAAATCATACTGAAAATCGATCTTTTAGGTGCCCAAAAGTCGATATGTGGATGCATCTTCTGTTCCCGTTTATATCTCAAATTTAGGCTCCAAACACCCGAAAATTCGATAATTTGGGGTCCCAGAAGAGATCTGTACTTGCCTACTCCGTGTTAGAGTATTTTCAAAATACAGGCCCAAAACATGCTTAAAATCGATATTTTAGGTGACCAAAGTCAATTTGTGTATGCATCTTCTGCACCCGTTTATATCCCAAATTCAACCTCAAAACACTCGAAAATTCGATATTTTTGGGTCCCAGAAGCGATCTGTACATGCCTATTCTGTGCTAGAATGTTTTCAAAATAAAGGCTCAAAACATGCTAAAAATCGATATTTTAAGTGTCCAAAGTCGATATGTGCATGCATCTTCTGTACCCGTTTATATCTCAAATTCAGGCTCAAAACTCCCGAAAATTCGGTATTTTTGGGTCCTAGAAGCGATCTGTACATGCCTACTCCTAGTTAGAATGTTTTCAAGATACAGACCCAAAACATGCTCAAAATCGATATTTTAGGTGCCCAAAAGTCGATATGTGCATGCTTCTTTAGTACCTGTTTATATGTCAAATTCAGGCTCAAAACACCCGAAAATTCGATATTTTTGGGTCCCAGAAGCGATCTGTACATGCCTACTCCGTGTTAGAGTATTTTCAAAATACAAGCCCAAAACATGCTGAAAATCGATATTTTAGGTGCCCAAAGTCAATATGTGCATGCATTTTTTGTACCCGTTTATATCTCAAATTCAGGCTCAAAACACCCGAATATTCGATATTTTGGGGTCCCAGAAGCGATCTGTACATGCCTACTCAGTGCTTTTTTTTTTTTTTTCAAAATATAAGCCCAAAACATGCTAAAAATCGATATTTTAGGTGCCCAATTCGATATCTCAAACTCAGGCCCAAAACACCCGAAAATTCGATATTTTGGGGTCCCAGAAGCGATCTGTACATGCCTACTCAGTGCTAGATTATTTTCAAAATATAGGCCCAAAACATGCTAAAAATCGATATTTTGGGTTCCCAAAGTCGATATGTGCTTGCATCTTCTTTACCCGTTTTTATCTCAAATTCAGACTCAAAACGCCCGAAAATTCGGTATTTTTGAGTCCCAGAAGTAACCTGTACATGCCTACTCCATGTTAGAGTATTTTCACAATACGAGCCAAAAACATGCTCAAAATCGATATTTTGTGTGCCCAAAGTCGATATGTGCATGCATCTTCTGTACCCGTTTATATTTCAAATTCAGGCTCCAAACACCCGAAAATTCAATATTTTTGGGTCTCCGATGCGATCTGTACATGTCTATTTAGTAATAGAATGTTTTCAAAATATAGGCTTAAAACATGCTAAAAATCGATATTTTAGGTGCCCAATGTCGATATGTGCATGGATCTTCTGTACCCGTTTATATCTCAAATTCAGGCTCAAAACACCCGAAAATTCGATATTTTTGTGTCCCAGAAGCGATCTGTACATGCCTACTCAGTGTTCGAGTATTTTCAAAATACAGACCCAAAAACATGCTCAAAATCGATATTTTAGGTTCCCGGAGTCGATATGTGCATGCATCTTCTGTACCCGTTTATATCTCAAATTCAGGCTCAAAACTCCCGAAAATTCGATATTTTTGTGTCCCAGAATCAATCTGTACGTGCCTACTCCGTGTTAGAGTATTTTCACAATACGGGTCCAAAACATGCTCAAAATCGATATTTTATGTGCCCAAAGTCGATATGCCCATGCATCTTCTGTACCCGTTTATATCTCAAATTCAGGCTTAAAACTCCCGAAAATTCGATATTATTGGGTCCCAGAAGCGATCTGTACATGCCTACACATTGCTAGAATATTTTCAAAATATAGGCCCAAAACATGCTAAAAATCGATATTTTGGATGCCCAAAGTCGATATGTGCATGCATCTACTGTACCCATTATATATCTAAAATTCAGGCTCAGAACACTCGAAAATTCAATATTTTATGTGTCCCAGAAGCGATCTGTACATGCCTACTTAGTGATAGAGTAATTTCAAAATACAGGCCCAAAATATGCTAAAAATCGAAATTTTGAGTGTCCCAAGTCGATATGTGCATGCATCTTCTGTACCCGTTTATATCCCAAATTCACGCTCAAAACACCTGAAAATTCGATACCTTTCGGTCCCAGAAGCGATCTGTACATGCCTACTCAGTGCTAGAATATTTTCAAAATATAGGCCCAAAACATGCTAAAAATCGATATTTTAGGTGCAAAATGTCGATATGTGCATGGATCTTCTGTACCCGTTTATATCTCAAATTCAGGCTCAGAACACCCGAAAATTCAATATTTTTGGGTCCCAGAAGCGATCTGTACATGCCTACTCCGTGTTAGAGTATTTTCAAAATATAGGCCCAAAACATGCAAAAATCGATATTTTGTGTGCCCAAAGTCGATATGTGCATACATCTTTTGTACCCGTTTATATCCCAAATTCAGGCTCAAAACACCTGAAAATTCGATATTTTTCGGTCCCAGAAGCGATCTGTACATGCCTACTCAGTGCTAGAATATTTTCAAAATATAGGCCCAAAGCATGCTAAAAATCGATATTTTAGGTGCCCAATGTCGATATGTGCATGGATCTTCTGTACCCGTTTATATCTCAAATTCAGGCTGAAAACACCCGAAAATTCGATAATTTTGGGTCCCAGAAGCAATCTGTACATGCCTACACATTGCTAGAATATTTTCAAAATATAGGCCCAAAACATGCTAAAAATCGAAATTTTGGATACCCAAAGTCGATATGTCCATGCATCTTCTGTACCCGTTTATATCCCAAATTCAGGCTGAAAACACCCGAAAATTCGATATTTTTGAGACCCAGAAGCGATCTCTACATGCCTACACATTGCTAGAATATTTTCAAAATATAGGCCCAAAACATGCTAAAAATCGATATTTTGGATACCCAAAGTCGATATGTGCATGTATCTACTGTACCCATTATATATCTCAAATTTAGGCTCAGAACACCCGAAAATTCAATATTTTATGTGTCCCAGAAGCGATCTGTACATGCCTACTCCGTGTTAGAGTACTTTCAAAATACAGGCCCAAAACATGCTGAAAATCGATAGTTTAGGTGCCCAAAGTCGATATGTGCATTCATCTTCCGTACCCGTTTATATCTCAAATTCTGGCTCAAAACACCCGAAAATTCGATATTTTTGTGTCCCAGAAGCAATCTGTACATGCCTACTCCGTGGTAGAGTATTTTCACAATACGAGCCAAAAACATGCTCAAAATCAATAATTTGTGTGCCCAAAGTCGATATGTGCATGCATCTTCTGTACCCGTTTATATCTCAAATTCAGGCTCAAAACAAACGAAAATTCAATATTTTTGGGTCCCAGAGGCGATCTGTACATGCCTACTCATTGCCAGAATGTTTTTAAGATACAGACCATAACATGCTCAAAATGGATATTTTAGGGGCAAAAAGTCGATATATGCATGAATATTCAGTACATGTTTATATCATAAATTCAGGCTTAAAACTCCCGAAATTTCAATATTTTTGGGTCCCAGAAACGATCTGTACATGCCTACTCCTTGCTAGAATTTTTTCAAAATATAGTTTAGAACATGCTAAAAATCGATATTTCAGGTGTCCAAAGTCGATATGTGCATACATATTTTGTACCCGTTTATATCTCAACTTCAGGTTCAAAACACCCGAAAATTCAATATTTTTGGGTCCCAGAAGCGATCTGTACATGCCTACTCCGTGTTAGAGTATTTTCAAAATATAGGCCCAAAACATGCTAAAATCGATATTTTGTGTGCCCAAAGTCGATATGTGCATACATACTTTGTACCCGTTTATATCCCAAATTCAGGCTCAGAACCCCCGAAAATTCAATATTTTTGGGTCCCAGAAGCGATCTGTGCATGTCTACTCCGTTTTAGAGTATTTTCAAAATATAGGCCCAAAACATGCTAAAAATCGATATTTTGTGTGCACAAAGTCGATATGTGCATACATATTTTGTACCCGTTTATATCCCATTTTCAGGCTCAAAACATCTGAAAATTCGATATTTTTGGGTCCCAGAAGCGATCTGTACCTGCCTACTCCTTGCTAGAATGTTTTCAAGATACAGACCCATAACATGCTCAAAATCGATATTTTAGGTGCAAAAAGTCAAGATATATGCATGCATCTTCAGTACTTGTTTATATCATAAATTCAGGCTCAAAACTCCCGAAATTTCGATATTTTTGTGTCCCAGAAGCGATCTGTACGTCGTGCCTACTCCGTGTTAGAGTATTTTCACAATACGGGCCAAAAACATGCTCAAAATCGATATTTTAGGTTCCCAAAGTGAATATGTGTATGTATCTTCTTTACCCGTTTATATCCCAAATTCCGGCTGAAAACACCCGAAAATTCGATATTTTTGGGTCCCAGAAGCGATCTGTACATGTCTACACATTGCTAGAATATTTTCAAAATATAGGGTCCAAACATGCAAAAAATCGATATTTTGGATGCCCAAAGTCGATATGTGCATGCATCTACTGTACACATTATATATCTCAAATTCAGGCTCAAAACACCCGAAAATTCAATATTTTATGTGTCCCAAAAGCGATCTGTACATGCCTACTCAGTGCTAGAGTATTTTCAAAATATAGGCCCAAAATATGCTAAAAATCGGTATTTTAGGTGCCCAAAGTCGATATGTGCATGCAACTTCTATACCCGTTTATATCTCAACCTCTGGCTCATAACACCCGAAAATTCGATATTTTTGTGTCCCAGAAGCAATTTGTACGTGCCTACTCCGTGTTAGAGTATTTTAACAATACGGGCCCAAAACATGCTCAAAATCGATATTTTGTGTGCCCAAAGTCAATATGTGCATGCATTTTCTGTACCCGTTTATATCTCAAATTCAGGCTCAAAACTCCCGAAAGTTCAATATTTTTGTGTCCGAGAAGCGATCTGTACATGCCTACTCAGTGCTAGAATGTTTTCAAGATACAGACCCATAACATGTTCAAAATCGATATTTTAAGTGCAAATAGTCGATATATGCATGCATCTTCAGTACTTGTTTATATCATAAATTCAGGCTCAAAACTCACGAAATTTCAATATTTTTGGGTTCTAGAAGCGATCTGTACATGCCTACTCAGTGCAAGAATGTTTTCAAAAAATATGCTCAAAACATGCTAAAAATCGATATTTTAAGTGTCCCAAGTCGATATGTGCATGCATGTTCTGTACCCGTTTATATCTCAAATTCAGGCTCAAAACACCCGAAAATTCAATATTTTTGGGTCCCAAAAGCGATCTGTACATGCCTACTCCGTGTTAGAGTATTTTCAAAATACATACCCAAAACATGCTAAAAATCGATATTTTAGGTGCCCTTAGTCAAAATGTGCATGCATCTTCGGTACCCGTTTATATCTCAAATTCAGGCTGAAAACACCCGAAAATTCGATATTTTTGGGTCCCAGAAGCGATCTGTACATGCCTACACATTGCTAGAATAGTTTAAATATATAGGCCCAAAACATGCTAAAAATCGATATTTTGGATGCCCAATGTCGATATGTGCATGGATCTTCTGTACCCGTTTATATCTCAAATTCAGGCTCAAAACACCCGAAAATTCGATATTTTTGTGTCCCAGAAGCGATCTGTACATGCCTACTCTTTGCTAGAATGTTTTCAATATACAGACCCATAACATGCTCAAAATCGATATTTTAGGTGCAAAATGTCGATATATGCATGCATCTTCAGTACTTGTTTATATCATAAATTCAGGCTCAAAACACCCGAAATTTCAATATTTTTGGGTTCCAGAAGCGATCTGTACATGCCTAATCAGTGCTAGAATGTTTTCAAAATATAGGCTTAAAACATGCTAAAAATCGATATTTTAAGTGTCCCAAGTCGATATGTGCATGCATGTTCTGTACCCGTTTATATCTCAAATTCAATCTCAAAACTCCCTAAAATTCGATATTTTTGGGTCCCATAAGCGATCTGTACCTGCCTACTCAGTGCTAGAATGTTTTTAAAATATAGGCTCAAAACATGCTAAAAATCGATAATGTAGGTGTCCAAAGTCGATATGTGGATTCATCTTCTGTACCCGTTTATATCTCAAATTTAGGCTCCAAACACCCGAAAATTCGATATTTTTGGGTCCCAAAAGCGATCTGTACATGCCTACCTCGTGTTAGAGTATTTTCAATATACAGGCCCAAAACATGCTCAAAATCGATATTTTGGGTGCTAAAGTCGATATGTGCATGCATCTTCTGTACCCGTTTATATCTCAAATTAAGCCTTAAAGCACCCGAAAATTCGATATTTTTGTGTCCCAGAAACAATCTGTACATGCCTACTTCTTGTCAGAGTAATTTTAAAATACAGGCCCAAAACAAGCTTAAAATCGATATTTTGGGTGCTAAAGTCGATATGTGATTGCATCTTCTGTACCCGTTTATATCTCAAATTCAGGCTGAAAACACCCGAAAATTCCATAATTTTGGGTCCCAGAAGCGATCTGTCCATGCCTATTCTTTGCTAAAATGTTTTCAAAATATAGACCCAAAACATGCTCAAAATCGATATTTTAGGTGCAAAAAGTCGATATGCGCATGCATCTTCTGTACCCGTTTATATCTCAAATTCAGGCTCAAAACACCCGAAAATTCGATATTTTTGTGTCCCAGAAGCAATCTGTACATGCCTACTCCGTGTTAGAATATTTACACAATACGGGCCAAAAACATGCTGAAAATCGATAGTTTAGGTGTCCAAAGTCGATATATGCATGCATCTTCTGTACCCGTTTATATCTCAGAGTCAGGCTCAAAACACCCGAAAATTCGATATTTTTGTGTCCCAGAAGCGATCTGTACATGCCTACTCCGTGTTAGACTATTTTCAAAATATAGGCCCAAATCATGCTAAAAATCGATATTTTGGGTGCCCAAAGTCGATATGTGCTTGTATCTTCTGTACCCGTTTATATCTCAAATTCAGACTCAAAACACCCGAAAATTAGATATTTTTGGGTCCCAGAAGCGATCTGTACATGCCTACTCCTTGCTAGAATGTTTTCAAGATACAGACCCAAAACATGCTCAAAATTGATATTTTACGTGCATTAAGTCGATATCTGTATGCATCTTCAGTACCCGTTTAAATCTCAAATTCACGCTCAAAACAATGGAAAATTCAATATTATTGGATCCAAGAAGCGATCTGTACATGCCTACTCTGTGCAAGAATGTTTTCAAAATACAGGCCCAAAACATGCTCAAAATCGATATTTTGGGTGCTAAAGTCGATATGTGCATGCATCTTCTGTACCCGTTTATATCTCAAATTCAGGCTCAAAACACCCAAAAATTCAATATTTTTGTGACCCAGAAGCAATCTGTACATGCCTACTCCGTGTTAGTGTATTTTCACAATACGGGCTAAAATCATGCTAAAAATCGATAGTTTAGGTGCCCAAAGTCGATATATGAATGCATCTTCTGTAAACGTTTATATCTCAAATTCAGGCTCAAAACACCCAAAAATTCGCTATTTTTGGGTCACAGAAGCGATCTGTACATGCCTACTCCTTGCTAAAATGTTTTCAAGATACAGACTCAAAACATGCTCAAAATCGATTTTTTAGGTAGCCAAAGTCAATATGTGTATGAATCTTCTGTACCCGTTTATATCCCAAATACAGGCTGAAAACACCCGAAAATTCGATATTT
Source organism: Petrolisthes cinctipes (assembly GCA_033782935.1). NCBI lineage: Eukaryota > Metazoa > Arthropoda > Malacostraca > Decapoda > Porcellanidae > Petrolisthes > Petrolisthes cinctipes. Next base: position 261,241 of record JAWQEG010000592.1, on the reverse strand, counting down.
TTGTGTCCCAGAATCGATCTGTACATGCCTACTCAGTGCTAGAATGTTTTCAAGATACAGACCCATAACATGTTCAAAATCGATATTTTAAGTGCAAATAGTCGATATATGCATGCATCTTCAGTACTTGTTTATATCATAAATTCAGGCTCAAAACTCACGAAATTTCAATATTTTTGGGTTCTAGAAGCGATCTGTACATGCCTACTCAGTGCAAGAATGTTTTCAAAAAATATGCTCAAAACATGCTAAAAATCGATATTTTAAGTGTCCCAAGTCGATATGTGCATGCATGTTCTGTACCCGTTTATATCTCAAATTCAGGCTCAAAACACCCGAAAATTCAATATTTTTGGGTCCCAAAAGCGATCTGTACATGCCTACTCCGTGTTAGAGTATTTTCAAAATACATACCCAAAACATGCTAAAAATCGATATTTTAGGTGCCCTTAGTCAAAATGTGCATGCATCTTCGGTACCCGTTTATATCTCAAATTCAGGCTGAAAACACCCGAAAATTCGATATTTTTGGGTCCCAGAAGCGATCTGTACATGCCTACACATTGCTAGAATAGTTTAAATATATAGGCCCAAAACATGCTAAAAATCGATATTTTGGATGCCCAATGTCGATATGTGCATGGATCTTCTGTACCCGTTTATATCTCAAATTCAGGCTCAAAACACCCGAAAATTAGATATTTTTGTGTCCCAGAAGCGATCTGTACATGCCTACTCTTTGCTAGAATGTTTTCAAGATACAGACCCATAACATGCTCAAAATCGATATTTTAGGTGCAAAATGTCGATATATGCATGCATCTTCAGTACTTGTTTATATCATAAATTCAGGCTCAAAACACCCGCAATTTCAATATTTTTGGGTTCCAGAAGCGATCTGTACATGCCTAATCAGTGCTAGAATGTTTTCAAAATATAGGCTTAAAACATGCTAAAAATCGATATTTTAAGTGTCCCAAGTCGATATGTGCATGCATGTTCTGTACCCGTTTATATCTCAAATTCAATCTCAAAACTCCCGAAAATTCGATATTTTTGGGTCCCATAAGCGATCTGTACCTGCCTACTCAGTGCTAGAATGTTTTTAAAATATAGGCTCAAAACATGCTAAAAATCGATAATGTAGGTGTCCAAAGTCGATATGTGGATTCATCTTCTGTACCCGTTTATATCTCAAATTTAGGCTCCAAACACCCGAAAATTCGATATTTTTGGGTCCCAAAAGCGATCTGTACATGCCTACCTCGTGTTAGAGTATTTTCAATATACAGGCCCAAAACATGCTCAAAATCGATATTTTGGGTGCTAAAGTCGATATGTGCATGCATCTTCTGTACCCGTTTATATCTCAAATTAAGCCTTAAAGCACCCGAAAATTCGATATTTTTGTGTCCCAGAAACAATCTGTACATGCCTACTTCGTGTCAGAGTAATTTTAAAATACAGGCCCAAAACAAGCTTAAAATCGATATTTTGGGTGCTAAAGTCGATATGTGAATGCATCTTCTGTACCCGTTTATATCTCAAATTCAGGCTGAAAACACCCGAAAATTCCATAATTTTGGGTCCCAGAAGCGATCTGTACATGCCTATTCTTTGCTAAAATGTTTTCAAAATATAGACCCAAAACATGCTCAAAATCGATATTTTAGGTGCAAAAAGTCGATATGCGCATGCATCTTCTGTACCCGTTTATATCTCAAATTCAGGCTCAAAACACCCGAAAATTCGATATTTTTGTGTCCCAGAAGCAATCTGTACATGCCTACTCCGTGTTAGAATATTTACACAATACGGGTCAAAAACATGCTGAAAATCGATAGTTTAGGTGTCCAAAGTCGATATATGCATGCATCTTCTGTACCCGTTTATATCTCAGAGTCAGGCCTAAAACACCCGAAAATTCGATATTTTTGTGTCCCAGAAGCGATCTGTACATGCCTACTCCGTGTTAGACTATTTTCAAAATATAGGCCCAAATCATGCTAAAAATCGTTATTTTGGGTGCCCAAAGTCGATATGTGCTTGTATCTTCTGTACCCGTTTATATCTCAAATTCAGACTCAAAACACCCGAAAATTAGATATTTTTGGGTCCCAGAAGCGATCTGTACATGCCTACTCCTTGCTAGAATGTTTTCAAGATACAGACCCAAAACATGCTCAAAATTGATATTTTACGTGCATTAAGTCGATATCTGCATGCATCTTCAGTACCCGTTTAAATCTCAAATTCACGCTCAAAACAATGGAAAATTCAATATTATTGGGTCCAAGAAGCGATCTGTACATGCCTACTCTGTGCAAGAATGTTTTCAAAATACAGGCCCAAAACATGCTCAAAATCGATATTTTGGGTGCTAAAGTCGATATGTGCATGCATCTTCTGTACCCGTTTATATCTCAAATTCAGGCTCAAAACACCCAAAAATTCAATATTTTTGTGACCCAGAAGCAATCTGTACATGCCTACTCCGTGTTAGTGTATTTTCACAATACGGGCTAAAATCATGCTAAAAATCGATAGTTTAGGTGCCCAAAGTCGATATATGAATGCATCTTCTGTAAACGTTTATATCTCAAATTCAGGCTCAAAACACCCAAAAATTCGCTATTTTTGGGTCACAGAAGCGATCTGTACATGCCTACTCCTTGCTAAAATGTTTTCAAGATACAGACTCAAAACATGCTCAAAATCGATTTTTTAGGTAGCCAAAGTCAATATGTGTATGAATCTTCTGTACCCGTTTATATCCCAAATACAGGCTGAAAACACCCGAAAATTCGATATTTTTGTGTCCCAGAAGCGATCTGTACATGCCTACTCAGTGCTAGAATGTTTTCAAGATACAGACCCATAACATGTTCAAAATCGATATTTTAAGTGCAAATAGTCGATATATGCATGCATCTTCAGTACTTGTTTATATCATAAATTCAGGCTCAAAACTCACGAAATTTCAATATTTTTGGGTTCTAGAAGCGATCTGTACATGCCTACTCAGTGCAAGAATGTTTTCAAAAAATATGCTCAAAACATGCTAAAAATCGATATTTTAAGTGTCCCAAGTCGATATGTGCATGCATGTTCTGTACCCGTTTATATCTCAAATTCAGGCTCAAAACACCCGAAAATTCAATATTTTTGGGTCCCAAAAGCGATCTGTACATGCCTACTCCGTGTTAGAGTATTTTCAAAATACATACCCAAAACATGCTAAAAATCGATATTTTAGGTGCCCTTAGTCAAAATGTGCATGCATCTTCGGTACCCGTTTATATCTCAAATTCAGGCTGAAAACACCCGAAAATTCGATATTTTTGGGTCCCAGAAGCGATCTGTACATGCCTACACATTGCTAGAATAGTTTAAATATATAGGCCAAAAACATGCTAAAAATCGATATTTTGAATGCCCAATGTCGATATGTGCATGGATCTTCTGTACCCGTTTATATCTCAAATTCAGGCTCAAAACACCCGAAAATTAGATATTTTTGGGTCCCAGAAGCGATCTGTACATGCCTACTCCTTGCTAGAATGTTTTCAAGATACAGACCCAAAACATGCTCAAAATTGATATTTTACGTGCATTAAGTCGATATCTGCATGCATCTTCAGTACCCGTTTAAATCTCAAATTCACGCTCAAAACAATGGAAAATTCAATATTATTGGGTCCAAGAAGCGATCTGTACATGCCTACTCTGTGCAAGAATGTTTTCAAAATACAGGCCCAAAACATGCTCAAAATCGATATTTTGGGTGCTAAAGTCGATATGTGCATGCATCTTCTGTACCCGTTTATATCTCAAATTCAGGCTCAAAACACCCAAAAATTCAATATTTTTGTGACCCAGAAGCAATGTGTACATGCCTACTCCGTGTTAGTGTATTTTCACAATACGGGCTAAAATCATGCTAAAAATCGATAGTTTAGGTGCCCAAAGTCGATATATGAATGCATCTTCTGTAAACGTTTATATCTCAAATTCAGGCTCAAAACACCCAAAAATTCGCTATTTTTGGGTCACAGAAGCGATCTGTACATGCCTACTCCTTGCTAAAATGTTTTCAAGATACAGACTCAAAACATGCTCAAAATCGATTTTTTAGGTAGCCAAAGTCAATATGTGTATGAATCTTCTGTACCCGTTTATATCCCAAATACAGGCTGAAAACACCCGAAAATTCGATATTTTTGTGTCCCAGAAGCGATCTGTACATGCCTACTCAGTGCTAGAATGTTTTCAAGATACAGACCCATAACATGTTCAAAATCGATATTTTAAGTGCAAATAGTCGATATATGCATGCATCTTCAGTACTTGTTTATATCATAAATTCAGGCTCAAAACTCACGAAATTTCAATATTTTTGGGTTCTAGAAGCGATCTGTACATGCCTACTCAGTGCAAGAATGTTTTCAAAAAATATGCTCAAAACATGCTAAAAATCGATATTTTAAGTGTCCCAAGTCGATATGTGCATGCATGTTCTGTACCCGTTTATATCTCAAATTCAGGCTCAAAACACCCGAAAATTCAATATTTTTGGGTCCCAAAAGCGATCTGTACATGCCTACTCCGTGTTAGAGTATTTTCAAAATACATACCCAAAACATGCTAAAAATCGATATTTTAGGTGCCCTTAGTCAAAATGTGCATGCATCTTCGGTACCCGTTTATATCTCAAATTCAGGCTGAAAACACCCGAAAATTCGATATTTTTGGGTCCCAGAAGCGATCTGTACATGCCTACACATTGCTAGAATAGTTTAAATATATAGGCCCAAAACATGCTAAAAATCGATATTTTGGATGCCCAATGTCGATATGTGCATGGATCTTCTGTACCCGTTTATATCCCAAATTCAGGCTCAAAACACCCGAAAATTCGATATTTTTGTGTCCCAGAAGCGATCTGTACATGCCAACTCTTTGCTAGAATGTTTTCAAGATACAGACCCATAACATGCTCAAAATCGATATTTTAGGTGCAAAATGTCGATATATGCATGCATCTTCAGTACTTGTTTATATCATAAATTCAGGCTCAAAACACCCGAAATTTCAATATTTTTGGGTTCCAGAAGCGATCTGTACATGCCTAATCAGTGCTAGAATGTTTTCAAAATATAGGCTTAAAACATGCTAAAAATCGATATTTTAAGTGTCCCAAGTCGATATGTGCATGCATGTTCTGTACCCGTTTATATCTCAAATTCAATCTCAAAACTCCCGAAAATTCGATATTTTTGGGTCCCATAAGCGATCTGTACCTGCCTACTCAGTGCTAGAATGTTTTTAAAATATAGGCTCAAAACATGCTAAAAATCGATAATGTAGGTGTCCAAAGTCGATATGTGGATTCATCTTCTGTACCCGTTTATATCTCAAATTTAGGCTCCAAACACCCGAAAATTCGATATTTTTGGGTCCCAAAAGCGATCTGTACATGCCTACCTCGTGTTAGAGTATTTTCAATATACAGGCCCAAAACATGCTCAAAATCGATATTTTGGGTGCTAAAGTCGATATGTGCATGCATCTTCTGTACCCGTTTATATCTCAAATTAAGCCTTAAAGCACCCGAAAATTCGATATTTTTGTGTCCCAGAAACAATCTGTACATGCCTACTTCGTGTCAGAGTAATTTTAAAATACAGGCCCAAAACAAGCTTAAAATCGATATTTTGGGTGCTAAAGTCGATATGTGAATGCATCTTCTGTACCCGTTTATATCTCAAATTCAGGCTGAAAACACCCGAAAATTCCATAATTTTGGGTCCCAGAAGCGATCTGTACATGCCTATTCTTTGCTAAAATGTTTTCAAAATATAGACCCAAAACATGCTCAAAATCGATATTTTAGGTGCAAAAAGTCGATATGCGCATGCATCTTCTGTACCCGTTTATATCTCAAATTCAGGCTCAAAACACCCGAAAATTCGATATTTTTGTGTCCCAGAAGCAATCTGTACATGCCTACTCCGTGTTAGAATATTTACACAATACGGGCCAAAAACATGCTGAAAATCGATAGTTTAGGTGTCCAAAGTCAATATATGCATGCATCTTCTGTACCCGTTTATATCTCAGAGTCAGGCTCAAAACACCCGAAAATTCGATATTTTTGTGTCCCAGAAGCGATCTGTACATGCCTACTCCGTGTTAGACTATTTTCAAAATATAGGCCCAAATCATGCTAAAAATCGATATTTTGTGTGCCCAAAGTCGATATGTGCTTGTATCTTCTGTACCCGTTTATATCTCAAATTCAGACTCAAAACACCCGAAAATTAGATATTTTTGGGTCCCAGAAGCGATCTGTACATGCCTACTCCTTGCTAGAATGTTTTCAAGATACAGACCCAAAACATGCTCAAAATTGATATTTTACGTGCATTAAGTCGATATCTGCATGCATCTTCAGTACCCGTTTAAATCTCAAATTCACGCTCAAAACAATGGAAAATTCAATATTATTGGGTCCAAGAAGCGATCTGTACATGCCTACTCTGTGCAAGAATGTTTTCAAAATACAGGCCCAAAACATGCTCAAAATCGATATTTTGGGTGCTAAAGTCGATATGTGCATGCATCTTCTGTACCCGTTTATATCTCAAATTCAGGCTCAAAACACCCAAAAATTCAATATTTTTGTGACCCAGAAGCAATCTGTACATGCCTACTCCGTGTTAGTGTATTTTCACAATACGGGCTAAAATCATGCTAAAAATCGATAGTTTAGGTGCCCAAAGTCGATATATGAATGCATCTTCTGTAAACGTTTATATCTCAAATTCAGGCTCAAAACACCCAAAAATTCGCTATTTTTGGGTCACAGAAGCGATCTGTACATGCCTACTCCTTGCTAAAATGTTTTCAAGATACAGACTCAAAACATGCTCAAAATCGATTTTTTAGGTAGCCAAAGTCAATATGTGTATGAATCTTCTGTACCCGTTTATATCCCAAATACAGGCTGAAAACACCCGAAAATTCGATATTTTTGTGTCCCAGAAGCGATCTGTACATGCCTACTCAGTGCTAGAATGTTTTCAAGATACAGACCCATAACATGTTCAAAATCGATATTTTAAGTGCAAATAGTCGATATATGCATGCATCTTCAGTACTTGTTTATATCATAAATTCAGGCTCAAAACTCACGAAATTTCAATATTTTTGGGTTCTAGAAGCGATCTGTACATGCCTACTCAGTGCAAGAATGTTTTCAAAAAATATGCTCAAAACATGCTAAAAATCGATATTTTAAGTGTCCCAAGTCGATATGTGCATGCATGTTCTGTACCCGTTTATATCTCAAATTCAGGCTCAAAACACCCGAAAATTCAATATTTTTGGGTCCCAAAAGCGATCTGTACATGCCTACTCCGTGTTAGAGTATTTTCAAAATACATACCCAAAACATGCTAAAAATCGATATTTTAGGTGCCCTTAGTCAAAATGTGCATGCATCTTCGGTACCCGTTTATATCTCAAATTCAGGCTGAAAACACCCGAAAATTCGATATTTTTGGGTCCCAGAAGCGATCTGTACATGCCTACACATTGCTAGAATAGTTTAAATATATAGGCCCAAAACATGCTAAAAATCGATATTTTGGATGCCCAATGTCGATATGTGCATGGATCTTCTGTACCCGTTTATATCTCAAATTCAGGCTCAAAACACCCGAAAATTCGATATTTTTGTGTCCCAGAAGCGATCTGTACATGCCTACTCTTTGCTAGAATGTTTTCAAGATACAGACCCATAACATGCTCAAAATCGATATTTTAGGTGCAAAATGTCGATATATGCATGCATCTTCAGTACTTGTTTATATCATAAATTCAGGCTCAAAACACACGAAATTTCAATATTTTTGGGTTCCAGAAGCGATCTGTACATGCCTAATCAGTGCTAGAATGTTTTCAAAATATAGGCTTAAAACATGCTAAAAATCGATATTTTAAGTGTCCCAAGTCGATATGTGCATGCATGTTCTGTACCCGTTTATATCTCAAATTCAATCTCAAAACTCCCGAAAAATCGATATTTTTGTGTCCCAGAAGCGATCTGTATATGCCTACTCCGTGTTAGACTATTTTCAAAATATAGGCCCAAATCATGCTAAAAATCGATATTTTGGGTGCCCAAAGTCGATATGTGCTTGTATCTTCTGTACCCGTTTATATCTCAAATTCAGACTCAAAACACCCGAAAATTAGATATTTTTGGGTCCCAGAAGCGATCTGTACATGCCTACTCCTTGCTAGAATGTTTTCAAGATACAGACCCAAAACATGCTCAAAATTGATATTTTACGTGCATTAAGTCGATATCTGCATGCATCTTCAGTACCCGTTTAAATCTCAAATTCACGCTCAAAACAATGGAAAATTCAATATTATTGGGTCCAAGAAGCGATCTGTACATGCCTACTCTGTGCAAGAATGTTTTCAAAATACAGGCCCAAAACATGCTCAAAATCGATATTTTGGGTGCTAAAGTCGATATGTGCATGCATCTTCTGTACCCGTTTATATCTCAAATTCAGGCTCAAAACACCCAAAAATTCAATATTTTTGTGACCCAGAAGCAATCTGTACATGCCTACTCCGTGTTAGTGTATTTTCACAATACGGGCTAAAATCATGCTAAAAATCGATAGTTTAGGTGCCCAAAGTCGATATATGAATGCATCTTCTGTACCCGTTTATATCTCAAATTCAGGCTCAAAACACCCAAAAATTCGTTATTTTTGGGTCACAGAAGCGATCTGTACATGCCTACTCCGTGTTAGAGTATTTTCAAAATAAAGGCCCAAAACATGCTAAAAATCGATATTTTGGGTGCCCAAAGTCGATATCTGCTTGCATCTTCTGTACCCGTTTATATCTCAACTTCTGGCTCAAAACACCCGAAAATTCGATATTTTTGTGTCCCAGAAGCAATCTGTACATGCCTTCTCCGTGTTAGAGTATTTTCACAATACGGGCCAAAAACATGCTCAAAATCGATATTTTGTGTGCCCAAAATCGATATGTGCATGCATCTTCTGTACCCGTTTATATCTCAAATTCAGGCTCAAAACACCCGAAAATTGGATATTTTTGTGTCCCAGAAGCGATCTGTACATGCCTACTCCGTGTTAGAGTATTTTCAAAATATATGCCCAAAACATGCTAAAAATCGATATTTTGGGTGCCCAAAGTCGATATGTGCATGGATCTTCTGTACCCATTATATATCTCAAATTCAGGCTCAGAACACCCGAAAATTCAATATTTTATGTGTCCTAGAAGCGATCTGTACATGCCTACTTAGTGTTAGAATATTTTCAAAATATAGGCCCAAAATATGCTAAAAATCGATATTTTCGGTTCCCAATGTCGATATGTGAATGCATCTTCTGTACCCGTTTATATCCCAAATTCAGGCTCAAAAATCCCGAAAATTCGATATTTTTGTGTCCCAGAAGCAATCGGTACATGCCTACTCCGTGTTAGAGTATTTTCACAATACGGGCCAAAAACATGCTCAAAATCGATATTTTGTGAGCCCAAAATCGATATGTGCATGCTTCTTATGTACCCGTTTATATCTCAAATTCAGGCTCAAAACACCTGAAAATTCGATATTTTTGGGTCCCAGAAGCGATCTGTACATGCCTACTCCTTGTTAGAGTGTTTTCAAGATACAGACCCATAACATGCTCTAAATCGATATTTTAGGTGCCCAATGTCGATATGTGCATGCATCTTCTGTACCCATTATATATCTCAAATTCAGGCTCAGAACACCCGAAAATTCAATATTTTAAGTGTCCCAGAAGCGACCTGTACATGCCTACTCAGTGCTAGAGTATTTTCAAAATACAGGCCCAAAATATGCTAAAAATCGATATTTTTGGTGCCCAAAGTCGATATGTGCATGCATCTTCTGTACCCGTTTATATCTCAAATTCAGTCTCAAAACACCCAAAAATTCGGTACTTTTGGGTCCCAGAAGCGATCTGTACATGCCTACTCCATGCTAGAATGTTTTAAAGATACAGACCCAAAACATGCTGAAAATCGATATTTTAGGTGCCCATAGTCGATATGTGCATGCATCTTCTGTACCCGTTTATATATCAAATTCAGGCTCAAAACATCCAAAAATTCAAAATGTTTAGGTCCCAGAAGCGATCTGTACATGCCTACTCCGTGTTAGAGTACTTTCAAAATACAGGCCCAAAACATGCTGAAAATCCATAGTTTAGGTGCCCAAAGTCGATATATGCATGCATCTTCTGTACCCGTTTATATTTTTTTTTTTTTTTTTTTTTACATATAGTAAGTGGAGGAAAGGAAAAAACAAATAAATAAATGGTTCCATTTGCCTATTGGCATCCTCCACTCATAAAATATTTAAAACAACTTTATTTAAATTGCTGGGGGTTATAACTTGCTGGAAAACATTCCCTTTGTAGAGAATTCCACAGGGAAGTAGTACGGAGAGTAAATGAATGTTTGTAAGCAGTTGTCCTGCTCTGTCAGTGTGAACTCATGCGCATTCTCAGCTGCCCTAGTCCTCCGCGGGAAGACGCGAAGGCAAGTTCATCCGAACATTTCTTATAAAAGTATCTATAAAATAGTGCAAGAGAAGCAACATTTCTACGTACTGATAAGGGAGGGAATTCATTAGTGATCATAGGATTATTGATCAGTCTGATAGCTCTGTTTTGAATTTTATCTAATTGTCTTAACACCACCGATCCACAACCAGCCCACAGAGGTGAACAATATTCCATCTGGGAACGCACATGACTCTTATATATTACTGCTAACTGCTCGTCAGTCAAATAATTACAAGCTCTGTATAAAAGTCCCATCTTCCTAGATGCAGTTTTGGCAATGGATTTTACATAGGGAGTCCAACTGAGGTTTTCATTTAAAGTTACACCAAGGAGATCAATGCTGTGGGACTTGGGGATATTTGTATTATTGAAAATAATGTGAGAATCTTGATTATCTGATCTTTTTGAGAACGGGATGTATTTAGTTTTATTTGCAGTGAAAGAAACTAGGTTGTTTTGTCCCCATTCAAAGATCTTCGTTAAGTCTTCATTTAATGAAATTGAAGTGGCAAGTTTGTATTCTAAAATATTGTGTTGAGTAAAACTATCATTAAATGAGAAGGAACTGTGAATAGTTGAATCATCAGCATAGGAGTGAATTGAATTCTGAGTAACTGACAAAAGATCATTAATATGAATGAGGAACAAAGTTGGAGCCAAGACCGCTCCTTGAGGAACACCAGCATTAATGGGATGAAAGTCGGAATACAGACCATCTACCATCACACGTAATTTTCTGTTGCTAAGATATGAATTAATTAGGGGAACAAAAGATTGAAGGCCATAATGTGGAAGCTTAGACAGTAATGATCTGTGCCATACTCTGTCAAAGGCTTTAGATATATCAAGGCAAATTGTGTGAGTCTCTCCATGTTTATCAGTTGATTGGAATATGTTATCTGTGAAATAACAGAGCAGGTCCACAGTAGATCGTCTCTGTCTAAAGCCATATTGCTTATCATTTAGCAGATGATTTTTCTCAAGATGCTTTACAAAGTGATTGTTAAGAACTATTTCAAATATTTTACCGAGAGTAGACGTGATGGCAATTGGTCTGTAATTTGATGGATTTGCGGTAGCTCCTTTTTTGGGAATTGGTTGTACATTGGCTTCTTTCCAGGCGGCTGGGAAGGACGAGGTATGGAGACATATACGAAATAATTTTGAGAGAATTGGAGCTAATTCTTTTGAGCAATTTTTTAATACAGTGGGAGGAATTTCATCTGGCCCTGGAGCTTTGTCGATAGACCGATTCTCCAAAATAGTTCGCACTTGTCTTGTATGAATTATTAAGGGTGGACTTTCTGTGGAGTTAAAATTCAAAATGAGAGTGTTTTGAGCAGTGTCATTGAGGTTTGAATTTGTGGCGAAGATATTGGCCAAAAAAGATTTGCTTTACCACGTGGATCACATATGAGATTTCCATTGCTATTCTTTAAAGGGGGAATAGATGAACCATGGTTGAAGTTAGATTTGAATGAGTTTACTGTTGACCAAAAGATCTTATTATCATTAGGATTATTCAGTAATTTATTGACTTGTTTATGTATGAAGTTAGATTTGGCTAAATTAGTAACAGCTTTAGCATGGCATCTGACAATTTTGAAATAATTGTATGACTGAAGAGTTTTCGACTTTGTATAGGCATTATAGGCTATTGAATTTTGTTCTGTAGCTCTGGCACAGCTGTGATCAAACCATTTTGGAGAGTTAGATCTTTTTGAGTATTGATGGTGAGGGATATATGTTTCCATTCCTATTTTTATAAAGTCAGTAATATGGTTCAGGAAGCTATCTGAGTCAGTAGAGTAAAATGATGACCAAGGAATGTTAATTAAAAAGTCACGGAACCCCACCCAATCTGCAGCATCATAGTGCCATTTGGTCACTCGGATGGGTTCAGAGTGGATGGGTAGGGAGGAGTGGGAACAGGAGACTGCAATGAGGCAATGGTCTGAGGATCCAAGAGGGGACTTCACTTCGACACTATATGTTTCGGGATTGGTAGTAAGAAACAAATCAAGTAGGTGCGGTCTATGTTCTGGATTATCAGGTATGCGAGTGGGGTGCTTGATTAGTTGGGCGAGATTGAATGAGTCTGCGAATAACTCGCATTCAAGCCCAGGTTCATCAGTTCTGGCCGAATGAGTGAGCCACTCAACATTGTGGACATTAAAATCACCCAGTAAGGATATATCAGATGCAGCATTAATGTTTAAATCAGAAAGAATGGAGGTCAGGGAATCAAAGAGGCTATTATCTGGGGAGGCATTTGGTGATCGGTAAATACAACAATAATATTTAACTGAGCTGAAGAATTTAGCTTGAAAATTGAGTAATCAAAATCTGGTGATGCGAGATTGAAAATGTTCTCCAAGGATGTTGTTGATCTAGCAAAACAGCAAACGCCTCCGTTTGATCTAAAATTTGACATTAAAATATAGCCTGGAAAGTTGTAGTTAGTCAGGTCATAATAGGGAATAACCTGGCATTCAGTAAGGAAAAGAATGTTAGGGGTTTCGATTTGAAGAAGTAAGTGTACCGAGTTAATGTTGGAGTGAAGCCCCCGAACATTTGCAAACATAATTAATTCATTGTGCTGACGAGCAGTTGTTTTATGCATCAAGGCTGGTGATGACACAGTCGCGTGATAACAACCGGGAGGGCCCTGTGTCAAAGACCCGGCCCTGCCGGTGGTGGTCATCCGAGAAACCACCGCACTTGCTCTAAGAGTTGCATCAGCCATGGTATAAAGTTTTAAAATGTGTTTGCGCTTGTATTGTTTTTCATGTTGAGTTGAGAAGTTGGTATGTTAATGTCAAGGATAGGAGTGTAAGTTAATGTAGTTTGTATGGATGTGTGTGTAGTGTAAGGGATTACCTGGCTCCCCATAGATGTGTGAGGCAGAAGATGTGTAAATAGCAACTGAGGCCTGGGGGAAAAAATGGAATCAGGTACTTCCTTGAATCTCCCGTTGCCTCAGAGGTAGTACCTCCCTGGGTGGGGCTACCTAACCCCTACTACCTGTAGATATCTGAAATTCAGGCTCAAAACACCCAAAAATTCTGTATTTTTGGGTCCCAGAAACGATCTGTACATGCCTACTCCTTCTTAGAATGTTTTCAAGATACATACACAAAACATGCTCAAAATCGATATTTTAGGTGCAAAAAGTCGATATGTGCATGCATCTTCAGTACCCGTTTATATCTCAAATGCAGGCTCAAAACAACCAAAAATTCAATATTTTTGGGTCCCAGAAGCGATCTGTACATGTCTACTCAGTGCTAGAATGTTTTCAAAATATAGGCTTAAAACATGCTAAAAATCGATATTTTAGTTGTCCAAAGTCGATATGTCCATAAATCTTTTGTACCCGTTTATATCCCAAATTCAGGCTCAGAACACCCGAAAATTCAATATTTTTGGGTCCCAGAAGCGATCTGTACATGCCTACTCTGTGTTAGAGTATTTTCAAAATATAGGCACAAAACATGCAAAAATCGATATTTTGTGTGCCCAAAGTCAATATGTGCTTGTATCTTCTGTACCCGTTTATATCTCAAATTCAGGCTCAAAACACCCAAAAATTCGATATTTTTGTGTCCCAGAAGCGATCTGTACATGCCTACTCCGTGTTAGAGTTTTTTCAAAATATAGGCCCAAAACATGCTAAAAATCGATATTTTCGGTGCCCAAAGTCGATATGTGCTTGCATCTTCTGTACACGTTTATATCTCAAATTCAGACTCAAAACACCCGAAAATTAGATATTTTTGTGTCCCAGAAGCGATCTGTACATGCCTACTCCTTGTTAGAATGTTTTCAAGATACAGACCCAAAACATGCTCAAAATCGATATTTCAGGTGTCCAAAGTCGATATGTGCATACATCTTTTGTATCCGTTTATATCCCAAATTCAGGCTCAAAACACCTGAAAATTCGATATTTTTCGGTCCCAGAAGCGATCTGTAATTGCCTAGTCAGTGCTAGAAAATTTCCAAAATATAGGAACAAAACATACTAAAAATCGATATTTTAGGTGCCCAATGTCGATATGTGCATGCATCGTCTGTACCCGTTTAAATCTCAAATTCAGGCTTAAATCACCCGAAAATTCGATATTTTGGGGTCCCAGAAGCGATCTGTACATGTCTACTCAGTGCTAGAATGTTTTCAAAATATAGGCTTAAAACATGCTAAAAATCGATATTTCAGGTGTCCAAAGTCGATATGTGCATACATCTTTTGTATCCGTTTATATCCCAAATTCAGGTTTAAAACACCCAAAAATTCGATATTTTTCGGTCCCAGAAGCGATCTGTACATGCCTACTCCGTGTTAGAGTATTTTTTTAAAATACAGGGCCAAAACATGCTCAAAATCGATATTTTAGGTTGCTAAAGTCAATATGTGTATGCATCTTCTATACCCGTTTATATCCCAAATTCAGGCTGAAAACACCCGAAAATTCGATATTTTTGGGTCCCAGAAGCGATCTGTACATGCCTACTAATTGTTAGAATATTTTCAAAATATAGGCCCAAAATATGCTAAAAATTGATATTTTTGGTGCCCAAAGTCGATATGTGCATGAATATTCTGTACCCAATATATATCTCAAATTCAGGCTCAGAACACCCGAAAATTCAATATTTTATGTGTCCTATAATCGATCTGTACATGCCTACTCCGTGTTAGAGTATTTTAAAAAAAAAGGCCCAAAACATGCTAAAAATCGGTATTTTGGGTGCCCAAAGTCGATATGTGCATGCATCTTCTGTACACGTTTATATCTCAAATTCTGGCTCAAAACACCCAAAAATTCGATATTTTTGGGTCCCATAAGCGATCTGTACATGCCTACTCCGTGTTAGAGTATTTTCAAAATACATGCCCAAAACATGCTGAAAATCGATATTTTAGGTGCCCATAGTCAATATGTGTATGCATCTTCTGTACCCGTTTATATCCCAAATTCAGGCTCAAAACACCTGAAAATTCGATATTTTTCGGTCCCAGAAGCGATCTGTACATGCCTACTCAGTGCTAGAATATTTTCAAAATATAGGGCCAAAACATGCTAAAAATCGATATTTTAGGTTCACAATGTCGATATGTGCATGCATCTTCTGTACCCGTTTATATCTCAAATTCAGGCTCAAAACACCCGAAAATTCTTTATTTTTGGGTCCCAGAAGCGATCTGTACATGCCTACTCCGTGTTAGAGTATTTTCAAAATACAGGCCCAAAATATGCTAAAAATCGATATTTGGGGTGCCTAAAGTCTATATGTGCATGCATCTTCTGTACCCGTTTATATCTCAAATTCAGACTCAGAACACCCGAAAATTAAATATTTTTGTGTCCCAGAAGCGATCTCTACATGCCTACTCCTTTTTAGAATGTTTTGAAGATACAGACCCAAAACATGCTCAAAATCGATATTTTAGGTGCAAAAAATCGATATGTGCATGCATCTTCAGTACCTGTTTATATCTCAAATGCAGGCTCAAAACACCCAAAAATTCAATATTTTTGGGTCCCCGAAGCGATCTGTACATGTCTACTCAGTGCTAGAACGTTTTCAAAATATAGGCTTAAAACATGCTAAAAATCGATATTTTAGTTGTCCAAAGTTGATATGTCCATACATCTTTTGTACCCGTTTATATCCCAAATTCAGGCTCAGAACACCCGAAAATTCAATATTTTTGGGTCCCAGAAGCGATCTGTACATGCCTACTCTGTGTTAGAGTATTTTCAAAATATAGGCCCAAAACATGCAAAAATCGATATTTTGTGCGCCCAAAGTCGATATGTGCTTGCATCTTCTGTACCCGTTTATATCTCAAATTCAGACTCAAAACACCCGAAAATTAGATATTTTTGTGTGCCAGAAGCGATCTCTACATGCCTACTCCTTCTTAGAATGTTGTGAAGATACAGACCCAAAACATGCTTAAAATCGATATTTTAGGTTGCCAAAGTCAATATGTGTATGCATCTTCTGTACCCGTTTATATCCCAAATTCAGGCTGAAAACACCCGAAAATTCGATATTTTTGGGTCCCACAAGCGATCTGTACAATTCTACTCATTGCTAGAATATTTTCAAAATATAGGCCCAAAACATGCTGAAAATCGATATTTTAGGTGCAAAAAGTCGATATGTGCATGCATCTTCTGTACCCGTTTATATCCCAAATTCAGGCTCAAAACACCCTAAAATTCAATATTTTTGGGTCCTAGAAGCGATCTGTACATGTCTACTCCGTGTTAGAGTATTTTTTTAAAATACAGGGCCAAAACATGCTCAAAATCGATATTTTAGGTTGCTAAAGTCATTATGTGAATGCATCTTCTATCCCCCTTTATATCCCAAATTCAGGCTGAAAACACCCGAAAATTCGATATTTTTGGGTCCCAGAAGCGATCTGTACATGCCTACTAATTGTTAGAATATTTTCAAAATATAGGCCCAAAATATGCTAAAAAGCGATATTTTTGGTGCCCAAAGTCGATATGTGCATGCATCTTCTGTACCCAATATATATCTCAAATTCAGGCTCAGAACACCCGAAAATTCAATATTTTATGTGTACTAGAATAGATCTGTACATGCCTACTCCGTGTTACAGTATTTTTAAAATACAGGCCCAAAACATGCTAAAAATCGGTATTTTGGGTGCCCAAAGTCGATATGTGCATGCATCTTCTGTACACGTTTATATCTCAAATTCAGGCTCAAAACACCCGAAAATTCGATATTTTTGGGTCCCAGAGCGACCTGTACATGCCTACTCCTTGCTCGAATGTTTTCAAGATCCAGACCCATAACATGCTCAAAATCGATATTTTAGGTGCAAAATGTCGATATGTGCATGCATCTTCTGTACCAGTTTAAATCTCAAATTCAGGCTCAAAACACCTGAAAATTCGATATTTTCAAGTCCCAGAAGCGATCTGTACATGCCTAATCCATGTTAGAGTATTTTCAAAATACATGCCCAAAACATGCTGAAAATCGATATTTTAGGTGCCCATACTCGATATGTGCATACATCTTCTGTACCCGTTTATATCCCAAATTCAGGCTCAAAACACCCAAAAATTCAATATTTTTGGGTCCCCGAAGCGATCTGTACATGCCTACTTCTTGCTAGAATGTTTTCAAAATATAGGCTTAAAACATGCTAAAAATCGATATTTTAGTTGTCCAAAGTTGATATGTCCATACATCTTTTGTACCCGTTTATATCCCAAATTCAGGCTCAGAACACCCGAAAATTCGGTATTTTTGGGTCCCAGAAGCGATCTGTACATGCCTACTCTGTGTTAGAGTATTTTCAAAAAATAGGCCCAAAACATGCAAAAATCGATATTTTGTGTGCCCAAAGTCGATATGTGCCTGCCTCTTCTGTACCCGTTTATATCTCAAATTCAGACTCAGAACACCCGAAAATTAGATATTTTTGTGTTCCAGAAGCGATCTCTACATGCCTACTCCTTCTTAGAATGTTGTGAAGATACAGACCCAAAACATGCTCAAAATCGATATTTTAGGTTGACAAAGTCAATATGTGTATGCATCTTCTGTACCCGTTTATATCCCAAATTCAGGCTGAAAACACCCGAAAATTCGATATTTTTGGGTCCCACAAGCGATCTGTACAATTCTACTCATTGCTAGAATATTTTCAAAATATAGGCCCATAACATGCTCAAAATCGATATTTTAGGTGCCCAATGTCGATATGTGCATGCATCTTCTGTACCAGTTTAAATCTCAAATTCAGGCTCAAAACACCTGCAAATTCGATATTTTCGGGTCCCAGAAGCGATCTGTACATGCCTAATCCATGTTAGAGTATTTTCAAAATGCATGCCCAAAACATGCTGAAAATCGATATTTTAGGTGCCCATAGTCAATATGTGCATACATCTTCTGTACCCGTTTATATCCCAAATTCAGGCTCAAAACACCCGAAAATTCAATATTTTTGGGTCCCCGAAGCGATCTGTACATGCCTACTTCTTGCTAGAATGTTTTCAAAATATAGGCTTAAAACATGCTAAAAATCAATATTTTAGTTGTCCAAAGTTGATATGTCCATACATCTTTTGTACCCGTTTATATCCCAAATTCAGGCTCAGAACACCCGAAAATTCGGTATTTTTGGGTCCCAGAAGCGATCTGTACATGCCTACTGTGTGTTAGAGTATTTTCAAAATATAGGCCCAAAACATGCAAAAATCGATATTTTGTGTGCCCAAAGTCGTATGTGCTTGCCTCTTCTGTACCCGTTTATATCTCAAATTCAGACTCAGAACACCCGAAAATTAGATATTTTTGTGTTCCAGAAGCGATCTCTACATGCCTACTCCTTCTTAGAATGTTGTGAAGATACAGACCCAAAACATGCTCAAAATCGATATTTTAGGTTGACAAAGTCAATATGTGTATGCATCTTCTGTACCCGTTTATATCCCAAATTCAGGCTGAAAACACCCGAAAATTCGATATTTTTGGGTCCCACAAGCGATCTGTACAATTCTACTCATTGCTAGAATATTTTCAAAATATAGGCCCAAAACATGCTGAAAATCGATAGTTTAGGTGCCCAAAGTCGATATATGCATGCATCTTCTGTACCCGTTTATATCTCAAATTCAGGCTTAAACACCCGAAAATTCGGTATTTTTGGGTCCCAGAAGCGATCTGTACATGCCTACTCCATGCTAGAATGTTTTCAAGATACAGACCCAAAACATGCAAAAAATTGATATTTTAGGTGCATTAAGTCGATATCTGCATGCATCTTCAGTACCAGTTTAAATCTCAAATTCACGCTCAAAACATCGGAAAATTCAATATTTTTGGGTAACAGAAGCGATCTGTACATGCCTACTCAGTGCTAGAATGTTTTCAAAATATAGGCTCAAAACATGCTAAAAATCGATAATTTAGGTGTCCAAAGTCGATATGTGCATGCATCTTCTGTACCCGTTTATATCTTTAAATTCATCCTCAAAACACCCTAAAATTCGATATTTTTGTGTCCCAGAAGCGATCTGTACATGCCTAATTCGCGTTAGAGTATTTTCATAATACAGGCCCAAAACATGCTCAAAATCGATATTTTGGGTGCTAAAGTCGATATGTGAATGCATCTTCTGTACCCGTTTATATCTCAAATTCAGGCTCAAAACACCCGAAAATTCGATATTTTTGGTTCCCTGAAGCAATCTGTTCATGCCTACTCTTTGCTAGAATATTTTCAAAATATAGACCCAAAACATGCTCAAAATCGATATTTTAGGTGCAAAAAGTCGATATGTGCATGCATCTTCTGTACCCGTTTATATCTCAAATTCAGGCTCAAAACACCCGAAAATTCGATATTTTTGTGTCCCAGAAGCGATCTGTACATGCCTAATTCGTGTTAGAGTATTTTCATAATACAGGCCCAAAACATGCTCAAAATCGATATTTTGGGTGCTAAAGTCGATATGTGAATGCATCTTCTGTACCCGTTTATATCTCAAATTCAGGCTCAAAACACCCGAAAATTCGATATTTTTGTGTCCCAGAAGCGATCTGTACATGCCTACTTCTTCTTAGAATGTTTTCAAGATACAGACCCAAAACATGCTCAAAATCGATATTATAGGTGCAAAAAGTCGATATGTGCATGCATCTTCTGTACCCGTTTATATCACAAATTCAGGCTCAAAACACCCAAAAATTCAATATTTTTGTGTCCCAGAAGCGATCTGTACATGCCTACTCCTTCTTAGAATGTTTTCAAGATTCAGACCCAAAACATGCTCAAAATCGATATTATAGGTGCAAAAAGTCGATATGTGCATGCATCTTCTGTACCCTTTATATCACAAATTCAGGCTCAAAACACCCAAAAATTCAATATTTTTTGGTCCTAGAAGCTATCTGTACATGTCTACTCAGTGCTAGAATGTTTTCAAAATATAGGCTTAAATCATGCTAAAAATCGATATTTCAGGTGTCCAAAGTCGATACGTGCTTGCTAGAATGTTTTCAAGATCCAGACCCATAACATGCTCAAAATCGATATTATAGGTGCCCAATGTCGATATTTGCATGCATCTTCTGTACCCGTTTAAATCTCAAATTTAGGCTCAAAACACCTGAAAATTCGATATTTTCGGGTCCCAGAAGCGATCTGTACATGCCTACTCCGTGTTAGAGTATTTACAAAATACATGCCCAAAACATGCTGAAAATCGATATTTTAGGTGCCCATAGTCGATATGTGCATGCATCTTCTGTACCCGTTTATATCCCAAATTCAGGCTCAAAACACCCAAAAATTCAATATTTTTGGGTCCCAGAAGCGATCTGTACATGCCTACTCCTTGCTAGAATGTTTTCAAAATATAGGCTTAAAACATGCTAAAAATCGATATTTCAGGTGTCAAAAGTCGATATGTGCATACATCTTATGTACCCGTAGATAACCCAAACTCAGGCTCAAAACACCCGAAAATTCGATATTTTTGGTTCCCTGAAGCAATCTGTTCATGCCTACTCTTTGCTAGAATATTTTCAAAATACAGACCCATAACATGCTCAAAATCGATATTGTAGGTGCAAAAAGTCGATATATGCATGCATCTTCAGTACTTGTTTATATTATAAATTCAGGCTCAAAACTAGCGAAATTTCAATATTTTTTGGTTCCAGAAGCGATCTGTACATGCCTACTCCTTGTTAGAATGTTTTCAAGATACAGACCCAAAACATGCTCAAAATTGATATTTTACGTGCATTAATTTAGTCGATATCTGCATGCATCTTCAGTACCCGTTTATATCCCAAATTCAAGCTCAAAACACCCGAAAATTCGATATTTTTGTGTCCCAGAAGCAATCTGTACATGCCTACTCCGTGTTAGAGTATTTTTACAATACGGGCGCAAAACATGCTGAAAATCGATATTTTGTGTACCCAAAGTCGATATGTGCTTGCATCTTCTGTACCCGTTTATATCTCAAATTCAGGCTCAAAACACCCAAAAATTCGATATTTTTGGGTCCCAGAAGCGATCTGTACACGCCTACTCGTTGCTAGAATGTTTTCAAGATACAGACCCAAAACATGCTCTAAATTGATATTTTACGTGCATTAAGTCGATATCTGTATGCATCTTCAGTACCCGTTTAAATCTCAAATTCAGGCTCAAAATACCCGAAAATTCGATATTTTTAGGTCCCAGAAGCGATCTCTACATGCCTACTCTTTGCTAGAATGTTTTCAAAATACAGACCCAAAACATGCTCCAAATCGATATTTTTGGTGCAAATAGTCGATATGTGCATTCATCTTCAGTACCTGTATATATCTCAAATGCAGGCTCAAAACACACAAAAAATTCAATATTTTTGGGTCCCAGAAGCGATCTGTACATGCCTACTCCGTGTTAGAGTATTCTCAAAATATAGGCCAAAAACATGCTAAAAATCGATATTTTGGGTGCCCAAAGTCGATATGTACCTGCATCTTCAGTACCCGTTTATATCTCAAATTCAGGCTCAGAACACCCGAAAATTCAATATTTTTGGGTCCCAGAATCGATCTGTACATGCCTACTCAGTGCTATATTGTTTTCAGAATATTGGCTCAAGACATGCTAAAAATCGATAATTTAGGTGTCCAAATTCGAAATGTGCATGCATCTGCTGTACCCGCTTATATCTCAAATTCAGGCTCAAAATACCCGAAAATTCATTAAAATACATGCCCAAATCATGCTGAAAATCGATATTTTAGGTGCCCAAAGTCGATATGTGCATGTATCTTCAGTACCCGTTTATACCTCAAATTCTGGCTTAAATCACTCGAAAATTCGATATTTTTGGGTCCCAGAAGCGATCTGTACATGCCTAATCAGTGCTAGAATAATTTCAAACTATTGGCCCAAAACATGCTAAAAATCGATATTTTGGGTGCCCAAATTCGATATGTGCATACATCCTCTTTACCCGTTTATATCTCAAATGCAGGCTCAAAACACCCGAAAATTCGATATGTTTCGGTCCCATAAGCGATCTGTACATACCTACTCAGTGAGAGAATGTTTTTAAAATATAGGCATAAAACATGCTAAAAATCTATATTTTAGGTGTCCCAAGTCGATATGTGCATGCATCTTCTGTACACGTTTATATCTTAAATTTAGGCTCAAAACACCCAAAAATTGTTTTTTTTGGGTCCCAGAAGCGATATGTACATGCCTACTTAGTGTTAGAGTATTTACAAAATACAGGCCCAAAACATGCTGAAAATGGAAATTTTGGGTGCCCAAAGTCGATATGTTCATGCATCTTCTGTACCCGTTTATATCTCAAATTCAGTCTCAAAATACCCGAAAATTCAATATTTTTGGGTCCCAGAAGCGATTTGTACATGCCTACTCCGTGTTTGAGTATTTTTAAAATACATGCCCAAAACATGCTGAAAATCTATATTTTAGGTGCCCAAATTCGATATGTGCATACATCCTCTGTACCCGTTTATATCTCAAATTCTGGCTCAAAACAATCGAAAATTCGATATTTTTCGGTCCCAGAAGCGATTTGTACATACCTACTCAGTGAGAGAATGTTTTTAAAATATAGGCATAAAACATGCTAAAAATCTATATTTTAGGTGTCCCAAGTCGATGTGTGCATGCATCTTCTGTACCCGTTTATATCTTAAATTTAGGCTCAAAACACACAAAAATCGTTATTTTTGGGTCCCAGAAGCGATATGTACATGCCTACTCCGTGTTAGAGTATTTTTAAAATACATGCCCAAAACATGCTGAAAATCTATATTTTAGGTGCCCAAAGTCGATATGTGCATGCATCTTCTGTACCCGATTATATCTCAAATTCAGGCTCAAAATACCCGAAAATTCAATATTTATGGGTCCCAGAGGCGATATGTACATGCCTACTCCGTGTTAGAGTATTTTCAAAATACATGCCAAAAACATGCTGAAAATGGATATTTTGGGTGCCGAAAGTCGATATGTGCATGTATCTTCAGTACCCGTTTATATCCCAAATTCTGGCTCAAATCACTTGAAAATTCGATATTTTTGGGTCCCAGAAGCGATCTGTACATGCCTACTCAGTGCTAGAATAATTTCAAACTATTGGCCCAAAACATGCTAAAAATCGATATTTTGGGTGCCCAAATTCGATATGTGCATACATCCTCTGTACCCGTTTATATCTCAAATTCAGGCTTAAAACACCCGAAACTTCGATATTTTTCGGTCCCAGAAGCGATCTGTACATACCTACTCAGTGAGAGAATGTTTTTAAAATATAGGCATAAAACATGCTAAAAATATATATTTTAGGTGTCCCAAGTCGATATATGCATGCATCTTCTGTACCCGTTTATATCTCAAATTCAGGCTCAAAACACCCAAAAACTTGATTTTTTGGGGTCCCAGAAGCGATATGTACAGTTGAGCAAGTAGAAAGTGCAAGAAAAATATGGCTGTTTATGGCAACATCTGGCAGTTCTTTGTAGTAAACCCTCGTATCTTTATGAATGAATCACTGGGAACCCAGAGCCAATGTAAGGTGGAACGTGATTGGCTGAACTTTGAGTGGTGATGAAGTAAATCTTATCATCCCATTTTACGTAAATTAATAATATATGTGGTAGAACAAATTGTAGGAAGTAATACTACAACAGTTATGTATTGAACAATGGTAGTGTAACAATGGCGTAATTTGCATTATTGATCTGTAAAACGTTAATAGCAACACAGCACAGGAAAGCATCATTGGTTTGTTGGTAGTTTCGTGTTTTCACGACATTCGAATATGAATCAGATTCGAAGGGAGAGAAACGACATTGCTCCTGTAATAAATCGGATGCTGAGCATATGTTTTGTCAATTTCTGTGGCCATTTGATCTGACACACAATGACTGTTACAATGATTTGGTAATAAATTAACAATTAACTTTTTCTAGCTGCTAGGAACACAGGGAGTTAGTATTTGTTATTAGTACATTAAAACACGTTGATAATGATACTGAACCAACGACTTGAAGTTCATTCATTGTGTTACATATGCTCAGCATCCGATTTATTACAGGAGCAATGTCGTTTCTCTCCCTTCGAATCTGATTCATATTCGAATGTCGTGAAAACACGAAACAACCAACAAACCAATGATGATTTCCTGTGCTGTGTTGCTATTAACATTTTACAGATCAATAATGCAAATTACGCCATTGTTACACTACTATTGTTCAATACATAACTGTTGTAGTATTACTTCCTACAATTTGTTCTACCACATATATTATTACTTTACGTAAAATGGGATGATAAGATTTACTTCACCACCACTCAAAGTTCAGCCAATCACGTTCCACCTTACATTGGCTCTGGGTTCCCAGTGATTCATTCATAAAGATACGAGGGTTTACTACAAAGAACTGCCAGATGTTGCAATAAACAGCCATATTTTTCTTGCACTTTCTACTTGCTCAACTGTACATGCCTACTCCGAGTTAGAGTATTTACAAAATACAGGCCCAAAACATGCTAAAATGGATATTTTGGGTGCCAAAGTCGATATGTTCATGCATCTTCTGTACCCGTTTATATCTCAAATTCAGGCTCAAAACACCCGAAAATTCGATATTTTTGGGTCCCAGAAGCGATCTGTGCATGCCTACTCCATGTTAGAGTATTTTTAAAATACATGCCCAAAACATGCTGAAAATCGATATTTTAGGTGCCCAAAGTCGATATGTGCATGCATCTTCTGTACCCGTTTATATCTCAAATTCTTTCTCAAAACACCCGAAAATTCGATATTTTTGGGTCCCAGAAGCGATCTGTACATGCCTACTCCGTGTTAGAGTATTTTCAAAATAAAGGCCCAAAACATGCTAAAAATAGATATTTTGGGTACTTAAAGTCGATATGTGCATGCATTGTCTGTACCCGTTTATATCTCAAATTCAGTCTCAAAACACCCAAAAATTCGATATTTTTGGGTCCCAGAAGCAATCTGTACATGCCTACTCAGTACTAGAATGTTTTTAAAATAGAGGCTTAAAACATGCAAAAAATCTATATTTTAGGTGTCCCAAGTCGATATGTGCATGCATCTTCTGTACCCGTTTATATCTTAAATTTAGGCTCAAAACACCCAAAAATTCGATATTTGAGGGTCCCAGAAGCGATCTGTACATGCCTACTCCTCGTTAGAGTATTTTCAAAATACAGGCCCAAAACATGCTGAAAATCGATATTTTAGGTGCACAAAGTCGATATGTGCATGCATCTTCTGTACCCGTTTATATCTCAAATTCAGGCTCAAAACACCCGAAAATTTGATTTTTGGGGGTTCAGGAAGCAATCTGTACATGCTTACTCCGTGTTAGAGTATTTTCAAAATACATGCCAAAAACATGCTGAAAATGGATATTTTGGGTGCCGAAAGTCGATATGTGCATGTATCTTCTGTACCCGTTTATATCCCAAATTCTGGCTCAAATCACTCGAAAATTCGATATTTTTGGGTCCCAGAAGCAATCTGTACATGCCTACTCAGTGCTAGAATAATTTCAAACTATTGGCCCAAAACATGCTAAAAATCGATATTTTGGGTGCCCAAATTCCATATGTGCATACATCCTCTGTACCCGTTTATATCTCAAATTCAGGCTCAAAACACCCGAAAATTCGATATTTTTCTGTCCCAGAAGCGATCTGTACATACCTACCCAGTGAGAGAATGTTTTTAAAATATAGGCATAAAACATGCTAAAAATCTATATTTTAGGTGTCCCAAGTCGATATGTGCATGCATCTTCTGTACCCGTTTATATCTTAAATTTAGGCTCAAAACACCCAAAAATCGTTATTTTTGGGTCCCATAAGCGATATGTACATGCCTACTCCGTGTTAGAGTATTTACAAAATACAGGCCCAAAACATGCTGAAAATGGATATTTTGGATGCCCAAAGTCGATATGTTCATGCATCTTCTGTACCCGTTTATATCTCAAATTCAGGCTCAAAACACCCGAAAATTCGATATTTTTGGGTCCCAGAAGCGATCTGTGCATGCCTTCTCCGTGTTAGAGTATTTTCAAAATAAAGGCCCAAAACATGCTACAAATAGTTATTTTGGGTACTCAAAGTCGATATGTGCAAGCATTGTCTGTACCCGTTTATATCTCAAATTCAGTCTCAAAACACCCGAAAATTCGATATTTTTGGGTCCCAGAAGCAATCTGTACATGCCTACTCCGTGTTAGTGCATTTTCAAAAAACAGGCCAAAAACATGCTAAAAATCGATATTTTAGGAGCCCAAAGTCGATATGTGCATGCATATTCTGTACCCGATTATATCTCAAATTCAGGCTCAAAACACCCGAAAATTCAATATTTTTGGGTCCCTGAAGCGATCTGTACATGCCTACTCTGTGTTAGAGTATTTTTAAAATACCTGCCCAAAACATGCTGAAAATCGATATTTTAGGTGCCTAAAGTCGATATGTGCATGCATCTTCTGTACCCGTTTATATCTCAAATTCTGGCTCAAAACACCCGAAAATTCGATATTTTTGGGTCCCAGAAGCGATCTGTACATGCCTACTCCGTGTTAGAGTATTTTCAAAATACAGGCCAAAAACATGCATAAAAGGGGTATTTTAGGTGCCGAAAGCCGATATGTGAATGCATCTTTTGTACCAGTTTATATCTCAAATTCAGGCTGAAAATACCCGAAGATTCGATTTTTATGGGTCCCAGAAGCGATCTGTACATGCCTACTCCGTGTTAGAGTATTTTCAAGATAAAGGCCCAAAACATGTTAAAAATCGATATTTTGGGGGCCCAAAGTCGATATGTGCTTGCATCTTCTGTACCCGTTTATATCTCAAATTCTGGCTCAAAACACCCGAAAATTCGATATGTTTGGGTCCCAGAAGCGATCTGTACATGCTTACTCCTTGCTAGAATGTTTTCAAGATACAGACCCAAAACATGCTAAAAATCGATATTTTATGTGCCCAAAGTCGATATGTGCATTTATCTTCAGTACACGTTTATATCTCAAATTCAGGCTCAAAACAATGGAAAATTCGGTATTTTTGGGTACCAGAAGCGATCTGTAAATGCCTACTCAGTGTTAGACTTTTTTTTTAAATACAGGCCCAAAATATGCTTAAAATCGATATTTTGGGTGCCCAAAGTCGATATGTGCATGCATCTTTTTTACCCGTTTATATCCCAAATTCAGGCTCGAAACACCCGAAAATACGGTATTTTTGGGTACCAGAAGCAATCTGCACATGCCTACTCCTTGCTAGAATGTTTTCAGGATACAGACCCAAAACATGCTCAAAATCGATATTTTATGTGCAAAAAGTCAATATCTGCATGCATCTTCAGTATCCGTTTATATCTCAAATTTAGGCTCAAAACAACGGAAAATTCAATATTTTTAGGTCCCAGAAGCGATATGTACATGCCTACTCAGTGCTAGAATGTTTTTAAAATAGAGGCTTAAAACATGCTAAAAATCTATTTTTTAGGTGTCCCAAGTCGATATGTGCATGCATCTTCTGTTCCCGTTTATATCTTAAATTTAGGCTCAAAACACCAAAAATTCGATATTTGTGGGTCCCAGAAGCGATCTGTACATTCCTACTCCTCGTTAGAGTATTTTTAGAATACAGGACCAAAACATGCTGAAAATCGATATTTTAGGATCCCAAAGTCGATATGTGCATGCATCTTCTGTACCCGTTTATATCTCAAATTCAGGCTTAAAACACCCAAAAATTCGATATTTTTGGGTCCCAGAAGCGATCTGTACATGCCTACTCCGTGTTAGTGCATTTTTAATATACAGGCCCAAAACATGTTAAAAATCGATATTTTAGGTGCCCAAAGTCGATATGTGCATGCATATCCTGTACGCGATTATATCTCAAATTCAGGCTCAAAACACACGAAAATTCGATATTTTTGGGTCCCAGAAGCGATCTGTACATGCCTACTCTGTGTTAGAGTATTTTCAAAATACAGGCCAAAAACATGCATAAAAGGGGTATTTTAGGTGCCGAAAGTCGATATGTGCAAGCATTGTCTGTACCCGTTTATATCTCAAATTCAGTCTCAAAACACCCGAAAATTCGATATTTTTGGGTCCCAGAAGCAATCTGTACATGCCTACTCCGTGTTAGTGCATTTTCAAAAAAGAGGCCAAAAACATGCTAAAAATCGATATTTTAGGAGCCCAAAGTCGATATGTGCATGCATATTCTGTACCCGATTATATCTCAAATTCAGGCTCAAAACACCCGAAAATTCGATATTTTTGGGTCCCTGAAGCGATCTGTACATGCCTACTCTGTGTTAGAGTATTTTTAAAATACCTGCCCAAAACATGCTGAAAATCGATATTTTAGGTGCCTAAAGTCGATATGTGCATGCATCTTCTGTACCCGTTTATATCTCAAATTCTGGCTCAAAACACCCGAAAATTCGATATTTTTGGGTCCCAGAAGCGATCTGTACATGCCTACTCCGTGTTAGAGTATTTTCAAAATACAGGCCAAAAACATGCATAAAAGGGGTATTTTAGGTGCCGAAAGCCGATATGTGCATGCATCTTTTGTACCAGTTTATATCTCAAATTCAGGCTGAAAATACCCGAAGATTCGATTTTTATGGGTCCCAGAAGCGATCTGTACATGCCTACTCCGTGTTAGAGTATTTTCAAGATAAAGGCCCAAAACATGTTAAAAATCGATATTTTGGGGGCCCAAAGTCGATATGTGCTTGCATCTTCTGTACTCGTTTATATCTCAAATTCTGGCTCAAAACACCCGAAAATTCGATATGTTTGGGTCCCAGAAGCGATCTGTACATGCTTACTCCTTGCTAGAATGTTTTCAAGATACAGACCCAAAACATGCTAAAAATCGATATTTCATGTGCCCAAAGTCGATATGTGCATTTATCTTCAGTACACGTTTATATCTCAAATTCAGGCTCAAAACAATGGAAAATTCGGTATTTTTGGGTACCAGAAGCGATCTGTAAATGCCTACTCAGTGTTAGACTTTTTTTTTAAATACAGGCCCAAAATATGCTCAAAATCGTTATTTTGGGTGCCCAAAGTCGATATGTGCATGCATCTTTTTTACCCGTTTATATCCCAAATTCAGGCTCAAAACACCCGAAAATTCGGTATTTTTGGGTACCAGAAGCAATCTGCACATGCCTACTCCTTGCTAGAATGTTTTCAGGATACAGACCCAAAACATGCTCAAAATCGATATATTATGTGCAAAAAGTCAATATCTGCATGCATCTTCAGTATCCGTTTATATCTCAAATTTAGGCTCAAAACAACGGAAAATTCAATATTTTTAGGTCCCAGAAGCGATATGTACATGCCTACTCAGTGCTAGAATGTTTTTAAAATAGAGGCTTAAAACATGCTAAAAATCTATTTTTTAGGTGTCCCAAGTCGATATGTGCATGCATCTTCTGTTCCCGTTTATATCTTAAATTTAGGCTCAAAACACCAAAAAATTCGATATTTGTGGGTCCCAGAAGCGATCTGTACATGCCTACTCCGTGTTAGAGTATTTTCAAACATGTTAAAAATCGATATTTTTGGTTCCCAAAGTCGATATGTGCATGCATCTTCTGTACCCGTTTATATCTCAAATTCTGGATCAAAACACCGAAAATTCTATATGTTTGGGTCCCAGAAGCGATCTGTACATGCCTACTTCGTGTTAGAGTATTTTTAAAATAAAGGCCCAAAATATGCTAAAAATCGATATTTTTGGAGCTCAAACTCGATATGTGCATGCATTTTCTGTACCCGTTTATATCTCAAATTCAGGCTCAAAACACACGAAAATTCGATATTTCTGCGTCAACGACGCGATCTGTACATGCCTACTCCGTTTTAGAGTATTTTCAAAATACAGGCTCAAAATACGCTCAAAATCGATATTTTGAGTTCCCAAAGTCGATATGTGCATGCATCTTCTGTACCCGTTTATATCTCAAATTCTGGATCAAAACACCGAAAATCCTATATGTTTGGGTCCCAGAAGCGATCTGTACATGCCTACTTCGTGTTAGAGTATTTTTAAAATAAAGGCCCAAAACATGCTGCAAATCGATATTTTAGGTGCCCAAAGTCGATATGTGCATGCATCTTCTGTACCCGTTTATATCTCAAATTCTGGCTCAAAACACCCGTTAAATCGATATTTTTGGGTCCCAGAAGCGATCTGTACATGCCTACTCAAAGCTAGAATAATTTCAAATTATTGGCCCAAAACATGCTAAAAATCGATATTTTGGGTGCCCAAATTCGATATGTGCATACATCCTCTGTACCCGTTTATATCTCAAATTCAGGCTTAAAACACCCGAAAATTCGATATTTTTCTGTCCCAGAGGCGATCTGTACATGCCTACTCCGTGTTAGTGCATTTTTAATATACAGGCCCAAAACATGCTAAAAATCGATATTTTAGGTGCCCAAAGTCGATATGTGCATGTATCTCCTTTACGCGATCATATCTCAAATTCAGGCTCAAAACACCCGAAAATTCTATATTTTTGGGTCCCAGAAGCGATCTGTATATGCCTACTCCGTGTTAGAGTATTTTTTAAATAACTGCCCAAAACATGCTGCAAATCGATATTTTAGGTGCCCAAAGTCGATATGTGCATGCATCTTCTGTACCCGTTTATATCTCAAATTCTGGCTCAAAACACCCGTCAAATCGATATTTTTGGGTCCCAGAAGCGATCTGTACATGCCTACTCCGTGATAGAGTATTTTCAAAATAAAGGCCAAAAACATGCTCAAAATGGATATTTTAAGTGCCCAAAGTCGATATGTGCATGCATCTTCTGTACCCGTTTATATCTCAAATTCAGGCTCAAAATACCCGAAAATTCGATTTTTATGGGTCCCAAAAACGATCTGTACATGCCTACCCCATGGTAGAGTATTTTTAAAATAAAGGCCCAAAACATTCTAAAAATCGATATTTTTGGTGCTCAAAGTCGATATGTGCATGCATTTTCTGTACCCGTTTATATCTCAAATTCAGGCTCAAAACACCCGAAAATTCGATATTCGTGGGTCCCAGAAGTGATATGTACATGCCTACTCCGTGTTAGTGTATTTACAAAATACAGGCCCAAAACATGCTAAAATGGATATTTTGGGTGCCCAAAGTCGATATGTTCATGCATCTTCTGTACCCGTTTATATCTCAAATTCAGGCTCAAAACACCCGTAAATTCGATATTTTTGGGTCCCAGAAGCGATATGTGCATGCCTACTCGATGTTAGAGTATTTTTAAAATACATGCCCAAAACATGCTTAAAATCGATATTTTAGGTGCACAAAGTCGATATGTGCATGCATCTTCTGTACCCGCTTATATCTCAAATTCTTTCTCCAAACACCCGAAAATTCGATATTTTTGGGTCCCAGAAACGATCTGTACATGCGTACTCCGTGTTAGAGTATTT
The DNA here is from genome assembly GCA_033782935.1 of Petrolisthes cinctipes. Taxonomy (NCBI): domain Eukaryota; kingdom Metazoa; phylum Arthropoda; class Malacostraca; order Decapoda; family Porcellanidae; genus Petrolisthes; species Petrolisthes cinctipes. Next base: position 228,989 of record JAWQEG010000592.1, on the reverse strand, counting down.
TCAAAATAAAGGCCCAAAACATGCTAAAAATAGATATTTTGGGTACTTAAAGTCGATATGTGCATGCATTATCTGTACCCGTTTATATCTCAAATTCAGTCTCAAAACACCCGAAAATTCGATATTTTTGGGTCCCAGAAGCAATCTGTACATGCCTACTCAGTACTAGAATGTTTTTAAAATAGAGGCTTAAAACATGCAAAAAATCTATATTTTAGGTGTCCCAAGTCGATATGTGCATGCATCTTCTGTACCCGTTTATATCTTAAATTTAGGCTCAAAACACCCAAAAATTCGATATTTGAGGGTCCCAGAAGCAATCTGTACATGCCTACTCTTCGTTAGAGTATTTTCAAAATACAGGCCCAAAACATGCTGAAAATCGATATTTTAGGTGCACAAAGTCGATATGTGCATGCATCTTCTGTACCCGTTTATATCTCAAATTCAGGCTCAAAACACCCGAAAATATTGATTTTTTGGGGTCCCAGAAGCGATCTGTACATGCCTACTCCGTGTTAGAGTATTTTCAAAATACATGCCAAAAACATGCTGAAAATGGATATTTTGGGTGCCGAAAGTCGATATGTGCATGTATCTTCAGTACCCGTTTATATCCCAAATTCAGGCTCAAATCCCTTGAAAATTCGATATTTTTGGGTCCCAGAAGCGATCTGTACATGCCTACTCAAAGCTAGAATAATTTCAAATTATTGGCCCAAAACATGCTAAAAATCGATATTTTGGGTGCCCAAATTCGATATGTGCATACATCCTCTGTACCCGTTTATATCTCAAATTCAGGCTTAAAACACCCGAAAATTCGATATTTTTCTGTCCCAGAGGCGATCTGTACATGCCTACTCCGTGTTAGTGCATTTTTAATATACAGGCCCAAAACATGCTAAAAATCGATATTTTAGGTGCCCAAAGTCGATATGTGCATGTATCTCCTTTACGCGATCATATCTCAAATTCAGGCTCAAAACACCCGAAAATTCGATATTTTTGGGTCCCAGAAGCGATCTGTATATGCCTACTCCGTGTTAGAGTATTTTTTAAATAACTGCCCAAAACATGCTGCAAATCGATATTTTAGGTGCCCAAAGTCGATATGTGCATGCATCTTCTGTACCCGTTTATATCTCAAATTCTGGCTCAAAACACCCGTCAAATCGATATTTTTGGGTCCCAGAAGCGATCTGTACATGCCTACTCCGTGATAGAGTATTTTCAAAATAAAGGCCAAAAACATGCTCAAAATGGATATTTTAAGTGCCCAAAGTCGATATGTGCATGCATCTTCTGTACCCGTTTATATCTCAAATTCAGGCTCAAAATACCCGAAAATTCGATTTTTATGGGTCCCAAAAACGATCTGTACATGCCTACCCCATGGTAGAGTATTTTTAAAATAAAGGCCCAAAACATTCTAAAAATCGATATTTTTGGTGCTCAAAGTCGATATGTGCATGCATTTTCTGTACCCGTTTATATCTCAAATTCAGGCTCAAAACACCCGAAAATTCGATATTCGTGGGTCCCAGAAGTGATATGTACATGCCTACTCCGTGTTAGTGTATTTACAAAATACAGGCCCAAAACATGCTAAAATGGATATTTTGGGTGCCCAAAGTCGATATGTTCATGCATCTTCTGTACCCGTTTATATCTCAAATTCAGGCTCAAAACACCCGAAAATTCGATATTTTTGGGTCCCAGAAGAGATATGTGCATGCCAATTCGATGTTAGAGTATTTTTAAAATACATGCCCAAAACATGCTTAAAATCGATATTTTAGGTGCACAAAGTCGATATGTGCATGCATCTTCTGTACCCGCTTATATCTCAAATTCTTTCTCCAAACACCCGAAAATTCGATATTTTTGGGTCCCAGAAGCGATCTGTACATGCGTACTCCGTGTTAGAGTATTTTCAAAATAAAGGCCCAAAACATGCTAAAAATAGATATTTTGGGTACTTAAAGTCGATATGTGCATGCATTATCTGTACCCGTTTATATCTCAAATTCAGTCTCAAAACACCCGAAAATTCGATATTTTTGGGTCCCAGAAGCAATCTGTACATGCCTACTCAGTACTAGAATGTTTTTAAAATAGAGGCTTAAAACATGCAAAAAATCTATATTTTAGGTGTCCCAAGTCGATATGTGCATGCATCTTCTGTACCCGTTTATATCTTAAATTTAGGCTCAAAACACCCAAAAATTCGATATTTGAGGGTCCCAGAAGCAATCTGTACATGCCTACTCTTCGTTAGAGTATTTTCAAAATACAGGCCCAAAACATGCTGAAAATCGATATTTTAGGTGCACAAAGTCGATATGTGCATGCATCTTCTGTACCCGTTTATATCTCAAATTCAGGCTCAAAACACCCGAAAATATTGATTTTTTGGGGTCCCAGAAGCGATCTGTACATGCCTACTCCGTGTTAGAGTATTTTCAAAATACATGCCAAAAACATGCTGAAAATGGATATTTTGGGTGCCGAAAGTCGATATGTGCATGTATCTTCAGTACCCGTTTATATCCCAAATTCAGGCTCAAATCCCTTGAAAATTCGATATTTTTGGGTCCCAGAAGCGATCTGAACATGCCTACTCAAAGCTAGAATAATTTCAAATTATTGGCCCAAAACATGCTAAAAATCGATATTTTGGGTGTCCAAATTCGATATGTGCATACATCCTCTGTACCCGTTTATATCTCAAATTCAGGCTTAAAACACCCGAAAATTCGATATTTTTCGGTCCCAGAAGCGATCTGTACATACCTACTCAGTGAGAGAATGTTTTTAAAATATAGGCATAAAACATGCTAAAAATCTATATTTTAGGTGTCCCAAGTCGATATGTGCATGCATCTTCTGTACCCGTTTATATCTCAAATTCAGGCTCAAAACACCCGAAAATTTGATTTTTGGGGGTCCCAGAAGCGATATGTACATGCCTACTCCGTGTTAGAGTATTTACAAAATACAGGCCCAACACATGCTAAAATGGATATTTTGGGTGCCCAAAGTCGATATGTTCATGCATCTTCTGTACCCGTTTATATCTCAAATTCAGGCTCAAAACACCCTAAAATTCGATATTTTTGGGTCCCAGAAGCGATCTGTGCATGCCTACTCCATGTTAGAGTATTTTTAAAATACATGCCCAAAACATGCTGAAAATCGATATTTCACATGCATTAAGTCGATATCCGCATGCATCTTCAGTACCCGTTTATATCTCAAATTCAGGGTTAAAAACAACGGAAAATTCAATATTTTTGGGTCCCACAAGCGATCTGTACATGTCTACTCAGTGCTAGAATTTTTTTTAAATATAGGCTCAAAACATGCTAAAATTCGATAATTTAGGTGTCCAAAGTCGATATGTGCATGCATCTTCTGTACAAGTTTATATCTCAAATTCTTTCTCAAAACACCCGAAAATTCTATATTTTTGGGTCCCAGAAGCGATCTGTACATGCCTACTCCGTGTTAGAGTATTTTCAAAATACATGCCAAAAACATGCTGAAAATGGATATTTTGGGTGCCGAAAGTCGATATGTGCATGTATCTTCAGTACCCGTTTATATCCCAAATTCAGGCTCAAATCCCTTGAAAATTCGATATTTTTGGGTCCCAGAAGCGATCTGAACATGCCTACTCAAAGCTAGAATAATTTCAAATTATTGGCCCAAAACATGCTAAAAATCGATATTTTGGGTGTCCAAATTCGATATGTGCATACATCCTCTGTACCCGTTTATATCTCAAATTCAGGCTTAAAACACCCGAAAATTCGATATTTTTGGGTCCCAGAGGCGATCTGTACATGCCTACTCCGTGTTAGTGCATTTTTAATATACAGGCCCAAAACATGCTAAAAATCGATATTTTAGGTGCCCAAAGTCGATATGTGCATGTACCTCCTTTACGCGATCATATCTCAAATTCAGGCTCAAAACACCCGAAAATTCGATATTTTTGGGTCCCAGAAGCGATCTGTATATGCCTACTCCGTGTTAGAGTATTTTTTAAATAACTGCCCAAAACATGCTGCAAATCGATATTTTAGGTGCCCAAAGTCGATATGTGCTTGCATCTTCTGTACCCGTTTATATCTCAAATTCTGGCTCAAAACACCCGTCAAATCGATATTTTTGGGTCCCAGAAGCGATCTGTACATGCCTACTCCGTGATAGAGTATTTTCAAAATAAAGGCCAAAAACATGCTCAAAATGGATATTTTAAGTGCCCAAAGTCGATATGTGCATGCATCTTCTGTACCCGTTTATATCTCAAATTCAGGCTCAAAATACCCGAAAATTCGATTTTTATGGGTCCCAAAAGCGATCTGTACATGCCTACCCCATGGTAGAGTATTTTTAAAATAAAGGCCCAAAACATGCTAAAAATCGATATTTTTGGTTCTCAAAGTCGATATGTGCATGGAGTTTCTGTACCCGTTTATATCTCAAATTCAGGCTCAAAACACCCGAAAAGTCGATATTCGTGGGTCCCAGAAGTGATATGTACATGCCTACTCCGTGTTAGAGTATTTACAAAATACAGGCCCAAAACATGCTAAAATGGATATTTTGGGTGCCCAAAGTTCATGCATCTTCTGTACCCGTTTATATCTCAAATTCAGGCTCAAAATACCCGAAAATTCGATTTTTATGGGTCCCAAAAACGATCTGTACATGCCTACCCCATGGTAGAGTATTTTTAAAATAAAGGCCCAAAACATTCTAAAAATCGATATTTTTGGTGCTCAAAGTCGATATGTGCATGCATTTTCTGTACCCGTTTATATCTCAAATTCAGGCTCAAAACACCCGAAAATTCGATATTCGTGGGTCCCAGAAGTGATATGTACATGCCTACTCCGTGTTAGTGTATTTACAAAATACAGGCCCAAAACATGCTAAAATGGATATTTTGGGTGCCCAAAGTCGATATGTTCATGCATCTTCTGTACCCGTTTATATCTCAAATTCAGGCTCAAAACACCCGAAAATTCGATATTTTTGGGTCCCAGAAGCGATATGTGCATGCCTACTCGATGTTAGAGTATTTTTAAAATACATGCCCAAAACATGCTTAAAATCGATATTTTAGGTGCACAAAGTCGATATGTGCATGCATTATCTGTACCCGTTTATATCTCAAATTCAGTCTCAAAACACCCGAAAATTCGATATTTTTGGGTCCCAGAAGCAATCTGTACATGCCTACTCAGTACTAGAATGTTTTTAAAATAGAGGCTTAAAACATGCAAAAAATCTATATTTTAGGTGTCCCAAGTCGATATGTGCATGCATCTTCTGTACCCGTTTATATCTTAAATTTAGGCTCAAAACACCCAAAAATTCGATATTTGAGGGTCCCAGAAGCAATCTGTACATGCCTACTCTTCGTTAGAGTATTTTCAAAATACAGGCCCAAAACATGCTGAAAATCGATATTTTAGGTGCACAAAGTCGATATGTGCATGCATTTTCTGTACCCGTTTATATCTCAAATTCAGGCTCAAAACACCCGAAAATATTGATTTTTTGAGGTCCCAGAAGCGATCTGTACATGCCTACTCCGTGTTAGAGTATTTTCAAAATACATGCCAAAAACATGCTGAAAATGGATATTTTGGGTGCCGAAAGTCGATATGTGCATGTATCTTCAGTACCCGTTTATATCCCAAATTCAGGCTCAAATCCCTTGAAAATTCGATATTTTTGGGTCCCAGAAGCGATCTCAACATGCCTACTCAAAGCTAGAATAATTTCAAATTATTGGCCCAAAACATGCTAAAAATCGATATTTTGGGTGTCCAAATTCGATATGTGCATACATCCTCTGTACCCGTTTATATCTCAAATTCAGGCTTAAAACACCCGAAAATTCGATATTTTTCGGTCCCAGAAGCGATCTGTACATACCTACTCAGTGAGAGAATGTTTTTAAAATATAGGCATAAAACATGCTAAAAATCTATATTTTAGGTGTCCCAAGTCGATATGTGCATGCATCTTCTGTACCCGTTTATATCTCAAATTCAGGCTCAAAACACCCGAAAATTTGATTTTTGGGGGTCCCAGAAGCGATATGTACATGCCTACTCCGTGTTAGAGTATTTACAGAATACAGGCCCAACACATGCTAAAACGGATATTTTGGGTGCCCAAAGTCGATATGTTCATGCATCTTCTGTACCCGTTTATATCTCAAATTCAGGCTCAAAACACCCTAAAATTCGATATTTTTGGGTCCCAGAAGCGATCTGTGCATGCCTACTCCATGTTAGAGTATTTTTAAAATACATGCCCAAAACATGCTGAAAATCGATATTTCACATGCATTTAGTCGATATCCGCATGCATCTTCAGTACCCGTTTATATCTCAAATTCAGGGTTAAAAACAACGGAAAATTCAATATTTTTGGGTCCCACAAGCGATCTGTACATGTCTACTCAGTGCTAGAATTTTTTTTAAATATAGGCTCAAAACATGCTAAAATTCGATAATTTAGGTGTCCAAAGTCGATATGTGCATGCATCTTCTGTACCCGTTTATATCTCAAATTCTTTCTCAAAACACCCGAAAATTCTATATTTTTGGGTCCCAGAAGCGATCTGTACATGCCTACTCCGTGTTTGAGTATTTTCAAAATACATGCCAAAAACATGCTGAAAATGGATATTTTGGGTGCCGAAAGTAGATATGTGCATGTATCTTCTGTACCCGTTTATATCTCAAATTCTGGCTCAAATCACTCAAAAATTCGATATTTTTGGGTCCCAGAAGCGATCTGTACATGCCTACTTAGTGCTAGAATAATTTCAAACTATTGGCCCAAAACATGCTAAAAATCGATATTTTGGGTGCCCAAATTCCATATGTGCATACATCCTTTGTACCCGTTAATATCTCAAATTCAGGCTCAAAACACCCGAAAATTTGATTTTTGGCGGTCCCAGAAGCGATCTGTACATACCTACTCAGTGAGAGAATGTTTTTAAAATATAGGCATAAAACATGCTAAAAATCTATATTTTAGGTGTCCCAAGTCGATATGTGCATGCATCTTCTGTACCCGTTTATATCTTAAATTTAGGCTCAAAACACCCAAAAATCGTTATTTTTGGGTCCCATAAGCGATATGTACATGCCTACTCCGTGTTAGAGTATTTACAAAATACAGGCCCAAAACATGCTGAAAATGGATATTTTGGGTGCCCAAAGTCAATATGTTCATGCATCTTCTGTACCCGTTTATATCTCAAATTCAGGCTCAAAATGCCCCAAAATTCGATATTTTTGGGTCCCAGAAGCGATCTGTGCATGCCTTCTCCGTGTTAGAGTATTTTCAAAATAAAGGCCCAAAACATGCTACAAATAGATATTTTGGGTACTCAAAGTCGATATGTGCAAGCAATGTCTGTACCCGTTTATATCTCAAATTCAGTCTCAAAACACCCGAAAATTCGATATTTTTGGGTCCCAGAAGCAATCTGTACATGCCTACTCCGTGTTAGTGCATTTTCAAAATACAGGCCCAAAACATGCTAAAAATCGATATTTTAGGAGCCCAAAGTCGATATGTGCATGCATATTCTGTACCCGATTATATCTCAAATTCAGGCTCAAAACACCCAAAAATTCGATATTTTTGGGTCCCAGAAGCGATCTGTACATGCCTACTCGGTGTTAGAGTATTTTTAAAATACCTGCCCAAAACATGCTGAAAATCGATATTTTAGGTGCCTAAAGTCGATATGTGCATGCATCTTCTGTACCCGTTTATATCTCAAATTCTGTCTCAAAACACCCGAAAATTCGATATTTTTGGGTCCCAGAAGCGATCTGTACATGCCTACTCCGTGTTAGAGTATTTTCAAAATACAGGCCAAAAACATGCATAAAAGGGGTATTTTAGGTGCCGAAAGTCGATATGTGCATGCATCCTTTGTACCAGTTTATATCTCAAATTCAGGCTGAAAATACCCGAAGATTCGATTTTTATGGGTCCCAGAAGCGATCTGTACATGCCTACTCCGTGTTAGAGTATTTTCAAGATAAAGGCCCAAAACATGTTAAAAATCGATATTTTGGGGGCCCAAAGTCGATATGTGCTTGCATCTTCTGTATCCGTTTATATCTTAAATTTAGGCTCAAAACACCCAAAAATTCGAAATGTTTGGGTCCCAGAAGCGATCTGTACCTGCTTACTCCTTGCTAGAATGTTTTCAAGATACAGACCCAAAACATGATAAAAATCGATATTTTATGTGCCCAAAGTCGATATGTGCATTCATCTTCAGTACACGTTTATATCTCAAATTCAGGCTCAAAACAATGGAAAATTCGGTATTTTTGGGTACCAGAAGCGATCTGTAAATGCCTACTCAGTGTTAGACTTTTTTTTTAAATACAGGCCCAAAATATGCTCAAAATCGATATTTTGGGTGCCCAAAGTGAATATGTGCATGCATCTTTTTTACCCGTTTATATCCCAAATTCAGGCTCAAAACACCCGAAAATTCGGTATTTTTGGGTACCAGAAGCAATCTGTACATGCCTACTCCTTGCTAGAATGTTTTCAGGATACAGACCCATAAACATGCTTAAAAATCGATATTTTATGTGCAAAAAGTCAATATCTGCATGCATCTTCAGTATCCGTTTATATCTCAAATTTAGGCTCAAAACAACGGAAAATTCAATATTTTTAGGTCCCAGAAGCGATCTGTACATTCCTACTCCTCGTTAGAGTATTTTTAAAATAGAGGCTTAAAACATGCAAAAAATCTATATTTTAGGTGTCACAAGTCGATATGTGCATGCATCTTCTGTACCCGTTTATATCTTAAATTTAGGCTCAAAACACCCAAAAATTCGATATTTGAGGGTCCCAGAAGCAATCTGTACATGCCTACTCTTCGCTAGAGTATTTTCAAAATATAGGCATAATACATGCTAAAAATCTATATTTTAGGTGTCCCAAGTCGATATGTGCATGCATCTTCTGTACCCGTTTATATCTCAAATTCAGGCTCAAAACACCCTAAAATTTGATTTTTTGGGGTCCCAGAAGCGATATGTACATGCCTACTCCATGTTAGAGTATTTTTAAAATACATGCCCAAAACATGCTGAAAATCGATATTTCACGTGCATTAAGTCGATATCCGCATGCATCTTCAGTACCCGTTTATATCTCAAATTCAGGGTTAAAAACAACGGAAAATTCAATATTTTTGGGTCCCACAAGCGATCTGTACATGTCTACTCAGTGCTAGAATTTTTTTTAAATATAGGCTCAAAACATGCTAAAATTCGATAATTTAGGTGTCCAAAGTCGATTTGTGCATGGATCTTCTGTACCCGTTTATATCTCAAATTCTTTCTCAAAACACCCGAAAATTCTATATTTTTGGGTCCCAGAAGCGATCTGTACATGCCTACTCCGTGTTAGAGTATTTTCAAAATAAAGGCCCAAAACATGCTAAAAATAGATATTTTGGGTACTTAAAGTCGATATGTGCATGCATTGTCTGTACCCGTTTATATCTCAAATTCAGGCTCAAAACACCCAAAAATTCGATATTTTTGGGTCCCAGAAGCAATCTGTACATGCCTACTCCTTGCTAGAATGTTTTCAGGATACAGACCCAAAACATGCTCAAAATCGATATTTTATGTGCAAAAAGTCAATATCTGCATGCATCTTCAGTATCCGTTTATATCTCAAATTTAGGCTCAAAACAACGGAAAATTCAATATTTTTAGGTCCCAGAAGCGATATGTACATGCCTACTCAGTGCTAGAATGTTTTTAAAATAGAGGCTTAAAACATGCTAAAAATATATTTTTTAGGTGTCCCAAGTCGATATGTGCATGCATCTTCTGTTCCCGTTTATATCTTAAATTTAGGCTCAAAACACCAAAAATTCGATATTTGTGGGTCCCAGAAGCGATCTGTACATTCCTACTCCTCGTTAGAGTATTTTTAAAATAGAGGCTTAAAACATGCTAAAAATCTATATTTTAGGTGTCACAAGTCGATATGTGCATGCATCTTCTGTACCCGTTTATATCTTAAATTTAGGCTCAAAACACCCAAAAATTCGATATTTGACGGTCCCAGAAGCAATCTGTACATGCCTACTCTTTGTTAGAGTATTTTCAAAATACAGGCCCAAACCATGCTGAAAATCGATATTTTAGGTGCACAAAGTCGATATGTGTATGCATCTTCTGTACCCGTTTATATCTCAAATTCAGGCTCAAAACACCCGAAAATTTGATTTTTTGGGGTCCCAGAAGCGATCTGTACATGTCTACTCCGTGTTAGAGTATTTTCAAAATACATGCCAAAAACATGCTGAAAATGGATATTTTGGGTGCCGAAAGTCGATATGTGCATGTATCTTCAGTACCCGTTTATATCCCAAATTCAGGCTCAAATCCCTTGAAAATTCGATATTTTTGGGTCCCAGAAGCGATCTGTACATGCCTACTCAAAGCTAGAATAATTTCAAATTATTGGCCCAAAACATGCTAAAAATCGATATTTTGGGTGCCCAAATTCGATATGTGCATACATCTTCTGTACCCGTTTATATCTCAAATTCAGGCTTAAAACACCCGAAAATTCGATATTTTTCGGTCCCAGAAGCGATCTGTACATACCTACTCAGTGAGAGAATGTTTTTAAAATATAGGCATAAAACATGATAAAAATCTATATTTTAGGTGTCCCAAGTTTATATGTGCATGCATCTTCTGTACCCGTTTATATCTCAAATTCAGGCTCAAAACACCCGAAAATTTGATTTTTTGGGGTCCCAGAAGCGATATGTATATGCCTACTCCGTGTTAGAGTATTTACAAAATACAGGCCCAACACATGCTAAAATGGATATTTTGGGTGCCCAAAGTCGATATGTTCATGCATCTTCTGTACCCGTTTATATCTCAAATTCAGGCTCAAAACACCCGAAAATTCGATATTTTTGGGTCCCAGAAGCGATCTGTGCATGCCTACTCCATGTTAGAGTATTTTTAAAATACATGCCCAAAACATGCTGAAAATCGATATTTCACGTGCATTAAGTCGATATCCGCATGCATCTTCAGTACCCGTTTATATCTCAAATTCAGGGTTAAAAACAACGGAAAATTCAATATTTTTGGGTCCCACAAGCGATCTGTACATGTCTACTCAGTGCTAGAATTTTTTTTAAATATAGGCTCAAAACATGCTAAAATTCGATAATTTAGGTGTCCAAAGTCGATATGTGCATGCATCTTCTGTACCCGTTTATATCTCAAATTCTTTCTCAAAACACCCGAAAATTCTATATTTTTGGGTCCCAGAAGCGATCTGTACATGCCTACTCCGTGTTAGAGTATTTTAAAAATAAAGGCCCAAAACATGCTAAAAATAGATATTTTGGGTACTTAAAGTCGATATGTGCATGCATTGTCTGTACCCGTTTATATCTCAAATTCAGTCTCAAAACACCCGAAAATTCGATAGTTTTGGGTCCCAGAAGCAATCTGTACATGCCTACTGAGTACTAGAATGTTTTTAAAATAGAGGCTTAAAACATGCAAAAAATCTATATTTTAGGTGTCCCAAGTCGATATGTGCATGCATCTTCTGTACCCGTTTATATCTTATATTTAGGCTCACAACACCCAAAAATTCGATATTTGAGGTTCCCAGAAGCGATCTGTACATGCCTAGTCCTCGTTGGAGTATTTTCAAAATACAGGCCCAAAACATGCTGAAAATCGATATTTTAGGTGCACAAAGTCGATATGTGCATGCATCTTCTGTACCCGTTTATATCTCAAATTCAGGCTCAAAACACCTGAAAATTTGATTTTTTGGGGTCCCAGAAGCAATCTGTACATGCTTACTCCGTGTTAGAGTATTTTCAAAATACAGGCCCAAAACATGCTGAAAATGGATATTTTTGGTGCCGAAAGTCGATATGTGCATGTATCTTCTGTACCCGTTTATATCCCAAATTTTGGCTCAAATCTCTCGAAAATTCGATATTTTGGGGTCCCAGAAGCGATCTGTACATGCCTTCTCAGTGCTAGAATAATTTCAAACTATTGGCCCAAAACATGCTAAAAATCGATATTTTGGGTGCCCAAATTCCATATGTGCATACATCCTCTGTACCCGTTTATATCTCAAATTCAGGCTCAAAACACCCGAAAATTCTATATTTTTCGGTCCCAGAAGCGATCTGTACATACCTACTCAGTGAGAGAATGTTTTTAAAATATAGGCATAAAACATGCTAAAAATCTATTTTTTAGGTGCCCAAAGTCGATATGTTCATGCATCTTCTGTACCCGTTTATATCTCAAATTCAGGCTCAAAACACCCGAAAATTCGATATTTTTGGGTCCCAGAAGCGATCTGTGCATGCCTACTCCGTGTTAGAGTATTTTCAAAATAAAGGCCCAAAACATGCTACAAATAGATATTTTGGGTACTCAAAGTCGATATGTGCAAGCATTGTCTGTACCCGTTTATATCTCAAATTCAGTCTCAAAACACCCGAAAATTCGATATTTTTGGGTCCCAGAAGCAATCTGTACATGCATACTCCGTGTTAGTGCATTTTCAAAATACAGGCCCAAAACATGCTAAAAATCGATATTTTAGGAGCCCAAAGTCGATATGTGCATACATATTCTGTACCCGATTATATCTCAAATTCAGGCTCAAAACACCCGAAAATTCGATATTTTTGGGTCCCAGAAGCGATCTGTACATGCCTACTCGGTGTTAGAGTATTTTTAAAATACAGGCCCAAAACATGCTGAAAATCGATATTTTAGGTGCCTAAAGTCGATATGTGCATGCATCTTCTGTACCCGTTTATATCTCAAATTCTGGCTCAAAACACCCGAAAATTCGATATTTTTGGGTCCCAGAAGCGATCTGTACATGCCTCCTCCGTGTTAGAGTATTTTCAAAATACAGGCCAAAAACATGCATAAAAGGGGTATTTTAGGTGCCGAAATTCGATATGTGCATGCATCTTTTGTACCAGTTTATATCTCAAATTCAGGCTGAAAATACCCGAAGATTCGATTTTTATGGGTCCCAGAAGTGATCTGTACATGCCTACTCCCTGTTAGAGTATTTTCAAGATAAAGGCCCAAAACATGTTAAAAATCGATATTTTTGGGGCCCAAAGTCGATATGTGCTTGCATCTTCTGTACCCGTTTATATCTCAAATTCTGGCTCAAAACACCCGAAAATTCGAAATGTTTGGGTCACAGAAGCGATCTGTACATGCTTACTCCTTGCTAGAATGTTTTCAAGATACAGACCCAAAACATGATAAAAATCGATATTTTATGTGCCCAAAGTCGATATGTGCATTCATATTCAGTACACGTTTATATCTCAAATTCAGGCTCAAAACAATGGTAAATTCGGTTTTTTTGGGTACCAGAAGCGATCTGTAAATGCCTACTCAGTGTTAGACTTTTTTTTTAAATACAGGCCCAAAATATGCTCAAAATCGATATTTTGGGTGCCCAAAGTCGATATGTGCATGCATTTTTTGTACACGTTTATATCCCAAATTCAGGCTCAAAACACCCGAAAATTTTTGTATTTTTGGGTACCAGAAGCAATCTGTACATGCCTACTCCTTGCTAGAATGTTTTCAGGATACAGACCCAAAACATGCTCAAAATCGATATTTTACGTGCAAAAAGTCAATATCTGCATGCATCTTCAGTATCCGTTTATATCTCAAATTCAGGCTCAAAACAACGGAAAATTCAATATTTTCAGGTCCCAGAAGCGATATGTACATGCCTACTCAGTGCTAGAATGGTTTTAAAATAGAGGCCCAAAACATGCTAAAAACCGATATTTTAGGTGCCCAAAGTTGATATGTGCATGCATCTCCTGTACCCGAATATATCTCAAATTCAGGCTCAAAACACCCGAAAATTCGATATTTTCGGTCCCAGAAGCGATCTGTACATTCCTACTCCGTGTTAGAGTATTTTCAAAGTACAGGCTAAAAACATGCTCAAAATGGATATTTTAGGTGCCTAAAGTCGATATGTGCGTGCATCTTTTGTACCCGTTTATATCTCAAATTCAGGCTCAAAATACCCGAGAATTCGATTTTTATGGGTCTCAGAAGCAATCTGTACATGCCTACTCCGTGTTAGTTTATTTCCAAAATACAGGCCCAAAACATGCTAAAAATCGATATTTTGGGTGCCCAAAGTCGATATGTGCATGCATCTCCTGTACCCGATTATATCTCAAATTCAGGCTCAAAACACCCGAAAATTCGATATTTTTGGGTCCCAGAAGCGATCTGTACTTGCCGACTCCGTGTTAGTGCATTTTCAAAATACAGGCCCAAAACATGCTAAAAATCAATATTTTAGGTGCCCAAAGTCGATATGTGCATGCATCTCCTGTACCCGATTATATCTCAAATTCAGGCTCAAAACACCCGAAAATTCGATATGTTTGGGTCCCAGAAGCGATCTGTACATGCCTACTCCTTGCTAGAATGTTTTCAAGATACAGACCCAAAAGATGCTAAAAATCGATATTTTATGTGCAAAAAGTCAATATCTGCATGCATCTTCAGTATCCGTTTATATCTCAAATTCAGGCTCAAAACAACGGAAAATTCAATATTTTTAGGTCCCAGAAGCGATATGTACATGCCTACTCAGTGCTAGAATGTTTTTAAAATAGAGGCTTAAAAAATGCTAAAAGTCTATATTTTAGGTGTCCCAAGTCGATATGTGCATGCATCTTCTGTTCCCGTTTATATCTTAAATTTAGGCTCAAAACACCAAAATTTCGATATTTGTGGGTCCCAGAAGCGATCTGTACATTCCTACTCCTCGTTAGAGTATTTTCAAAATACAGGCCCAAAACATGCTGAAAATCGTTATTTTAGGTGCCCAAAGTCGATATGCGCATGCATCTTCTGTACCCGTTTATATCTCAAATTCAGGCTCAAAACACCCACAAATTCGATATTTTTGGGTCCCAGAAGCGATCTGTACATGCCTACTCCGTGTTAGTTTATTTCCAAAATACCTGCCCAAAACATACTGCAAATCGATATTTTAGTTGCCCAAAGTCGATATGTGCATGCATCTTTTGTACCCGTTTATATCTCAAATTCTGGCTCAAAACACCCAAAAATTCGATATTTTTGGGTCCCAGAAGGAATCTGTACATGCCTACTCCGTGTTAGAGTATTTTCAAAATACAGGCTAAAAACATGCTGAAAATGGATATTTAAGGTGCCCAAAGTCGATATGTGTATGCATCTTTTGTACCCGCTTATATCTCAAATTTAGGCTCAAAACACCCGAAAATTCAATTTTTTTGGGTCCCAGAAGCGATCTGTACATGCCGACTCCGTGTTAGTGCATTTTCAAAATACAGGCCCAAAACATGCTAAAAATTGATATTTTAGGTGCCCAAAGTCGATATGTGTATGCATCTCCTGTACCCGATTATATCTCAAATTCAGGCTCAAAACACCCGAAAATTCGATATTTTTTGGTCCCAGAAGCGATCTGTACATGCCTACTCCTTGCTAGAATGTTTTCAAGATACAGACCCAAAACATGCTAAAAATCGATATTTTATGTGCAAAAAGTCAATATCTGCATGCATCTTCAGTACCCGTTTATATCTCAAATTCAGGCTCAAAACAACGGAAAATTCAATATTTTTTGGTCCCAGAAGCGATCTGTACATGTCTACTCCGTGTTAGACTATTTTCAAAATACAGGCCCAAAACATAAGAAAAATCGATATTATGGGTGCCCAAAGTCGATATGTGCATGCATCTTCTGTACCCGTTTATATTTCAAATTCAGGCTCAAAACACCCGAAAATTCGATATTTTTAGGTCCCAAAAGCGATATGTAAATGCCTACGCAGTGTTAGACTCTTTTTTTAAATACAGGCCCAAAATATGCTCAAATTGATATTTTGGGTCCCCAAAGTCGATATGTGCATGCATCTTCTGTACCCGTTTATATCCCAAATTCAGGCTCAAAACACCCGAAAATTCGGTATTTTTGGGTACCAGAAGCAATCTGTACATGCCTACTCCTTGCTAGAATGTTTTCAAGATACAGACCCAACACATGCTCAAAATCGATATTTTAAGTGCAAAAAGTCAATATCTGCATGCATCTTCAGTATCCGTTTATATCTCAAATTCAGGCTCAAAACAACGGAAAATTCAAAATTTTTAGGTCCCAGAAGCGATATGTACATGCCTACTCAGTACTAGAATGTTTTCAAAATATAGGCTCAAAACATGCTCAAAATGGATATTTTAGGTGCCTAAAGTCGATTTGTGCATGCATCTTCTGTACCCGTTTATATCTCAAATTCAGGCTCAAAACACCCGTAAATTCGATATTTGTGGGTCCCAAAGGCGATCTGTAAATGCCTACTCAGTGTTAGACTCTTTTTTAAAATACAGGCCCAAAATATGCTCAAATTGATATTTTGGGTGCCCAAAGTCGATATGTGCATGCATCTTCTGTACCCGTTTATATCCCAAATTCAGGCTCAAAACACCCGAAAATTCGGTATTTTTGGGAACCAGAAGCGATCTGTAAATGCCTACTCAGTGTTAGACTTTAAAAAAAAAAAAAAGGCCCAAAATATGCTCAAAATCGATATTTTGGGTGCCCAAAGTCGATATGTGCATGCATCTTTTGTACCCGTTTATATCCCAAATTCAGGCTCAAAACACCCGAAAATTCGGTATTTTTGGGTACCAGAAGCAATCTGTACATGCCTACTCCTTGCAAGAATGTTTTCAAGATACACACCAAAAACATGCTCAAAATCGATATTTTAAGTGCAAAAAGTCAATATCTGAATGCATCTTCGGTATCCGTTTATATCTCAAATTCAGGCTCAAAACAACGGAAAATTCATAATTTTTAGGTCCCAGAAGCGATATGTACATGCCTACTCAGTACTAGAATGTTTTCAAAATATAGGCTCAAAACATGCTCAAAATGGATATTTTAGGTGCCCAAAGTCAATTTGTGCATGCATCTTCTGTACCCGTTTATATCTCAAATTCAGGATCAAATTATCCGAGAATTCGATTTTTATTGGTCCCCGAAGCGATCTGTACATGCCTACTCCCTGTTAGAGTATTTTCAAAATAAAGGATCAAAACATGCTAAAAATCGATATTTTGGGTGCTCAAAGTCGATATGTGCATGCATTTTCTGTACCCGTTTATATCTCAAATTCCGGCTCAAAACACCCGAAAATTCGATATTTTTGTGTCCATGAAGCGATCTGTACATGACTACTCCGTTTTATTGTATTTTTTTAAAATACAAGCAAAAAACATGCGAAAAATCGATATTTTGGGTGCCCAAAGTCGATATGTGCATGCATCTTCTGTACTTGTTTATATCTCAAATTCAGGCTCAAAACACCCGTAAATTCGATATTTGTGGGTCCCAAAGGCGATCTGTAAATGCCTACTCAGTGTTAGACTCTTTTTTAAGATACAGGCCCAAAATATGCCCAAATTGATATTTTGGGTGCCCTAAGTCGATATGTTCATGAATCTTCTGTTTCCGTTTATATCTCAAATTCAAGCTCAAAACACCCGAAAATTCGATATTTTTGGGTCCCAAAAGCGATCTGTAAATCCCTACTCAGTGTTAGACTCTTTTTTTAAAATACAGGCCTAAAATATGCTCAAAATCGATATTTTGGGTGCCCAAAGTCGATATATGCATGCATCTTCTGTACCCGTTTATATCCCAAATTCAGGCTCAAAACACCCGAAAATTCGGTATTTTTGAGTAACAGAAGCGATCTGTACATTCCTACTCCTTGCTAGAATGTTTTTAAGATACAGACCCAAAACATGCTAAAAATCGATATTTTATGTGCAAAAAGTCAATATCTGCATGCATCTTCAGTACCCGTTTATATCTCAAATTCAGGCTCAAAACAACGGAAAATTCAATATTTTTTGGTCCCAGAAGCGATCTGTACATGCCTACTCCGTGTTAGACTATTTTCAAAATACAGGTCCAACGCATAAGAAAAATCGATATTTTGGGTGCCTAAAGTCGATATGTGCATGCATCTTCTGTACCCGTTTATATTTCAAATTCAGGCTCAAAACACCCGAAAATTTGATATTTTAAGGTCCCAAAAGCGATCTGTAAATGCCTACGCAGTGTTAGACTCTTTTTTAAAATACAGGCCCAAAATATGCTCAAATTGATATTTTTTGTCCCCAAAGTCGATATGTGCATGCATCTTCTGTACCCGTTTATATCCCAAATTCAGGCTCAAAACACCCGAAAATTCGGTATTTTTGGGTACCAGAAGCAATCTGTACATGCCTACTCCTTGCTAGAATGTTTTCAAGATACAGACCCTAAACATGCTCAAAATCGATATTTTGGGTGCTCAAAGTCGATATGTGCATGCATTTTCTGTACCCGTTTATATCTCAAATTCCGGCTCAAAACACCCGAAAATTCGATATTTTTGTGTCCATGAAGCGATCTGTACATGACTACTCCGTTTTATTGTATTTTTTTTAAATACAGGCAAAAAACATGCGAAAAATCGATATTTTGGGTGCCCAAAGTCGATATGTGCATGCATCTTCTGTACCTGTTTATATCCCAAATTCAGGCTCAAAACACCCGAAAATTCGGTATTTTTGGGTACCAGAAGCGATCTGTACATGCCTACTCCGTGTTAGAGTATTTTCAAAATACAGGCCCAAAACATGCGATAAATCGATATTTTGGGTGCCCAAAGTCGATATGTGCATGAATCTTCTGTTTCCGTTTATATCTCAAATTTAAGCTCAAAACACCTGAAAATTCGATATTTTCGGGTCCCAAAAGCGATCTGTAAATCCCTACTCAGTGTTAGACTCTTTTTTTAAAATACAGGCCTAAAATATGTTCAAAATCGATATTTTGGGTGCCCAAAGTCGATATATGCATGCATCTTCTGTACCCGTTTATATCCCAAATTCAGGCTCAAAACACCCGAAAATTCGGTATTTTTGAGTAACAGAAGCGATCTGTACATTCCTACTCCTTGCTAGAATGTTTTTAAGATACAGACCCAAAACATGCTCAAAATCGATATTTTAAGTGCAAAAAGTCAATATCTGAATGCATCTTCAGTATCTGTTTATATCTCAAATTCAGGCTCAAAACAACGGAAAATTCAATATTTTTAGGTCCCAGAAGCGATATGTACATGCCTACTCAGTACTAGAATGTTTTCAAAATATAGGCTCAAAACATGCTCAAAATGGATATTTTAGGTTCCCAAAGTCGATATATGCATGCATCTTCTGTACCCGTTTATATCCCAAATTCAGGCTCACAACACCCGAAAATTAGGTATTTTTGAGTAACAGAAGCGATCTGTACATTCCTACTCCTTGCTAGAATGTTTTCAAGATACAGACCCAAAACATGCTCAAAATCGAAATTTTAAGTGCAAAAAGTCAATATCTGCATGCATCTTCAGTATCCGTTTATATCTCAAATTCAGGCTCAAAACAACGGAAAATTCGATATTTTTATCAGTACTAGAATGTTTTCAAAATATAGGCTCAAAACATGCTAAAAATCGATAATTTAGGTGTCCAAAGTCGATATGTGCATGCATCTTCTGTACCCGTTTATATCCCAAATTCTGGCTCAAAACACCCGAGAATTCGATATTTTTGGGTCCCATAAGCGATCTGTACATGCCTACTCCGTGTTAGAGTATTTTCAAAATACAGGCCAAAAAACATGCTAAAAATCGATATTTTAGGAGCCCTAAGTCGATATGTGCATGCATCTTTTGTACCCGTTTATATCTCAAATTCAGGCTCAAAACACCCGAAAATTCGATGTTTTTGGGTCCCAGAAGCGATCTGTGCATGCCTACTCCATGTTAGAGCATTTTCAAGATACAGGCAAAAAACATGCTCAAAATAGATATTTTGGGTGCCCAAAGTCGATATGTGCATCTATCTTCTGTACCCGATTATATCTCAAATTCAGGCTCAAAATACCCGAAAATTCGATTTTTTTGGGTCCCAGAAGCGATCTGTACATGCCTACTCCGTGTTAGAGTATTTTCAAAATACAGGCCTAAAACATGCTAAAAATCGATATTTTAGGTGCCCAAAGTCGATATGTGCATGCATCTCCTGTACCCGATTATATCTCAAATTCAGGCTCAAAACACCCGAAAATTCGATATTTGAGGGTCCCTGAAGCGATCTGTACATGCCTACTCCGTGTTAGAGTATTTTTAAAATACCTGCCCAAAACATGCTGCAAATCGATATTTTAGGTGCCCAAAGTCGATATGTGCATGCATCTTCTGTACCTGTTTATATCTCAAATTCAGGCTCAAAACACCTGAAAATTCGATATGTTTGTGTCCCAGAAGCGATCTGTACATGCCTACTCCGTGTTAGAGTATTTTCAATATACAGGCTAAGAACATGCTGAAAATGGATATTTTAGGTGCCTAAAGTCGATATGTGTATGCATCTTTTGTACCCGCTTATATCTCAAATTCAGGCTCAAAACACCCGAAAATTCGATTTTTATGGGTCCCAAAAGCGATATGTACATGCCTACTCCGTGTTAGAGTATTTTTAATATAAAGGCCCAAAACATGCTAAAAATCGATATTTTGAGTGCCCAAAGTCAATATGTGCATGTATCTTCTGTACCCGTTTATATCTCAAATGCAGGCTCAAAACACCCAAAAATTCGATATTTTTGGGTCCCAGAAGCGATCTGTACATGCCGACTCCGTGTTAGTGCATTTTCAAAATACAGGCCCAAAACATGCTAAAAATCGATATTTTAGGTGCCCAAAGTCGATATGTGCATGCATCTTCTGTACCCGTTTATATCTCAAATTCTGGCTCAAAATACCCAAAAATTCGATATTTTTGAGTCCCAGAAGCGATCTGTACATGCCTAATCCGTGTTAGAGTATTTTCAAAATACAGGCAAAAAACATGCTCAAAATGGATATTTTAGGTGCCCAAAGTCAATATGTGAATGCATCTTCTGTACCCGTTTATATATCAAATTCTGGCTCAAAATACCCGAAAATTCGATATTTTTGGGTCCCATAAGCGTTATGTACATGCCTACTCCGTGCAAGAGTATTTTCAAAATAAAGGCCCAAAACATGCTAAAATTCGATATTTTGGGTGCTCAAAGTCGATATGTGCATGCATTTTCTGTACCCGTTTATATCTAAAGTTCAGTCTCAAAACACCCGAAAGTTCGATATTTTTGGGTCCCAGAAGCAATCTGTACATGCCTACTCAGTGCTAGAATGTTTTTAAAATAGAGGCTTAAAACATGCTAAAAATCTATATTTTAGGTGTCCCAAGTAAAATGTGCTTGCATCTTCTGTACCCGTTTATATCTCAAATTCAGGCTCAAATTACCCGAAAATTCGATTTTTATGGGTCCTAGAAGCGATCTGTACATGCCTACACCGTGTTGGAGTATTTTCAAAATACATGCCCAAAACATGCTAAAAATCGATATTTTGGGTGCTCAAAGTCGATATGTGCATGCATTTTCTGTGCCCATTTATATCTCAAATTCAGGCACAAAACACCCGAAAATTCGATATTTGTGGGTTCCAATAGCGATCTGTACATGCCTACTCAGTGTTAGACTCTTTTTTAAAATACAGGCCCAAAATATGCTGAAAATCGATATTTTGGGTGACCAAAGTCGATATGTGTATGCATCTTCTGTACCCGTTTATATCCCAAATTCAGGCTCAAAACACCCAAAAATCGTTATTTTTGGGTCCCAGAAGCGATATGTACATGCCTACTCCGTGTTAGAGTATTTACAAAATACAGGCCCAAAACATGCTAAAAATCGATATTTTAGGTGCCCAAAGTCGATATGTGCATGCATCTCCTGTACCCGATTATATCTCAAATTCAGGCTCAAAACACCCGAAAATTCGATATTTGAGGGTCCCAGAAGCGATCTGTACATGCCTACTCCGTGTTAGAGTATTTTTAAAATACCTGCCCAAAACATGCTGCAAATCGATATTTTAGGTGCCCAAAGTCGATATGTGCATGCATCTTCTGTACCCGTTTATATCTCGAATTCTGGCTCAAAACACCCGAAAATTCGATATTTTTGGCTCCCAGAAACGATCTTTACATGCCTACTCCGTGCTAGAGTATTTTCAAAGTACAGGCCAAAAACATGCTCAAAATGGATATTTTAGGTGCCTAAAGTCGATATGTGCATGCATCTTCTGTACCCGTTTATATCTCAAAATCAGGCTCAAAATACCCGAAAATTCGATTTTTATGGGTCCCAGAAGCGATCTGTAAATGCCTACTCCGTGTTAGAGTATTTTTAAGATAAAAGCCCAAAACATGTTAAAAATCGATATTTTGGGTGCCCAAAGTCGATATGTGCATGCATCTTCTGTACCCGTTTATATCTCAAATTCTGGCTCAAAACACCCGAAAATTCGATATGTTTGTGTCCCAGAAGCGATCTGTACATGCCTACTCCGTGTTAGAGTATTTTCAATATACAGGCTAAGAACATGCTGAAAATGGATATTTAAGGTGCCCAAAGTCGATATGTGTATGCATCTTTTGTACCCGCTTATATCTCAAATTCAGGCTCAAAACACCCGAAAATTCGATTTTTATGGGTCCCAAAAGCGATCTGTATATGCCTACTCCGTGTTAGAGTATTTTTAAAATACCTGCCCAAAACATGCTGCAAATCGATATTTTAGGTGCCCTAAGTCGATATGTGCATGCATCTTCTGTACCCGTTTATATCTCAAATTCTGGCTCAAAACACCCGAAAATTCGATATTTTTGGGTCCCAGAAGCGATCTGTACCTGCCTACTCCGTGTTAGAGTATTGTTTAGATAAAGGCCGAAAACATGTTATAAATCGATATTTTGGGTGCCCAAAGTCGATATGTGCATGCATCTTCTGTACCCGTTTATATCTCAAACTCTGGCTCAAAACACCCGAAAATTCGATATGTTTGGGTCCCAGAAGCGATCTGTACATGCCTACTCCGTGTTAGAGTATTTTCAAAATACATTCCAAAAACATGCATAAAAGGGTTATTTTAGGTGCCCAAAGTCGATATGTGCATGCATCTTTTGTACCCGTTTATATCTCAAATTCAGGCTGAAAATACCAGAAGAATTGATTTTTATGGGTCCCAGAAGCGATCTGTACATGCCTACTCCGTGTTAAAGTATTTCCAAGGTAAAGGCCCAAAACATGTTAAAAATCGATATTTTGGGGGCCCAAAGTCGATATGTGCATGCATCTTCTGTAACCGTTTATATCTCAAATTCTGGCTCAAAACACCCAAAAATTCGATATGTTTGGGTCCCAGAAGCGATCTGTACATGCCTACTCCTTGCTAGAATGTTTTCAAGATACAGACCCAAAACATGCTAAAAATCGATATTTTATGTGCCCAAAGTCGATATATGCATTTATCTTCAGTACCCGTTTATATCTATAATTCAGGTTCAAAACAATGGAAAATTCGGTATTTTTGGGTACCAGAAGCGATCTGTAATTGCCTACTCAGTGTTAGACTTTTTTTTAAATACAGGCCCAAAATATGCTTAAAATCGATATTTTGGGTGCCCAAAGTCGATATTTGCATGCATCTTTTGTACCCGTTTATATCCCAAATTCATGCTCAAAACACCCGAAAATTCGGTATTTTTGGGTACCAGAAGCAATCTGTACATGCCTACTCCTTGCTAAAATGTTTTCAGGATACAGACCCAAAACATGCTCAAAATCGAAATTTTAAGTGCAAAAAGTCAATATCTGCATGCATCTTCAGTATCCGTTTATATCTCAAATTCAGGCTCAAAACAACGGAAAATTCGATATTTTTAGGCCCCAGAAGCGATATGTACATGCCTACTCAGTACTAGAATGTTTTCAAAATAAAGGCTCAAAACATGCTAAAATTCGATAATTTAGGTGTCCAAAGTCGATATGTGCATGCATCTTCTGTACCCGTTTATATCTCAAATTCAGGCTCAAAACACCCGAAAATTCGATATTTTTGGGTTCCAGTAGCGATTTGTACATGCCTACTCTGTTTTAGAGTATTTTCAAAATACAGGCCAAAAACATGCTCAAAATGGATATTTTAGGTGCCCAAAGTCGATATGTGCATGCATCTTCTGTACCCGTTTATATCTCAAATTCAGTCTCAAAACACACGAAAATTCGATTTTTATGGGTCCTAGAAGCGATCTGTACATGCCTACTCAGTGTTAGAGTTTTTTCAAAATACATGCCCAAAACATGCTAAAAATCGATATTTTGGGTGCTCAAAGTCGATATGTGCATGCATTTTCTGTGCCCGTTTATATCTCAAATTCAGGCTCAAAACACCCGAAAATTCGATATTTGTAGGTCCCAATAGCGATCTGTACATGCCTAGTCAGTGTTAGACTCTATTTTAAAATACAGGCCCAAAATATGCTGAAAATCGATATTTTGGATGCCCAAAGTCGATATGTGTATGCATCTTCTGTACCCGTTTATATCCCAAATTCAGGCTCAAAATACCCGAAAATTCGATATTTTTGGGTCCCAGAAGCGATCTGTACATGCCTACTCCGTGTTAGAGTATTTTTAAAATACATCCCTAAAACATGCTGAAAATCGATATTTTAGGTGCCCAAAGTCGATATGTGCATGCATCTTCTGTACCCGTTTATATCTCAAATTCAGGCTCAAAACACCCGAAAATTCGGTATTTTTGGGTCCTGGAAGCGATCTGGACATCACTACTCTAAGTTAGAATGTTTTCAAGATACAGACCCAAAACATGCTCAAAATCGATATTTTAGGTGCCCAAAGTCAATATGTGAATGCATCTTCTGTACCCGTTTATATATCAAATTCTGGCTCAAAATACCCGAAAATTCGATATTTTTGGGTCCCAGAAGCAATCTGTACATGCCTACTCAGTGCTAGAATGTTTTAAAAAATAGATGCTTAAAACATGCTAAAAATCTATATTTATGTGTCCCAAGTCGATATGGGCATGCATCTTCTGTACCCGTTTATATCTCAAATTGAGGCTCAAATTACCCGAAAATTCGATTTTTATGGGTCCTAGAAGCGATCTGTACATGCCTACTCTGTGTTAGAGTATTTTCAAAATACAGGCCAAAAACATGCTCAAAATGGATATTTTAGGTGCCCAAAGTCGATATGTGCATGCATCTTCTGTACCCATTTATATCTCAAATTCAGTCTCAAAACACCCGAAAATTCGATTTTTATGGGTCCTAGAAGCGATATGTACATGCCTACTCCGTGTTAGAGTATTTTCAAAATACATGCCCGAAACATGCTGAAAATCGATATTTTAGGTGCCCAAAGTCGATATGTGCATCTATCTTCTGTACCCGATTATATCTCAAATTCATGCTCAAAATACCCGAAAATTCGATATTTTTGGGTCCTAGAAGCGATCTGTACATGCCTACTCCGTGTTAGAGTGTTTTTAAAATACATCCCTAAAACATGCTGAAAATCGATATTTTAGGTGCCCAAAGTCGATATGTGCATGCATTTTCTGTACCCGTTTATATCTAAAATTCAGTCTCAGAACACCCGAAAGTTCGATATTTTTGGGTCCCAGAAGCAATCTGTACATGCCTAATCAGTGCTAGAATGTTTTTAAAATAGAGGCTTAAAACATGCTAAGAATCTATATTTTAGGTGTCCCAAGTCGATATGTGCATGCATCTTCTGTACCCGTTTATATCTGAAAATCAGGCTCAAATTACCCGAAAATTCGATTTTTATGGGTCCTAGAAGCGATCTGTACATGCCTACTCCGTGTTAGAGTATTTTCAAAATACATGCCCAAAACATGCTAAAAATCGATATTTTGGGTGCTCAAAGTCGATATGTGCATGCATTTTCTGTGCCCATTTATATCTCAAATTCAGGCTCAAAACACCCGAAAATTCGATATTTGTGGGTTCCAATAGCGATCTGTACATGCCTACTCAGTGTTAGACTCTTTTTTAAAATACAGGCCCAAAATATGCTGAAAATCGATATTTTGGGTGCCCTAAGTCGATATGTGTATGCATCTTCTGTACCCGTTTATATCCCAAATTCAGGCTCAAAACACCCGAAAATTCGGTATTTTTGGGTACCAGAAGCAATCTGTACATGCCTGCCTACTCCTTGCTAGAATGTTCTCAAGATACAGACCCAAAACATGCTCAAAATCGATATTTTAAGTGCAAAAAGTCAATATCTACTTGCATCTTCAGTATCTGTTTATATCTCAAATTCAGGCTCAAAACAACGGAAAATTCAATATTTTTAGGTCCCAGAAGCGATATGTACATGCCTACTCAGTACTAGAATGTTTTCAAAATATAGGCTCAAAACATGCTCAAAATGGATATTTTAGGTGCCCAAAGTCAATATGTGTAGGCATCTTCTGTACCCGTTTATATATCAAATTCAGGCTCAAAATACCCGAAAATTCGATATTTTTGAATCCCAGAAGCGATCTGTACATGCCTACTCCGTGTTAGAGCATTTTCAAAATACAGGCTCAAAACATGCTAAAAATCGATATTTTGGGTGCCCAAAGTCGATATGTGCATGCATCTTCTGTACCCGATTATATCTCAAATTCAGGCTCAAAATACCCGAAAATTCGATATTTTTGGGTCCCAGAAGTGATCTGTACATGCCTACTCCGTGTTAGAGTATTTTTAAAATACCTGCCCAAAACATGCTGAAAATCGATATTTTAGGTGCCCAAAGTCAATATGTGCATGCATCTTCTGTACCCGTTTATATCTCAAATTCTGGCTCAAAACACCCGAAAATTCGGTATGTTTGGGTCCCAGAAGCGATTTATACATGCCTACTCCGTGTTAGAGTATTTTCAAAATACAGGCCAAAAACATGCTCAAAATGGATATTTTAGGTGCCCAAAGTCGATATGTGCATGCGTCTTCTGTACCCGCTTATATCTCAAATTCAGGCTCAAAACACCCGAAAATTAGATATTTTTGGGTCCCAGAAGCGATCTGTCCATGCAAACTCCGTGTTAGAGTATTTTCAAAATAAAGTCCCAAAACAAGCTAAAAATCGATATTTTGGGTGTTTAAAGTCAATATGTGCATGCATTTTTTTGAACCCGTTTTTATCTCAAATTCAGGCTCAAAACACCCGAAAATTCGATATTTTTGTGTCCACGAAGCGATCTGTACATGCCTACTCCGTGTTAGAGTATTTTTAAAATACAGGCTCAAAATATGCTGAAAATCGATATTTTGGGTGCCCTACGTCGATATGTGTATGCATCTTCTGTACCCGTTTATATCCCAAATTCAGGCTCAAAACACCGGAAATTTCGGTATTTTTGGGTACCAGAAGCAATCTGTACATGCCTGCCTACTCCTTGCTAGAATGTTCTCAAGATACAGACCCAAAACATGCTAAAAAATAGATATTTTAAGTGCAAAAAGTCAATATCTGCATGCATCTTCAGTATCTGTTTATATCTCAAATTCAGGCTCAAAACAACGGAAAATTCAAGATTTTTAGGTCCCAGAAGCGATATGTAAATGCCTACTCAGTACTAGAATGTTTTCAAAATATAGGCTCAAAACATGCTCAAAATGGATATTTTAGGTGCCCAAAGTCGATATGTGCATGCATCTTCTGTACCCGTTTATATCCCAAATTCAGGCTCAAAACACCCGAAAATTCGGTATTTTTGAGTAACAGGAGCGATCTGTACATGCCTACTCCTTGCTAGAATGTTTTCAAGATACAGACCCAAAACATGCTCAAAATCGATATTTCAAGCGCAAAAAGTCAATATCTGCATGCATCTTCAGTATCCGTTTATATCTCAAATTCAGGCTCAAAACAACGGAAAATTCGATATTTTTATGTCCCAGAAGCGATATGTACATGCCTACTCAGTACTAGAATGTTTTCAAAATATAGGCTCAAAACATGATAAAAATCGATAATTTAGGTGTCCAAAGTCGATATGTGCATGCATCTTCTGTACCCGTTTATATCTCAAATTCAGGCTCAAAACACCCGAAAATTCGATTTTTGTAGGTCCTAGAAGCGATCTGTACATGCCTACTCCGTGTTAGAGTATTTTTTAAATACATGCCCAAAACATGCTAATAATCGATATTTTGGGCGCTCAAAGTCGTTATGTGCATGCATTTTCTGTGCCCGTTTATATCTCAAATTCAGGCTTAAAACACCTGAAAATTCGATATTTGTGGGTCCCAATAGCGATCTGTACATGCCTACTCAGTGTTAGACTCTTTTTTAAAATACAGGCCCAAAATATGCTGAAAATCGATATTTTAGGTGCCCAAAGTCGATATGTGTATGCATCTTCTGTACCCGTTTATATCCCAAATTCAGGCTCAAAACACCCGAAAATTCGATATTTTTGGGTCCTAGAAGCGATCTGTACATGTCTACTCCGTATTAGAGTATTTTTAAAATACATCTTTAAAACATGCTGAAAATCGATATTTTAGGTGCCCAAAGTCGATATGTGCATGCATCTTCTGTACATGTTTATATCTCAAATTCTGGCTCAAAACACCCGAAAATTCGATATTTTTGGGTCCCAGAAGCGATCTGTACATGCCTACTCCGTGTCAGAGTATTTTTAAAATACAGGCAAAAAACATGCTGAAAATGGATATTTTAGGTGCCCAAAGTCAATATGTGAATGCATCTTCTGTACCCGTTTATATATCAAATTCAGGCTCAAAATACCCGAAAATTCGATATTTTGGGGTCCCAGAAGCGATCTGTACATGCCTACTCCGTGTTAGAGCATTTTCAAAATAGAGGCCCAAAACATGCTAAAAATCGATATTTTGGGTGCCCAAAGTCGATATGTGCATGCATCTTCTGCACCCGATTATATCTCAAATTCAGGCTCAAAACACCCGAAAATTCGATATTTTTGGGTCCCAGAAGCGATCTGTACATGCCTACTCCGTGTTAGAGTATTTTTAAAATACCTGCCCAAAACATGCTGAAAATCGATATTTTAGGTGCCCAAAGTCAATATGTGCATGCATCTTCTGTACCCGTTTATATCTCAAATTCTGGCTCAAAACACCCGAAAATTCGGTATTTTTGGGTCCCAGAAGCGATTTATACATGCCTACTCCGTGTTAGAGTATTTTCAAAATACAGGCCAAAAACATGCTCAAAATGGATATTTTAGGTGCCCAAAGTCGATATGTGCATGCATCTTCTGTACCCGCTTATATATCAAATTCAGGCTCAAAACACCCGAAAATTCGATATTTTTGGGTCCCAGAAGCGAGCTGTCCATGCCTACTCCGTGTTAGAGTATTTTCAGAATAAAGGCCCAAAACATGCTCAAATTGGATATTTTGGGTTCTCAAAGTCGATATGTGCATGCATTTTTTTGAACCCGTTTTTATCTCAAATTCAGGCTCAAAACACCCGAAAATTCGATATTTTTGTGTCCACGAAGCGATCTGTACATGCCTACTCCGTTTTAGAGTATTTTAAAAAAACAGGCTCAAAACATGCTCAAAATCGATATTTTGAGTGCCCAAAGTCGATATGTGCATGCACCTTCTGTACCCGTTTATATCTCAAATTCAGGCTCAAAAACACCCGTAAATTCGATATTTATGGGTCCCAGAAGCAATCTGTACATGCCTAGTCCGTGTTAGAGTATTTTTAAAATACCTGCCCAAAACATGCTAAAAATGGATATTTTAGGTGCCCAAAGTCGATATGTGCATGCATCTTCTGTACCCGTTTATATCTCAAATTCTGGCTCAAAACACCCGAAAATTCGGTATTTTTGGGTCCCAGAAGCGATCTGTACATGCCTACTCAGTACTAGAATGTTTTCAAATTTTAAGTTCAAAACATGCTAAAAATCGATAATTTAGGTGTCCAAAGTCGATATGTGCATGCATCTTCTGTACCCGTTTATATCCTAAATTCTGGCTCAAAACACCCGAAAATTCGGTATTTTTGAGTAACAGGAGCGATCTGTACATGCCTACTCCCTGCTAGAATGTTTTCAAGATACAGACTCATAACATGCTCAAAATCGATATTTTAAGCGCAAAAAGTCAATATCTGCATGCATCTTCAGTATCCGTTTATATCTCAAATTCAGGCTCAAAACAACGGAAAATTCGATATTTATAGGTCCCAGAAGCGATATGTACATGCCTACTCAGTACTAGAATGTTTTCAAAATATAGGCTCAAAACATGCTAAAAATCAATAATTTAGGTGTCCAAAGTCGATATGTGCATGCATCTTCTGTACCCGTTTATATCTCAAATTCAGGCTCAAAACACCCGAAAATTCGATATTTTTGGGTTCCAGTAGCGATTTGTACATGCCTACTCTGTTTTAGAGTATTATCAAAATACAGGCCAAAAACATGCTCAAAATGGATATTTTAGGTGCCCTAAGTCGATATGTGTATGCATCTTCTGTACCCGTTTATATCCCAAATTCAGGCTCAAAACACCGGAAAATTCGGTATTTTTGGGTACCAGAAGCAATCTGTACATGCCTGCCTACTCCTTGCTAGAATGTTCTCAAGATACAAACCCAAAACATGCTCAAAATCGATATTTTAAGTGCAAAAAGTCAATATCTGCATGCATCTTCAATATTTGTTTATATCTCAAATTCAGGCTCAAAACAACGGAAAATTCAATATTTTTAGGTCCCAGAAGCGATATGTAAATGCCTACTCCGTACTAGAATGTTTTCAAAATATAGGCTCAAAACATGCTCAAAATGGATATTTTAGGTGCCCAAAGTCGATATGTGCATGCATCTTCTGTACCCGTTTATATCCTAAATTTAGGCTCAAAACACCCGAAAATTCGGTATTTTTGAGTAACAGGAGCGATCTGTACATGCCTACTCCTTGCTAGAATGTTTTCAAGATACAGACCCAAAACATGCTCAAAATCGATATTTTAAGCGCAAAAAGTCAATATCTGCATGCATCTTCAGTATCCGTTTATATCTCAAATTCAGGCTCAAAACAACGGAAAATTCGATATTTTTATGTCCCAGAAGCAATATGTACATGCCTACTCAGTACTAGAATGTTTTCAAAATATAGGCTCAAAACATGATAAAAATCGATAATTTAGGTGTCCAAAGTCGATATGTGCATGCATCTTCTGTACACGTTTATATCTCAAATTCAGGCTCAAAACACCCGAAAATTCGATATTTTTGGGTTCCAGTAGCGATTTGTACATGCTTACTCTGTTTTAGAGTATTTTCAAAATACAGGCCAAAAACATGCTCAAAATGGATATTTTAGGTGCCCAAAGTCGATATGTGCATACATCTTCTGTACCCGTTTATATCTCAAATTCAGGCTCAAATTTCCCGAAAATTCGATTTTTAAAGGTCCTAGAAGCGATCTGTACATGCCTACTCCGTGTTAGTGTATTTTTAAAATACATGCCCAAAACATGCTAAAAATCGCTATTTTGGGTGCTCAAAGTCTTTATGTGCATACATTTTCTGTGCCCGTTTATATCTCAAATTCAGGCTCAAAACACCCGAAAATTCGATATTTGTGGGTTCCAATAGCGATCTGTACATGCCTACTCAGTGTTAGACTCTTTTTTAAAATTCAGGCCCAAAATATGCTGAAAATCGATATTTTGGGTGCCCAAAGTCGATATGTGTATGCATCTTCTGTACCCGTTTATATCCCAAATTCAGGCTCAAAACACCCGAAAATTCGATATTTTTGGGTCCCAGAAGCGATCTGTACATGCCTACTCCGTGTTAGAGCATTTTCAAAATAGAGGCCCAAAACATGCTAAAAATCGATATTTTGGGTGCCCAAAGTCGATATGTGCATGCAACTTCTGTACCCGATTATATCTCAAATTCAGGCTCAAAACACCCGAAAATTCGATATTTTTGGGTCCCAGAAGCGATCTGTACATGCCTACTCCGTGTTAGAGTATTTTTAAAATACCTGCCCAAAACATGCTGAAAATCGATATTTTAGGTGCCCAAAGTCAATATGTGCATGCATCTTCTGTACCCGTTTATATCTCAAATTCTGGCTCAAAACACCCGAAAATTCGGTATTTTTGGGTCCCAGAAGCGATTTATACATGCCTACTCCGTGTTAGAGTATTTTCAAAATACAGGCCAAAAACATGCTCAAAATGGATATTTTAGGTGCCCAAAGTCGATATGTGCATGCATCTTCTGTACCCGCTTATATCTCAAATTCAGGCTCAAAACACCCGAAAATTCGATATTTTTGGGTACCAGAAGCGATCTGTCCATGCCTACTCCGTGTTAGAGTATTTTCAAAATTAAGGCCCAAAACATGCTAAAAATCGATATTTTGGGTTCTCAAAGTCGATATGTGCATGCATTTTTTTGAACCCGTTTTTATCTCAAATTCACGCTCAAAACACCCGAAAATTCGATATTTTTGTGTCCACGAAGCGATCTGTACATGCCTACTCCGTTTTAGAGTATTTTCAAAATACAGGCTCAAGACATGCTCAAAATCGATATTTTGAGTGCCCAAAGTCGATATGTGCATGCATCTTCTGTACCCGTTTATATCTCAAATTCAGGCTCAAAAACACCAGTAAATTCGATATTTATGGGTCCCAGAAGCAATCTGTACATGCCTACTCCGTGTTAGAGTATTTTTAAAATACCTACCCAAGACATGCTGAAAATGGATATTTTAGGTGCCCAAAGTCGATATGTGCATGCATCTTCTGTACCCGTTTATATCTCAAATTCTGGCTCAAAACACCCGAAAATTCGGTATTTTTGGGTCCCAGAAGCGATTTATACATGCCTACTCCTTGTTAGAGTATTTTCAAAATACAGGCCAAAAACATGCTCAAAATGGATATTTTAGGTGCCCAAAGTCGATATGTGCATGCATCTTCTGTACCCGCTTATATCTCAAATTCAGGCTCAAAACACCCGAAAATTCGATATTTTTGGGTACCAGAAGCGATCTGTCCATGCCTACTCCGTGTTAGAGTATTTTCAAAATTAAGGCCCAAAACATGCTAAAAATCGATATTTTGGGTTCTCAAAGTCGATATGTGCATGCATTTTTTTGAACCCGTTTTTATCTCAAATTCACGCTCAAAACACCCGAAAATTCGATATTTTTGTGTCCACGAAGCGATCTGTACATGCCTACTCCGTTTTAGAGTATTTTCAAAATACATCTTTAAAACATGCTGAAAATCGATATTTTGAGTGCCCAAAGTCGATATGTGCATGCATCTTCTGTACATGTTTATATCTCAAATTCTGGCTCAAAACACCCGAAAATTCGATATTTTTGGGTCCCAGAAGCGATCTGTACATGCCTACTCCGTGTCAGAGTATTTTTAAAATACAGGCAAAAAACATGCTGAAAATGGATATTTTAGGTGCCCAAAGTCAATATGTGAATGCATCTTCTGTACCCGTTTATATATCAAATTCAGGCTCAAAATACCCGAAAATTCGATATTTTGGGGTCCCAGAAGCGATCTGTACATGCCTACTCCGTGTTAGAGCATTTTCAAAATAGAGGCCCAAAACATGCTAAAAATCGATATTTTTTGGTGCCCAAAGTCGATATGTGCATGCATCTTCTGCACCCGATTATATCTCAAATTCAGGCTCAAAACACCCGAAAATTCGATATTTTTGGTTCCCAGAAGCGATCTGTACATGCCTACTCCGTGTTAGAGTATTTTTAAAATACCTGCCCAAAACATGCTGAAAATCGATATTTTAGGTGCCCAAAGTCGATATGTGCATGCATTTTCTGTGCCCATTTATATCTCAAATTCAGGCTCAAAACACCCGAAAATTCGATATTTGTGGGTTCCAATAGCGATCTGTACATGCCTACTCAGTGTTAGACTCTTTTTTAAAATACAGGCCCAAAATATGCTGAAAATCGATATTTTGGGTGCCCTAAGTCGATATGTGTATGCATCTTCTGTACCCGTTTATATCCCAAATTCAGGCTCAAAACACCAAAAAATTCGGTATTTTTGGGTACCAGAAGCAATCTGTACATGCCTGCCTACTCCTTGCTAGAATGTTCTCAAGATACAGACCCAAAACATGCTCAAAATCGATATTTTAAGTGCAAAAAGTCAATATCTGCTTGCATCTTCAGTATCTGTTTATATCTCAAATTCGGGCTCAAAACAACGGAAAATTCAATATTTTTAGGTCCCAGAAGCGATATGTACATGCCTACTCAATACTAGAATGTTTTCAAAATATAGGCTGAAAACATGCTCAAAATGGATATTTTAGGTGCCCAAAGTCGATATGTGCATGCATCTTCTGTACCCGTTTATATCCCAAATTCAGGCTCAAAACACCCGAAAATTCGGTATTTTTGAGTAACAGAAGCGATCTGTACATGCCTACTCCTTGCTAGAATGTTTTAAAGATACAGACCCAAAACATGCTCAAAATCGAAATTTTAAGTGCAAAAAGTCAATATCTGCATGCATCTTCAGTATCCGTTTATATCTCAAATTCAGGCTCAAAACAACGGAAAATTCGATATTTTTAGGTCCCAGAAGCGATATGTACATGCCTACTCAGTACTAGAATGTTTTCAAAATATAGGCTCAAAACATGCTAAAATTCGATAATTTAGGTGTCCAAAGTCGATATGTGCATGCATCTTCTGTACCCGTTTATATCTCAAATTCAGGCTCAAAACACCCGAAAATTCGATATTTTTGGGTTCCAGTAGCGATTTGTACATGCCTATTCAGTGTTAGACTCTTTTTTAAAATACAGGCCCAAAATATGCTGAAAATCGATATTTTGGGTGGCCTAAGTCGATATGTGTATGCATCTTCTGTACCCGTTCATATCCCAAATTCAGGCTCAAAACACCCGAAAATTCGATATTTTTGGGTCCCAGAAGCGATCTGTACATGCCTACTCCTTGCTAGAATGTTTTAAAGATACAGACCCAAAACATGCTCAAAATCGAAATTTTAAGTGCAAAAAGTCAATATCTGCATGCATCTTCAGTACCCGTTCATATCCCAAATTCAGGCTCAAAATACCCGAAAATTCGATATTTTTGGGTCCCAGAAGCAATCTGTACATGTCTACTCAGTGCTAGAATGTTTTAAAAAATAGAGGCTTAAAACATGCTAAAAATCTATATTTAGGTGTCCCAAGTCGATATGTGCATGCATCTTCTGTACCCGTTTATATCTCAAATTCAGGCTCAAATTACCCGAAAATTCGATTTTTATGGGTCCTAGAAGCGATCTGTACATGCCTACTCTGTGTTAGAGTATTTTCAAAATACATGCCAAAACATGCTAGAAATCGATATTTTGGGTGCTTAAAGTCGATATGTGCATGCATCTTCTGTACCCGTTTATATCTCAAATTCTGGCTCAAAACACCCGAAAATTCGGTATTTTTTGGTACCAGAAGCAATCTGTACATGCCTGCCTACTCCTTGCTAGAATGTTCTCAAGATACAGACCCAAAACATGCTCAAAATCGATATTTTAAGTGCAAGAAGTCAATATCTGCATGCATCTTCAGTATCTGTTTATATCTCAAATTCATTCTCAAAACAACGGAAAATTCAATATTTTTAGGTCCCAGAAGCGATATGTACATGCCTACTCAGTACTAGAATATTTCAAAAATATAGGCTCAAAACATGCTCAAAATGGATATTTTAGGTGCCCAAAGTCGATCTGTGCATGCATCTTCTGTACCCGTTTATATCCCAAATTCAGGCTCAAAACACCCGAAAATTCAGGATTTTTGAGTAAGAGAAGCGATCTGTAAATGCCTACTCCTTGCTAGAATGTTTTCAAGATACAGACCCAAAACATGCTCAAAATTGATATTTTAAGTGCAAAAAGTCAATATCTGCATGCATCTTCAGTATCCGTTTATATCTCAAATTTAGGCTCAAAACAAGGGAAAATTCGATATTTTTAGGTCCCAGAAGCGATCTGTACATGCCTACTCCGTGTTAGAGTATTTTCAAAATACATGCCCAAAACATGCTAAAAATCGATAATTTAGGTGTCCAAAGTCGATATGTGCATGCATCTTCTGTACCCGTTTATATCTCAAATTCAGGCTCAAAACACCCTATAATTCGATATTTTTGGGTTCCAGTAGCGATTTATACATGCCTACTCTGTTTTAGAGTATTTTCAAAATACAGGCCAAAAACATGCTCAAAATGGAGATTTTAGGTGCCCAAAGTCGATATGTGCATGCATCTTCTGTACCCGTTTATATCTCAAATTCAGGCTCAAATTACCCGAAAATTCGATTTTCATGGGTCCTAGAAGCGATCTGTACATGCCTACTCCGTGTTAGAGTATTTACAAAATACATGCCCAAAACATGCTAAAAATCGATATTTTGGGTGCTCAAAGTCGATATGTGCATGCATTTTCTATGCCCGTTTATATCTCAAATTCAGGCTCAAAACACCCGAAAATTCGATATTTGTGGGTCCCAATAGCGATCTGTACATGCCTACTTAGTGTTAGACTCTTTTTTAAAATACAGGCCCAAAACATGCTGAAAATCGATATTTTAGGTGCCCAAAGTCGATATGTGCATCTATCTCCTGTACCCGATTATATCTCAAATTCAGGCTCAAAATACCCGAAAATTCGATATTTTTGGGTCCTAGAAGCGATCTGTACATGCCTACTCCGTGTTAGAGTATTTTTAAAATACATCCCTAAAACATGCTGAAAATCGATATTTTAGGTGCTCAAAGTCGATATGTGCATGCATTTTCTGTACCTGTTTATATCTAAAATTCAGTCTCAGAACACCCGAAAGTTCGATATTTTTGGGTCCCAGAAGCAATCTGTACATGCCTAATCAGTGCTAGAATGTTTTTAAAATAGAGGCTTAAAACATGCTAAGAATCTATATTTTAGGTGTCCCAAGTCGATATGTGCATGCATCTTCTGTACCCGTTTATATCTGAAAATCAGGCTCAAATTACCCGAAAATTCGATTTTTATGGGTCCTAGAAGCGATCTGTACATGCCTACTCCGTGTTAGAGTATTTTCAAAATACATGCCCAAAACATGCTAAAAATCGATATTTTGGGTGCTCAAAGTCGATATGTGCATGCATTTTCTGTGCCCATTTATATCTCAAATTCAGGCTCAAAACACCCGAAAATTCGATATTTGTGGGTTCCAATAGCGATCTGTACATGCCTACTCAGTGTTAGACTCTTTTTTAAAATACAGGCCCAAAATATGCTGAAAATCGATATTTTGGGTGCCCTAAGTCGATATGTGTATGCATCTTCTGTACCCGTTTATATCCCAAATTCAGGCTCAAAACACCCGAAAATTCGGTATTTTTGGGTACCAGAAGCAATCTGTACATGCCTGCCTACTCCTTGCTAGAATGTTCTCAAGATACAGACCCAAAACATGCTCAAAATCGATATTTTAAGTGCAAAAAGTCAATATCTACTTGCATCTTCAGTATCTGTTTATATCTCAAATTCAGGCTCAAAACAACGGAAAATTCAATATTTTTAGGTCCCAGAAGCGATATGTACATGCCTACTCAGTACTAGAATGTTTTCAAAATATAGGCTCAAAACATGCTCAAAATGGATATTTTAGGTGCCCAAAGTCAATATGTGTAGGCATCTTCTGTACCCGTTTATATATCAAATTCAGGCTCAAAATACCCGAAAATTCGATATTTTTGAATCCCAGAAGCGATCTGTACATGCCTACTCCGTGTTAGAGCATTTTCAAAATACAGGCTCAAAACATGCTAAAAATCGATATTTTGGGTGCCCAAAGTCGATATGTGCATGCATCTTCTGTACCCGATTATATCTCAAATTCAGGCTCAAAATACCCGAAAATTCGATATTTTTGGGTCCCAGAAGTGATCTGTACATGCCTACTCCGTGTTAGAGTATTTTTAAAATACCTGCCCAAAACATGCTGAAAATCGATATTTTAGGTGCCCAAAGTCAATATGTGCATGCATCTTCTGTACCCGTTTATATCTCAAATTCTGGCTCAAAACACCCGAAAATTCGGTATGTTTGGGTCCCAGAAGCGATTTATACATGCCTACTCCGTGTTAGAGTATTTTCAAAATACAGGCCAAAAACATGCTCAAAATGGATATTTTAGGTGCCCAAAGTCGATATGTGCATGCATCTTCTGTACCCGCTTATATCTCAAATTCAGGCTCAAAACACCCGAAAATTAGATATTTTTGGGTCCCAGAAGCGATCTGTCCATGCAAACTCCGTGTTAGAGTATTTTCAAAATAAAGTCCCAAAACAAGCTAAAAATCGATATTTTGGGTGTTTAAAGTCAATATGTGCATGCATTTTTTTGAACCCGTTTTTATCTCAAATTCAGGCTCAAAACACCCGAAAATTCGATATTTTTAGGTTCCAGTAGCGATTTGTACATGCCTACTCTGTTTTAGAGTATTTTCAAAATACAGGCCAAAAAAATGCTCAAAATGGATATTTTAGGTGCCCAAAGTCGATATATGCATGCATCTTCTGTACCCGTTTATATCTCAAATTCAGGCTCAGATTTCCCGAAAATTCGATTTTTGTAGGTCCTAGAAGCGATCTGTACATGCCTACTCCGTGTTAGAGTATTTTTTAAATACATGCCCAAAACATGCTAATAATCGATATTTTGGGCGCTCAAAGTCGTTATGTGCATGCATTTTCTGTGCCCGTTTATATCTCAAATTCAGGCTCAAAACACCTGAAAATTCGATATTTGTAGGTCCCAATAGCGATCTGTACATGCCTACTCAGTGTTAGACTCTTTTTTAAAATACAGGCCCAAAATATGCTGAAAATCGATATTTTGGGTGCCCAAAGTCGATATGTGTATGCATCTTCTGTACCCGTTTATATCCCAAATTCAGGCTCAAAACACCCGAAAATTCGATATTTTTGGGTCCTAGAAGCGATCTGTACATGTCTACTCCGTATTAGAGTATTTTTAAAATACATCTTTAAAACATGCTGAAAATCGATATTTT
Organism: Petrolisthes cinctipes; assembly: GCA_033782935.1. NCBI lineage: Eukaryota > Metazoa > Arthropoda > Malacostraca > Decapoda > Porcellanidae > Petrolisthes > Petrolisthes cinctipes. The sequence continues at coordinate 189,685 of JAWQEG010000592.1, read as the reverse complement.
AGGTGCCCAAAGTCGATATGTGCATGCATCTTCTGTACATGTTTATATCTCAAATTCTGGCTCAAAACACCCGAAAATTCGATATTTTTGGGTCCCAGAAGCGATCTGTACATGCCTACTCCGTGTCAGAGTATTTTTAAAATACAGGCAAAAAACATGCTGAAAATGGATATTTTAGGTGCCCAAAGTCAATATGTGAATGCATCTTCTGTACCCGTTTATATATCAAATTCAGGCTCAAAATACCCGAAAATTCGATATTTTGGGGTCCCAGAAGCGATCTGTACATGCCTACTCCGTGTTAGAGCATTTTCAAAATAGAGGCCCAAAACATGCTAAAAATCGATATTTTGGGTGCCCAAAGTCGATATGTGCATGCATCTTCTGCACCCGATTATATCTCAAATTCAGGCTCAAAACACCCGAAAATTCGATATTTTTGGGTCCCAGAAGCGATCTGTACATGCCTACTCCGTGTTAGAGTATTTTTAAAATACCTGCCCAAAACATGCTGAAAATCGATATTTTAGGTGCCCAAAGTCAATATGTGCATGCATCTTCTGTACCCGTTTATATCTCAAATTCTGGCTCAAAACACCCGAAAATTCGGTATTTTTGGGTCCCAGAAGCGATTTATACATGCCTACTCCGTGTTAGAGTATTTTCAAAATACAGGCCAAAAACATGCTCAAAATGGATATTTTAGGTGCCCAAAGTCGATATGTGCATGCATCTTCTGTACCCGCTTATATATCAAATTCAGGCTCAAAACACCCGAAAATTCGATATTTTTGGGTCCCAGAAGCGAGCTGTCCATGCCTACTCCGTGTTAGAGTATTTTCAGAATAAAGGCCCAAAACATGCTCAAATTGGATATTTTGGGTTCTCAAAGTCGATATGTGCATGCATTTTTTTGAACCCGTTTTTATCTCAAATTCAGGCTCAAAACACCCGAAAATTCGATATTTTTGTGTCCACGAAGCGATCTGTACATGCCTACTCCGTTTTAGAGTATTTTAAAAAAACAGGCTCAAAACATGCTCAAAATCGATATTTTGAGTGCCCAAAGTCGATATGTGCATGCACCTTCTGTACCCGTTTATATCTCAAATTCAGGCTCAAAAACACCCGTAAATTCGATATTTATGGGTCCCAGAAGCAATCTGTACATGCCTAGTCCGTGTTAGAGTATTTTTAAAATACCTGCCCAAAACATGCTAAAAATGGATATTTTAGGTGCCCAAAGTCGATATGTGCATGCATCTTCTGTACCCGTTTATATCTCAAATTCTGGCTCAAAACACCCGAAAATTCGGTATTTTTGGGTCCCAGAAGCGATCTGTACATGCCTACTCAGTACTAGAATGTTTTCAAATTTTAAGTTCAAAACATGCTAAAAATCGATAATTTAGGTGTCCAAAGTCGATATGTGCCTGCATCTTCTGTACCCGTTTATATCCTAAATTCTGGCTCAAAACACCCGAAAATTCGGTATTTTTGAGTAACAGGAGCGATCTGTACATGCCTACTCCTTGCTAGAATGTTTTCAAGATACAGACTCATAACATGCTCAAAATCGATATTTTAAGCGCAAAAAGTCAATATCTGCATGCATCTTCAGTATCCGTTTATATCTCAAATTCAGGCTCAAAACAACGGAAAATTCGATATTTATAGGTCCCAGAAGCGATATGTACGTGCCTACTCAGTACTAGAATGTTTTCAAAATATAGGCTCAAAACATGCTAAAAATCAATAATTTAGGTGTCCAAAGTCGATATGTGCATGCATCTTCTGTACCCGTTTATATCTCAAATTCAGGCTCAAAACACCCGAAAATTCGATATTTTTGGGTTCCAGTAGCGATTTGTACATGCCTACTCTGTTTTAGAGTATTATCAAAATACAGGCCAAAAACATGCTCAAAATGGATATTTTAGGTGCCCTAAGTCGATATGTGTATGCATCTTCTGTACCCGTTTATATCCCAAATTCAGGCTCAAAACACCGGAAAATTCGGTATTTTTGGGTACCAGAAGCAATCTGTACATGCCTGCCTACTCCTTGCTAGAATGTTCTCAAGATACAAACCCAAAACATGCTCAAAATCGATATTTTAAGTGCAAAAAGTCAATATCTGCATGCATCTTCAATATTTGTTTATATCTCAAATTCAGGCTCAAAACAACGGAAAATTCAATATTTTTAGGTCCCAGAAGCGATATGTAAATGCCTAATCCGTACTAGAATGTTTTCAAAATATAGGCTCAAAACATGCTCAAAATGGATATTTTAGGTGCCCAAAGTCGATATGTGCATGCATCTTCTGTACCCGTTTATATCCTAAATTTAGGCTCAAAACACCCGAAAATTCGGTATTTTTGAGTAACAGGAGCGATCTGTACATGCCTACTCCTTGCTAGAATGTTTTCAAGATACAGACCCAAAACATGCTCAAAATCGATATTTTAAGCGCAAAAAGTCAATATCTGCATGCATCTTCAGTATCCGTTTATATCTCAAATTCAGGCTCAAAACAACGGAAAATTCGATATTTTTATGTCCCAGAAGCAATATGTACATGCCTACTCAGTACTAGAATGTTTTCAAAATATAGGCTCAAAACATGATAAAAATCGATAATTTAGGTGTCCAAAGTCGATATGTGCATGCATCTTCTGTACACGTTTATATCTCAAATTCAGGCTCAAAACACCCGAAAATTCGATATTTTTGGGTTCCAGTAGCGATTTGTACATGCTTACTCTGTTTTAGAGTATTTTCAAAATACAGGCCAAAAACATGCTCAAAATGGATATTTTAGGTGCCCAAAGTCGATATGTGCATACATCTTCTGTACCCGTTTATATCTCAAATTCAGGCTCAAATTTCCCGAAAATTCGATTTTTAAAGGTCCTAGAAGCGATCTGTACATGCCTACTCCGTGTTAGAGTATTTTTAAAATACATGCCCAAAACATGCTAAAAATCGCTATTTTGGGTGCTCAAAGTCTTTAAGTGCATACATTTTCTGTGCCCGTTTATATCTCAAATTCAGGCTCAAAACACCCGAAAATTCGATAATTGTGGGTTCCAATAGCGATCTGTACATGCCTACTCAGTGTTAGACTCTTTTTTAAAATTCAGGCCCAAAATATGCTGAAAATCGATATTTTGGGTGCCCAAAGTCGATATGTGTATGCATCTTCTGTACCCGTTTATATCCCAAATTCAGGCTCAAAACACCCGAAAATTCGATATTTTTGGGTCCCAGAAGCGATCTGTACATGCCTACTCCGTGTTAGAGCATTTTCAAAATAGAGGCCCAAAACATGCTAAAAATCGATATTTTGGGTGCCCAAAGTCGATATGTGCATGCAACTTCTGTACCCGATTATATCTCAAATTCAGGCTCAAAACACCCGAAAATTCGATATTTTTGGGTCCCAGAAGCGATCTGTACATGCCTACTCCGTGTTAGAGTATTTTTAAAATACCTGCCCAAAACATGCTGAAAATCGATATTTTAGGTGCCCAAAGTCAATATGTGCATGCATCTTCTGTACCCGTTTATATCTCAAATTCTGGCTCAAAACACCCGAAAATTCGGTATTTTTGGGTCCCAGAAGCGATTTATACATGCCTACTCCGTGTTAGAGTATTTTCAAAATACAGGCCAAAAACATGCTCAAAATGGATATTTTAGGTGCCCAAAGTCGATATGTGCATGCATCTTCTGTACCCGCTTATATCTCAAATTCAGGCTCAAAACACCCGAAAATTCGATATTTTTGGGTACCAGAAGCGATCTGTCCATGCCTACTCCGTGTTAGAGTATTTTCAAAATTAAGGCCCAAAACATGCTAAAAATCGATATTTTGGGTTCTCAAAGTCGATATGTGCATGCATTTTTTTGAACCCGTTTTTATCTCAAATTCACGCTCAAAACACCCGAAAATTCGATATTTTTGTGTCCACGAAGCGATCTGTACATGCCTACTCCGTTTTAGAGTATTTTCAAAATACAGGCTCAAGACATGCTCAAAATCGATATTTTGAGTGCCCAAAGTCGATATGTGCATGCATCTTCTGTACCCGTTTATATCTCAAATTCAGGCTCAAAAACACCAGTAAATTCGATATTTATGGGTCCCAGAAGCAATCTGTACATGCCTACTCCGTGTTAGAGTATTTTTAAAATACCTACCCAAGACATGCTGAAAATGGATATTTTAGGTGCCCAAAGTCGATATGTGCATGCATCTTCTGTACCCGTTTATATCTCAAATTCTGGCTCAAAACACCCGAAAATTCGGTATTTTTGGGTCCCAGAAGCGATTTATACATGCCTACTCCTTGTTAGAGTATTTTCAAAATACAGGCCAAAAACATGCTCAAAATGGATATTTTAGGTGCCCAAAGTCGATATGTGCATGCATCTTCTGTACCCGCTTATATCTCAAATTCAGGCTCAAAACACCCGAAAATTCGATATTTTTGGGTACCAGAAGCGATCTGTCCATGCCTACTCCGTGTTAGAGTATTTTCAAAATTAAGGCCCAAAACATGCTAAAAATCGATATTTTGGGTTCTCAAAGTCGATATGTGCATGCATTTTTTTGAACCCGTTTTTATCTCAAATTCACGCTCAAAACACCCGAAAATTCGATATTTTTGTGTCCACGAAGCGATCTGTACATGCCTACTCCGTTTTAGAGTATTTTCAAAATACATCTTTAAAACATGCTGAAAATCGATATTTTGAGTGCCCAAAGTCGATATGTGCATGCATCTTCTGTACATGTTTATATCTCAAATTCTGGCTCAAAACACCCGAAAATTCGATATTTTTGGGTCCCAGAAGCGATCTGTACATGCCTACTCCGTGTCAGAGTATTTTTAAAATACAGGCAAAAAACATGCTGAAAATGGATATTTTAGGTGCCCAAAGTCAATATGTGAATGCATCTTCTGTACCCGTTTATATATCAAATTCAGGCTCAAAATACCCGAAAATTCGATATTTTGGGGTCCCAGAAGCGATCTGTACATGCCTACTCCGTGTTAGAGCATTTTCAAAATAGAGGCCCAAAACATGCTAAAAATCGATATTTTGGGTGCCCAAAGTCGATATGTGCATGCATCTTCTGCACCCGATTATATCTCAAATTCAGGCTCAAAACACCCGAAAATTCGATATTTTTGGTTCCCAGAAGCGATCTGTACATGCCTACTCCGTGTTAGAGTATTTTTAAAATACCTGCCCAAAACATGCTGAAAATCGATATTTTAGGTGCCCAAAGTCAATATGTGCATGCATCTTCTGTACCCGTTTATATCTCAAATTCTGGCTCAAAACACCCGAAAATTCGGTATTTTTGGGTCCCAGAAGCGATTTATACATGCCTACTCCGTGTTAGAGTATTTTCAAAATACAGGCCAAAAACATGCTCAAAATGGATATTTTAGGTGCCCAAAGTCGATATGTGCATGCATCTTCTGTACCCGCTTATATCTCAAATTCAGGCTCAAAACACCCGAAAATTCGATATTTTTGGGTCCCAGAAGCGAGCTGTCCATGCCTACTCCGTGTTAGAGTATTTTCAGAATAAAGGCCCAAAACATGCTCAAATTGGATATTTTGGGTTCTCAAAGTCGATATGTGCATGCATTTTTTTGAACCCGTTTTTATCTCAAATTCAGGCTCAAAACACCCGAAAATTCGATATTTTTGTGTCCACGAAGCGATCTGTACATGCCTACTCCGTTTTAGAGTATTTTAAAAAAACAGGCTCAAAACATGCTCAAAATCGATATTTTGAGTGCCCAAAGTCGATATGTGCATGCACCTTCTGTACCCGTTTATATCTCAAATTCAGGCTCAAAAACACCCGTAAATTCGATATTTATGGGTCCCAGAAGCAATCTGTACATGCCTAGTCCGTGTTAGAGTATTTTTAAAATACCTGCCCAAAACATGCTAAAAATGGATATTTTAGGTGCCCAAAGTCGATATGTGCATGCATCTTCTGTACCCGTTTATATCTCAAATTCTGGCTCAAAACACCCGAAAATTCGGTATTTTTGGGTCCCAGAAGCGATCTGTACATGCCTACTCAGTACTAGAATGTTTTCAAATTTTAAGTTCAAAACATGCTAAAAATCGATAATTTAGGTGTCCAAAGTCGATATGTGCATGCATCTTCTGTACCCGTTTATATCCTAAATTCTGGCTCAAAACACCCGAAAATTCGGTATTTTTGAGTAACAGGAGCGATCTGTACATGCCTACTCCTTGCTAGAATGTTTTCAAAATACAGACTCATAACATGCTCAAAATCGATATTTTAAGCGCAAAAAGTCAATATCTGCATGCATCTTCAGTATACGTTTATATCTCAAATTCAGGCTCAAAACAACTGAAAATTCGATATTTATAGGTCCCAGAAGCGATATGTACATGCCTACTCAGTACTAGAATGTTTTCAAAATATAGGCTCAAAACATGCTAAAAATCAATAATTTAGGTGTCCAAAGTCGGTATGTGCATGCATCTTCTGTACCCGTTTATATCTCAAATTCAGGCTCAAAACACCCGAAAATTCGATATTTTTGGGTTCCAGTAGCGATTTGTACATGCCTACTCTGTTTTAGAGTATTATCAAAATACAGGCCAAAAACATGCTCAAAATGGATATTTTAGGTGCCCTAAGTCGATATGTGTATGCATCTTCTGTACCCGTTTATATCCCAAATTCAGGCTCAAAACACCGGAAAATTCAGTATTTTTGGGTACCAGAAGCAATCTGTACATGCCTGCCTACTCCTTGCTAGAATGTTCTCAAGATACAAACCCAAAACATGCTCAAAATCGATATTTTAAGTGCAAAAAGTCAATATCTGCATGCATCTTCAGTATTTGTTTATATCTCAAATTCAGGCTGAAAACAACGGAAAATTCAATATTTTTAGGTCCCAGAAGCGATATGTAAATGCCTACTCCGTACTAGAATGTTTTCAAAATATAGGCTCAAAACATGCTCAAAATGGATATTTTAGGTGCCCAAAGTCGATATGTGCATGCATCTTCTGTACCCGTTTATATCCTAAATTTAGGCTCAAAACACCCGAAAATTCGGTATTTTTGAGTAACAGGAGCGATCTGTACATGCCTACTCCTTGCTAGAATGTTTTCAAGATACAGACCCAAAACATGCTCAAAATCGATATTTTAAGCGCAAAAAGTCAATATCTGCATGCATCTTCAGTATCCGTTTATATCTCAAATTCAGGCTCAAAACAACGGAAAATTCGATATTTTTATGTCCCAGAAGCAATATGTACATGCCTACTCAGTACTAGAATGTTTTCAAAATATAGGCTCAAAACATGATAAAAATCGATAATTTAGGTGTCCAAAGTCGATATGTGCATGCATCTTCTGTACACGTTTATATCTCAAATTCAGGCTCAAAACACCCGAAAATTCGATATTTTTGGGTTCCAGTAGCGATTTGTACATGCTTACTCTGTTTTAGAGTATTTTCAAAATACAGGCCAAAAACATGCTCAAAATGGATATTTTAGGTGCCCAAAGTCGATATGTGCATACATCTTCTGTACCCGTTTATATCTCAAATTCAGGCTCAAATTTCCCGAAAATTCGATTTTTAAAGGTCCTAGAAGCGATCTGTACATGCCTACTCCGTGTTAGAGTATTTTTAAAATACATGCCCAAAACATGCTAAAAATCGATATTTTGGGTGCTCAAAGTCTTTATGTGCATACATTTTCTGTGCCCGTTTATATCTCAAATTCAGGCTCAAAACACCCGAAAATTCGATATTTGTGGGTTCCAATAGCGATCTGTACATGCCTACTCAGTGTTAGACTCTTTTTTTAAATTCAGGCCCAAAATATGCTGAAAATCGATATTTTGGGTGCCCAAAGTCGATATGTGTATGCATCTTCTGTACCCGTTTATATCCCAAATTCAGGCTCAAAACACCCGAAAATTCGATATTTTTGGGTCCCAGAAGCGATCTGTACATGCCTACTCCGTGTTAGAGCATTTTCAAAATAGAGGCCCAAAACATGCTAAAAATCGATATTTTGGGTGCCCAAAGTCGATATGTGCATGCAACTTCTGTACCCGATTATATCTCAAATTCAGGCTCAAAACACCCGAAAATTCGATATTTTTGGGTCCCAGAAGCGATCTGTACATGCCTACTCCGTGTTAGAGTATTTTTAAAATACCTGCCCAAAACATGCTGAAAATCGATATTTTAGGTGCCCAAAGTCAATATGTGCATGCATCTTCTGTACCCGTTTATATCTCAAATTCTGGCTCAAAACACCCGAAAATTCGGTATTTTTGGGTCCCAGAAGCGATTTATACATGCCTACTCCGTGTTAGAGTATTTTCAAAATACAGGCCAAAAACATGCTCAAAATGGATATTTTAGGTGCCCAAAGTCGATATGTGCATGCATCTTCTGTACCCGCTTATATCTCAAATTCAGGCTCAAAACACCCGAAAATTCGATATTTTTGGGTACCAGAAGCGATCTGTCCATGCCTACTCCGTGTTAGAGTATTTTCAAAATTAAGGCCCAAAACATGCTAAAAATCGATATTTTGGGTTCTCAAAGTCGATATGTGCATGCATTTTTTTGAACCCGTTTTTATCTCAAATTCACGCTCAAAACACCCGAAAATTCGATATTTTTGTGTCCACGAAGCGATCTGTACATGCCTACTCCGTTTTAGAGTATTTTCAAAATACAGGCTCAAGACATGCTCAAAATCGATATTTTGAGTGCCCAAAGTCGATATGTGCATGCATCTTCTGTACCCGTTTATATCTCAAGTTCAGGCTCAAAAACACCAGTAAATTCGATATTTATGGGTCCCAGAAGCAATCTGTACATGCCTACTCCGTGTTAGAGTATTTTTAAAATACCTACCCAAGACATGCTGAAAATGGATATTTTAGGTGCCCAAAGTCGATATGTGCATGCATCTTCTGTACCCGTTTATATCTCAAATTCTGGCTCAAAACACCCGAAAATTCGGTATTTTTGGGTCCCAGAAGCGATTTATACATGCCTACTCCTTGTTAGAGTATTTTCAAAATACAGGCCAAAAACATGCTCAAAATGGATATTTTAGGTGCCCAAAGTCGATATGTGCATGCATCTTCTGTACCCGCTTATATCTCAAATTCAGGCTCAAAACACCCGAAAATTCGATATTTTTGGGTACCAGAAGCGATCTGTCCATGCCTACTCCGTGTTAGAGTATTTTCAAAATTAAGGCCCAAAACATGCTAAAAATCGATATTTTGGGTTCTCAAAGTCGATATGTGCATGCATTTTTTTGAACCCGTTTTTATCTCAAATTCACGCTCAAAACACCCGAAAATTCGATATTTTTGTGTCCACGAAGCGATCTGTACATGCCTACTCCGTTTTAGAGTATTTTCAAAATACATCTTTAAAACATGCTGAAAATCGATATTTTGAGTGCCCAAAGTCGATATGTGCATGCATCTTCTGTACATGTTTATATCTCAAATTCAGGCTCAAAACACCCGAAAATTCGATATTTTTGGGTTCCAGTAGCGATTTGTACATGCTTACTCTGTTTTAGAGTATTTTCAAAATACAGGCCAAAAACATGCTCAAAATGGATATTTTAGGTGCCCAAAGTCGATATGTGCATACATCTTCTGTACCCGTTTATATCTCAAATTCAGGCTCAAATTTCCCGAAAATTCGATTTTTAAAGGTCCTAGAAGCGATCTGTACATGCCTACTCCGTGTTAGAGTATTTTTAAAATACATGCCCAAAACATGCTAAAAATCGATATTTTGGGTGCTCAAAGTCTTTATGTGCATACATTTTCTGTGCCCGTTTATATCTCAAATTCAGGCTCAAAACACCCGAAAATTCGATATTTGTGGGTTCCAATAGCGATCTGTACATGCCTACTCAGTGTTAGACTCTTTTTTTAAATTCAGGCCCAAAATATGCTGAAAATCGATATTTTGGGTGCCCAAAGTCGATATGTGTATGCATCTTCTGTACCCGTTTATATCCCAAATTCAGGCTCAAAACACCCGAAAATTCGATATTTTTGGGTCCCAGAAGCGATCTGTACATGCCTACTCCGTGTTAGAGCATTTTCAAAATAGAGGCCCAAAACATGCTAAAAATCGATATTTTGGGTGCCCAAAGTCGATATGTGCATGCAACTTCTGTACCCGATTATATCTCAAATTCAGGCTCAAAACACCCGAAAATTCGATATTTTTGGGTCCCAGAAGCGATCTGTACATGCCTACTCCGTGTTAGAGTATTTTTAAAATACCTGCCCAAAACATGCTGAAAATCGATATTTTAGGTGCCCAAAGTCAATATGTGCATGCATCTTCTGTACCCGTTTATATCTCAAATTCTGGCTCAAAACACCCGAAAATTCGGTATTTTTGGGTCCCAGAAGCGATTTATACATGCCTACTCCGTGTTAGAGTATTTTCAAAATACAGGCCAAAAACATGCTCAAAATGGATATTTTAGGTGCCCAAAGTCGATATGTGCATGCATCTTCTGTACCCGCTTATATCTCAAATTCAGGCTCAAAACACCCGAAAATTCGATATTTTTGGGTACCAGAAGCGATCTGTCCATGCCTACTCCGTGTTAGAGTATTTTCAAAATTAAGGCCCAAAACATGCTAAAAATCGATATTTTGGGTTCTCAAAGTCGATATGTGCATGCATTTTTTTGAACCCGTTTTTATCTCAAATTCACGCTCAAAACACCCGAAAATTCGATATTTTTGTGTCCACGAAGCGATCTGTACATGCCTACTCCGTTTTAGAGTATTTTCAAAATACAGGCTCAAGACATGCTCAAAATCGATATTTTGAGTGCCCAAAGTCGATATGTGCATGCATCTTCTGTACCCGTTTATATCTCAAGTTCAGGCTCAAAAACACCAGTAAATTCGATATTTATGGGTCCCAGAAGCAATCTGTACATGCCTACTCCGTGTTAGAGTATTTTTAAAATACCTACCCAAGACATGCTGAAAATGGATATTTTAGGTGCCCAAAGTCGATATGTGCATGCATCTTCTGTACCCGTTTATATCTCAAATTCTGGCTCAAAACACCCGAAAATTCGGTATTTTTGGGTCCCAGAAGCGATTTATACATGCCTACTCCTTGTTAGAGTATTTTCAAAATACAGGCCAAAAACATGCTCAAAATGGATATTTTAGGTGCCCAAAGTCGATATGTGCATGCATCTTCTGTACCCGCTTATATCTCAAATTCAGGCTCAAAACACCCGAAAATTCGATATTTTTGGGTACCAGAAGCGATCTGTCCATGCCTACTCCGTGTTAGAGTATTTTCAAAATTAAGGCCCAAAACATGCTAAAAATCGATATTTTGGGTTCTCAAAGTCGATATGTGCATGCATTTTTTTGAACCCGTTTTTATCTCAAATTCACGCTCAAAACACCCGAAAATTCGATATTTTTGTGTCCACGAAGCGATCTGTACATGCCTACTCCGTTTTAGAGTATTTTCAAAATACATCTTTAAAACATGCTGAAAATCGATATTTTGAGTGCCCAAAGTCGATATGTGCATGCATCTTCTGTACATGTTTATATCTCAAATTCTGGCTCAAAACACCCGAAAATTCGATATTTAGGGGTCCCAGAAGCGATCTGTACATGCCTACTCCGTGTCAGAGTATTTTTAAAATACAGGCAAAAAACATGCTGAAAATGGATATTTTAGGTGCCCAAAGTCAATATGTGAATGCATCTTCTGTACCCGTTTATATATCAAATTCAGGCTCAAAATACCTGAAAATTCGATATTTTGGGGTCCCAGAAGCGATCTGTACATGCCTACTCCGTGTTAGAGCATTTTCAAAATAGAGGCCCAAAACATGCTAAAAATCGATATTTTGGGTGCCCAAAGTCGATATGTGCATGCATCTTCTGCACCCGATTATATCTCAAATTCAGGCTCAAAACACTCGAAAATTCGATATTTTTGGTTCCCAGAAGCGATCTGTACATGCCTACTCCGTGTTAGAGTATTTTTAAAATACCTGCCCAAAACATGCTGAAAATCGATATTTTAGGTGCCCAAAGTCAATATGTGCATGCATCTTCTGTACCCGTTTATATCTCAAATTCTGGCTCAAAACACCCGAAAATTCGGTATTTTTGGGTCCCAGAAGCGATTTATACATGCCTACTCCGTGTTAGAGTATTTTCAAAATACAGGCCAAAAACATGCTCAAAATGGATATTTTAGGTGCCCAAAGTCGATATGTGCATGCATCTTCTGTACCCGCTTATATCTCAAATTCAGGCTCAAAACACCCGAAAATTCGATATTTTTGGGTCCCAGAAGCGAGCTGTCCATGCCTACTCCGTGTTAGAGTATTTTCAGAATAAAGGCCCAAAACATGCTCAAATTGGATATTTTGGGTTCTCAAAGTCGATATGTGCATGCATTTTTTTGAACCCGTTTTTATCTCAAATTCAGGCTCAAAACACCCGAAAACTCGATATTTTTGTGTCCACGAAGCGATCTGTACATGCCTACTCCGTTTTAGAGTATTTTAAAAAAACAGGCTCAAAACATGCTCAAAATCGATATTTTGAGTGCCCAAAGTCGATATGTGCATGCACCTTCTGTACCCGTTTATATCTCAAATTCAGGCTCAAAAACACCCGTAAATTCGATATTTATGGGTCCCAGAAGCAATCTGTACATGCCTAGTCCGTGTTAGAGTATTTTTAAAATACCTGCCCAAAACATGCTAAAAATGGATATTTTAGGTGCCCAAAGTCGATATGTGCATGCATCTTCTGTACCCGTTTATATCTCAAATTCTGGCTCAAAACACCCGAAAATTCGGTATTTTTGGGTCCCAGAAGCGATCTGTACATGCCTACTCAGTACTAGAATGTTTTCAAATTTTAAGTTCAAAACATGCTAAAAATCGATAATTTAGGTGTCCAAAGTCGATATGTGCATGCATCTTCTGTACCCGTTTATATCCTAAATTCTGGCTCAAAACACCCGAAAATTCGGTATTTTTGAGTAACAGGAGCGATCTGTACATGCCTACTCCTTGCTAGAATGTTTTCAAGATACAGACTCATAACATGCTCAAAATCGATATTTTAAGCGCAAAAAGTCAATATCTGCATGCATCTTCAGTATACGTTTATATCTCAAATTCAGGCTCAAAACAACGGAAAATTCGATATTTATAGGTCCCAGAAGCGATATGTACATGCCTACTCAGTACTAGAATGTTTTCAAAATATAGGCTCAAAACATGCTAAAAATCAATAATTTAGGTGTCCAAAGTCGGTATGTGCATGCATCTTCTGTACCCGTTTATATCTCAAATTCAGGCTCAAAACACCCGAAAATTCGATATTTTTGGGTTCCAGTAGCGATTTGTACATGCCTACTCTGTTTTAGAGTATTATCAAAATACAGGCCAAAAACATGCTCAAAATGGATATTTTAGGTGCCCTAAGTCGATATGTGTATGCATCTTCTGTACCCGTTTATATCCCAAATTCAGGCTCAAAACACCGGAAAATTCAGTATTTTTGGGTACCAGAAGCAATCTGTACATGCCTGCCTACTCCTTGCTAGAATGTTCTCAAGATACAAACCCAAAACATGCTCAAAATCGATATTTTAAGTGCAAAAAGTCAATATCTGCATGCATCTTCAGTATTTGTTTATATCTCAAATTCAGGCTGAAAACAACGGAAAATTCAATATTTTTGTGTCCACGAAGCGACCTGTACATGCCTACTCCGTTTTAGAGTATTTTAAAAAAACAGGCTCAAAACATGCTCAAAATCGATATTTTGAGTGCCCAAAGTCGATATGTGCATGCACCTTCTGTACCCGTTTATATCTCAAATTCAGGCTCAAAAACACCCGTAAATTCGATATTTATGGGTCCCAGAAGCAATCTGTACATGCCTAGTCCGTGTTAGAGTATTTTTAAAATACCTGCCCAAAACATGCTAAAAATGGATATTTTAGGTGCCCAAAGTCGATATGTGCATGCATCTTCTGTACCCGTTTATATCTCAAATTCTGGCTCAAAAAACCCGAAAATTCGGTATTTTTGGGTCCCAGAAGCGATCTGTACATGCCTACTCAGTACTAGAATGTTTTCAAATTTTAAGTTCAAAACATGCTAAAAATCGATAATTTAGGTGTCCAAAGTCGATATGTGCATGCATCTTCTGTACCCGTTTATATCCTAAATTCTGGCTCAAAACACCCGAAAATTCGGTATTTTTGAGTAACAGGAGCGATCTGTACATGCCTACTCCTTGCTAGAATGTTTTCAAGATACAGACTCATAACATGCTCAAAATCGATATTTTAAGCGCAAAAAGTCAATATCTGCATGCATCTTCAGTATACGTTTATATCTCAAATTCAGGCTCAAAACAACGGAAAATTCGATATTTATAGGTCCCAGAAGCGATATGTACATGCCTACTCAGTACTAGAATGTTTTCAAAATATAGGCTCAAAACATGCTAAAAATCAATAATTTAGGTGTCCAAAGTCGGTATGTGCATGCATCTTCTGTACCCGTTTATATCTCAAATTCAGGCTCAAAACACCCGAAAATTCGATATTTTTGGGTTCCAGTAGCGATTTGTACATGCCTACTCTGTTTTAGAGTATTATCAAAATACAGGCCAAAAACATGCTCAAAATGGATATTTTAGGTGCCCTAAGTCGATATGTGTATGCATCTTCTGTACCCGTTTATATCCCAAATTCAGGCTCAAAACACCGGAAAATTCAGTATTTTTGGGTACCAGAAGCAATCTGTACATGCCTGCCTACTCCTTGCTAGAATGTTCTCAAGATACAAACCCAAAACATGCTCAAAATCGATATTTTAAGTGCAAAAAGTCAATATCTGCATGCATCTTCAGTATTTGTTTATATCTCAAATTCAGGCTGAAAACAACGGAAAATTCAATATTTTTAGGTCCCAGAAGCGATATGTAAATGCCTACTCCGTACTAGAATGTTTTCAAAATATAGGCTCAAAACATGCTCAAAATGGATATTTTAGGTGCCCAAAGTCGATATGTGCATGCATCTTCTGTACCCGTTTATATCCTAAATTTAGGCTCAAAACACCCGAAAATTCGGTATTTTTGAGTAACAGGAGCGATCTGTACATGCCTACTCCTTGCTAGAATGTTTTCAAGATACAGACCCAAAACATGCTCAAAATCGATATTTTAAGCGCAAAAAGTCAATATCTGCATGCATCTTCAGTATCCGTTTATATCTCAAATTCAGGCTCAAAACAACGGAAAATTCGATATTTTTATGTCCCAGAAGCAATATGTACATGCCTACTCAGTACTAGAATGTTTTCAAAATATAGGCTCAAAACATGATAAAAATCGATAATTTAGGTGTCCAAAGTCGATATGTGCATGCATCTTCTGTACACGTTTATATCTCAAATTCAGGCTCAAAACACCCGAAAATTCGATATTTTTGGGTTCCAGTAGCGATTTGTACATGCTTACTCTGTTTTAGAGTATTTTCAAAATACAGGCCAAAAACATGCTCAAAATGGATATTTTAGGTGCCCAAAGTCGATATGTGCATACATCTTCTGTACCCGTTTATATCTCAAATTCAGGCTCAAATTTCCCGAAAATTCGATTTTTAAAGGTCCTAGAAGCGATCTGTACATGCCTACTCCGTGTTAGAGTATTTTTAAAATACATGCCCAAAACATGCTAAAAATCGATATTTTGGGTGCTCAAAGTCTTTATGTGCATACATTTTCTGTGCCCGTTTATATCTCAAATTCAGGCTCAAAACACCCGAAAATTCGATATTTGTGGGTTCCAATAGCGATCTGTACATGCCTACTCAGTGTTAGACTCTTTTTTTAAATTCAGGCCCAAAATATGCTGAAAATCGATATTTTGGGTGCCCAAAGTCGATATGTGTATGCATCTTTTGTACCCGTTTATATCCCAAATTCAGGCTCAAAACACCCGAAAATTCGATATTTTTGGGTCCCAGAAGCGATCTGTACATGCCTACTCCGTGTTAGAGCATTTTCAAAATAGAGGCCCAAAACATGCTAAAAATCGATATTTTGGGTGCCCAAAGTCGATATGTGCATGCAACTTCTGTACCCGATTATATCTCAAATTCAGGCTCAAAATACCCGAAAATTCGATATTTTTGGGTCCCAGAAGCGATCTGTACATGCCTACTCCGTGTTAGAGTATTTTTAAAATACCTGCCCAAAACATGCTGAAAATCGATATTTTAGGTGCCCAAAGTCAATATGTGCATGCATCTTCTGTACCCGTTTATATCTCAAATTCTGGCTCAAAACACCCGAAAATTCGGTATTTTTGGGTCCCAGAAGCGATTTATACATGCCTACTCCGTGTTAGAGTATTTTCAAAATACAGGCCAAAAACATGCTCAAAATGGATATTTTAGGTGCCCAAAGTCGATATGTGCATGCATCTTCTGTACCCGCTTATATCTCAAATTCA
Organism: Petrolisthes cinctipes; assembly: GCA_033782935.1. Classification (NCBI taxonomy): domain Eukaryota; kingdom Metazoa; phylum Arthropoda; class Malacostraca; order Decapoda; family Porcellanidae; genus Petrolisthes; species Petrolisthes cinctipes. The sequence continues at coordinate 173,047 of JAWQEG010000592.1, read as the reverse complement.
GGCTCAAAACACCCGAAAATTCGATATTTTTGGGTACCAGAAGCGATCTGTCCATGCCTACTCCGTGTTAGAGTATTTTCAAAATTAAGGCCCAAAACATGCTAAAAATCGATATTTTGGGTTCTCAAAGTCGATATGTGCATGCATTTTTTTGAACCCGTTTTTATCTCAAATTCACGCTCAAAACACCCGAAAATTCGATATTTTTGTGTCCACGAAGCGATCTGTACATGCCTACTCCGTTTTAGAGTATTTTCAAAATACAGGCTCAAGACATGCTCAAAATCGATATTTTGAGTGCCCAAAGTCGATATGTGCATGCATCTTCTGTACCCGTTTATATCTCAAATTCAGGCTCAAAAACACCCGTAAATTCGATATTTATGGGTCCCAGAAGCAATCTGTACATGCCTACTCCGTGTTAGAGTATTTTTAAAATACCTACCCAAGACATGCTGAAAATGGATATTTTAGGTGCCCAAAGTCGATATGTGCATGCATCTTCTGTACCCGTTTATATCTCAAATTCTGGCTCAAAACACCCGAAAATTCGGTATTTTGGGGTCCCAGAAGCGATCTGTACATGCCTACTCCGTGTTAGAGTATTTTCAAAATACATGCCCAAAACATGCTCAAAATGGATATTTTAGGTGCCCAAAGTCGATATGTGCATGCATCTTCTGTACCCGTTTATATCTCAAATTCAGGCTCAAAACAACGGAAATTCAATATTTTTAGGTCCCAGAAGCGATATGTACATGCCTACTCAGTACTAGAATGTTTTCAAATTATAGGTTCAAAACATGCTAAAAATCGATAATTTAGGTGTCCAAAGTCGATATGTGCATGCATCTTCTGTACCCGTTTATATCTTAAATTCTGGCTAAAAACACCCGAAAATTCGATATTTTTGGGTCCCAGAAGCGATCTGTACATGCCTACTCCGTGTTAGAGTATTTTCAAAATACAGGCAAAAAACATGCTCAAAATGGATATTTTAGGTGCCCAAAGTCAATATGTGAATGCATCTTCTGTACCCGTTTATATATCAAATTCTGGCTCAAAATACCCGAAAATTCGATATTTTTGGGTCCCATAAGCGATCTGTACATGCCTACTCCGTGCTAGAGTATTTTCAAAATAAAGGCCCAAAACATGCTAAAATTCGATATTTTGGGTGCCCAAAGTCGATATGTGCATGCATTTTCTGTACCCGTTTATATCTCAAATTCAGTCTCAAAACACCCGAAAGTTCGATATTTTTGGGTCCCAGAAGCAATCTGTACATGCCTACTCAGTGCTAGAATGTTTTTAAAATAGAGGCTTAAAACATGCTAAAAATCTATATTTTAGGTGTCCCAAGTCGATATGTGCATGCATCTTCTGTACCCGTTTATATCTCAAATTCAGGCTCAAATTACCCGAAAATTCGATTTTTATGGGTCCTAGAAGCGATCTGTACATGCCTACTCCGTGTTAGACTATTTTCAAAATATATGCCCAAAACATGCTAAAAATCGATATTTTGGGTGCTCAAAGTCGATATGTGCATGCATTTTCTGTGCCCATTTATATCTCAAATTTAGGCTCAAAACACCCGAAAATTCGATATTTGTGGGTTCCAATAGCGATCTGTACATGCCTACTCAGTGTTAGACTCTTTTTTAAAATACAGGCCCAAAATATGCTGAAAATCGATATTTTGGGTGCCCTAAGTCGATATGTGTATGCATCTTCTGTACCCGTTTATATCCTAAATTCAGGCTCAAAACACCCGAAAATTCGGTATTTTTGAGTAACAGGAGCGATCTGTACATGCCTGCCTACTCCTTGCTAGAATGTTCTCAAGATACAGACCCAAAACATGCTAAAAAATAGATATTTTAAGTTCAAAAAGTCAATATCTGCATGCATCTTCAGTATCTGTTTATATCTCAAATTCAGGCTCAAAACAACGGAAAATTCAAGATTTTTAGGTCCCAGAAGCGATATGTAAATGCCTACTCAGTACTAGAATGTTTTCAAAATATAGGCTCAAAACATGCTCAAAATGGATATTTTAGGTGCCCAAAGTCGATATGTGCATGCATCTTCTGTACCCGTTTATATATCAAATTCTGGCTCAAAACACCCGAAAATTCGATATTTTTAGGTTCCAGTAGCGATTTGTACATGCCTACTCTGTTTTAGAGTATTTTCAAAATACAGGCCAAAAAAATGCTCAAAATGGATATTTTAGGTGCCCAAAGTCGATATATGCATGCATCTTCTGTACCCGTTTATATCTCAAATTCAGGCTCAGATTTCCCGAAAATTCGATTTTTGTAGGTCCTAGAAGCGATCTGTACATGCCTACTCCGTGTTAGAGTATTTTTAAAATACATGCCCAAAACATGCTAATAATCGATATTTTGGGCGCTCAAAGTCATTATGTGCATGCATTTTCTGTGCCCGTTTATATCTCAAATTCAGGCTCAAAACACCTGAAAATTCGATATTTGTGGGTCCCAATAGCGATCTGTACATGCCTACTCAGTGTTAGACTCTTTTTTAAAATACAGGCCCAAAATATGCTGAAAATCGATATTTTGGGTGCCCAAAGTCGATATGTGTATGCATCTTCTGTACCCGTTTATATCCCAAATTCAGGCTCAAAACACCCGAAAATTCGATATTTTTGGGTCCTAGAAGCGATCTGTACATGTCTACTCCGTATTAGAGTATTTTTAAAATACATCTTTAAAACATGCTGAAAATCGATATTTTAGGTGCCCAAAGTCGATATGTGCATGCATCTTCTGTACATGTTTATATCTCAAATTCTGGCTCAAAACACCCGAAAATTCGATATTTTTGGGTCCCAGAAGCGATCTGTACATGCCTACTCCGTGTCAGAGTATTTTTAAAATACAGGCAAAAAACATGCTGAAAATGGATATTTTAGGTGCCCAAAGTCAATATGTGAATGCATCTTCTGTACCCGTTTATATATCAAATTCAGTCTCAAAATACACGAAAATTCGATATTTTGGGGTCCCAGAAGCGATATGTACATGCCTACTCCGTGTTAGAGCATTTTCAAAATAGAGGCCCAAAACATGCTAAAAATCGATATTTTGGGTGCCCAAAGTCGATATGTGCATGCATCTTCTGCACCCGATTATATCTCAAATTCAGGCTCAAAACACCCGAAAATTCGATATTTTTGGGTCCCAGAAGCGATCTGTACATGCCTACTCCGTGTTAGAGTATTTTTAAAATACCTGCCCAAAACATGCTGAAAATCGATATTTTAGGTGCCCAAAGTCAATATGTGCATGCATCTTCTGTACCCGTTTATATCTCAAATTCTGGCTCAAAACACCCGAAAATTCGGTATTTTTGGGTCCCAGAAGCGATTTATACATGCCTACTCCGTGTTAGAGTATTTTCAAAATACAGGCCAAAAACATGCTCAAAATGGATATTTTAGGTGCCCAAAGTCGATATGTGCATGCATCTTCTGTAACCGCTTATATCTCAAATTCAGGCTCAAAACACCCGAAAATTCAATATTTTTGGGTCCCAGAAGCGAGCTGTCCATGCCTACTCCGTGTTAGAGTATTTTTAGAATAAAGGCCCAAAACATGCTCAAATTGGATATTTTGGGTTCTCAAAGTCGATATGTGCATGCATTTTTTTGAACCCGTTTTTATATCAAATTCAGGCTCAAAACACCCGAAAATTCGATATTTTTGTGTCCACGAAGCGATCTGTACATGCCTACTCCGTTTTAGAGTATTTTCAAAAAACAGGCTCAAAACATGCTCAAAATCGATATTTTGAGTGCCCAAAGTCGATATGTGCATGCACCTTCTGTACCCGTTTATATCTCAAATTCAGGCTCAAAAACACCCGTAAATTCGATATTTATGGGTCCCAGAAGCAATCTGTACATGCCTAGTCCGTGTTAGAGTATTTTTAAAATACCTGCCCAAAACATGCTAAAAATGGATATTTTAGGTGCCCAAAGTCGATATGTGCATGCATCTTCTGTACCCGTTTATATCTCAAATTCTGGCTCAAAACACCCGAAAATTCGGTATTTTTGGGTCCCAGAAGCGATCTGTACATGCCTACTCAGTACTAGAATGTTTTCAAATTTTAGGTTCAAAACATGCTAAAAATCGATAATTTAGGTGTCCAAAGTCGATATGTGCATGCATCTTCTGTACCCGTTTATATCCTAAATTCTGGCTCAAAACACCCGAAAATTCGGTATTTTTGAGTAACAGGAGCGATCTGTACATGCCTACTCCTTGCTAGAATGTTTTCAAGATACAGACTCATAACATGCTCAAAATCGATATTTTAAGCGCAAAAAGTCAATATCTGCATGCATCTTCAGTATCCGTTTATATCTCAAATTCAGGCTCAAAACAACGGAAAATTCGATATTTATAGGTCCCAGAAGCGATATGTACATGCCTACTCAGTACTAGAATGTTTTCAAAATATAGGCTCAAAACATGCTAAAAATCAATAATTTAGGTGTCCAAAGTCGATATGTGCATGCATCTTCTGTACCCGTTTATATCTCAAATTCAGGCTCAAAACACCCGAAAATTCGATATTTTTGGGTTCCAGTAGCGATTTGTACATGCCTACTCTGTTTTAGAGTATTATCAAAATACAGGCCAAAAACATGCTCAAAATGGATATTTTAGGTGCCCTAAGTCGATATGTGTATGCATCTTCTGTACCCGTTTATATCCCAAATTCAGGCTCAAAACACCGGAAAATTCGGTATTTTTGGGTACCAGAAGCAATCTGTACATGCCTGCCTACTCCTTGCTAGAATGTTCTCAAGATACAAACCCAAAACATGCTCAAAATCGATATTTTAAGTGCAAAAAGTCAATATCTGCATGCATCTTCAGTATTTGTTTATATCTCAAATTCAGGCTCAAAACAACGGAAAATTCAATATTTTTAGGTCCCAGAAGCGATATGTAAATGCCTACTCCGTACTAGAATGTTTTCAAAATATAGGCTCAAAACATGCTCAAAATGGATATTTTAGGTGCCCAAAGTCGATATGTGCATGCATCTTCTGTACCCGTTTATATCCTAAATTTAGGCTCAAAACACCCGAAAATTCGGTATTTTTGAGTAACAGGAGCGATCTGTACATGCCTACTCCTTGCTAGAATGTTTTCAAGATACAGACCCAAAACATGCTCAAAATCGATATTTTAAGCGCAAAAAGTCAATATCTGCATGCATCTTCAGTATCCGTTTATATCTCAAATTCAGGCTCAAAACAACGGAAAATTCGATATTTTTATGTCCCAGAAGCAATATGTACATGCCTACTCAGTACTAGAATGTTTTCAAAATATAGGCTCAAAACATGATAAAAATCTATAATTTAGGTGTCCAAAGTCGATATGTGCATGCATCTTCTGTACACGTTTATATCTCAAATTCAGGCTCAAAACACCCGAAAATTCGATATTTTTGGGTTCCAGTAGCGATTTGTACATGCTTACTCTGTTTTAGAGTATTTTCAAAATACAGGCCAAAAACATGCTCAAAATGGATATTTTAGGTGCCCAAAGTCGATATGTGCATACATCTTCTGTACCCGTTTATATCTCAAATTCAGGCTCAAATTTCCCGAAAATTCGATTTTTAAAGGTCCTAGAAGCGATCTGTACATGCCTACTCCGTGTTAGAGTATTTTTAAAATACATGCCCAAAACATGCTAAAAATCGATATTTTGGGTGCTCAAAGTCTTTATGTGCATACATTTTCTGTGCCCGTTTATATCTCAAATTCAGGCTCAAAACACCCGAAAATTCGATATTTGTGGGTTCCAATAGCGATCTGTACATGCCTACTCAGTGTTAGACTCTTTTTTAAAATTCAGGCCCAAAATATGCTGAAAATCGATATTTTGGGTGCCCAAAGTCGATATGTGTATGCATCTTCTGTACCCGTTTATATCCCAAATTCAGGCTCAAAACACCCGAAAATTCGATATTTTTGGGTCCCAGAAGCGATCTGTACATGCCTACTCCGTGTTAGAGTATTTTTAAAATACATCCCTAAAACATGCTGAAAATCGATATTTTAGGTGCCCAAAGTCGATATGTGCATGCATCCTCTGTACCCGTTTATATCTCAAATTCTGGCTCAAAACACCCGAAAATTCGATATTTTTGGGTCCCAGAAGCGATCTGTACATGCCTACTCCGTGTTAGAGTATTTTTAAAATACAGGCAAAAAACATGCTCAAAATGGATATTTTAGGTGCCCAAAGTCAATATGTGAATGCATCTTCTGTACCCGTTTATATATCAAATTCAGGCTCAAAATACCCGAAAATTCGATATTTTTGGGTCCCAGAAGCGATCTGTACATGCCTACTCCGTGTTAGAGCATTTTCAAAATAGAGGCCCAAAACATGCTAAAAATCGATATTTTGGGTGCCCAAAGTCGATATGTGCATGCATCTTCTGTACCCGATTATATCTCAAATTCAGGCTCAAAACACCCGAAAATTCGATATTTTTGGGTCCCAGAAGCGATCTGTACATGCCTACTCCGTGTTAGAGTATTTTTAAAATACCTGCCCAAAACATGCTGAAAATCTATATTTTAGGTGCCCAAAGTCAATATGTGCATGCATCTTCTGTACCCGTTTATATCTCAAATTCTGGCTCAAAACACCCGAAAATTCGGTATTTTTGGGTCCCAGAAGCGATTTAAACATGCCTACTCCGTGTTAGAGTATTTTCAAAATACAGGCCAAAAACATGCTCAAAATGGATATTTTAGGTGCCCAAAGTCGATATGTGCATGCATCTTCTGTACCCGCTTATATCTCAAATTCAGGCTCAAAACACCCGAAAATTCGATATTTTTGGGTACCAGAAGCGATCTGTCCATGCCTACTCCGTGTTAGAGTATTTTCAAAATTAAGGCCCAAAACATGCTAAAAATCGATATTTTGGGTTCTCAAAGTCGATATGAGCATGCATTTTTTTGAACCCGTTTTTATCTCAAATTCACGCTCAAAACACCCGAAAATTCGATATTTTTGTGTCCACGAAGCGATCTGTACATGCCTACTCCGTTTTAGAGTATTTTCAAAATACAGGCTCAAGACATGCTCAAAATCGATATTTTGAGTGCCCAAAGTCGATATGTGCATGCATCTTCTGTACCCGTTTATATCTCAAATTCAGGCTCAAAAACACCCGTAAATTCGATATTTATGGGCCCCAGAAGCAATCTGTACATGCCTACTCCGTGTTAGAGTATTTTTAAAATACCTACCCAAGACATGCTGAAAATGGATATTTTAGGTGCCCAAAGTCGATATGTGCATGCATCTTCTGTACCCGTTTATATCTCAAATTCTGGCTCAAAACACCCGAAAATTCGGTATTTTGGGGTCCCAGAAGCGATCTGTACATGCCTACTCCGTGTTAGATTATTTTCAAAATACATGCCCAAAACATGCTCAAAATGGATATTTTAGGTGCCCAAAGTCGATATGTGCATGCATCTTCTGTACCCGTTTATATCTCAAATTCAGGCTCAAAACAACGGAAATTCAATATTTTTAGGTCCCAGAAGCGATATGTACATGCCTACTCAGTACTAGAATGTTTTCAAGTTATATGTTCAAAACATGCTAAAAATCGATAATTTAGGTGTCCAAAGTCGATATGTGCATGCATCTTCTGTACCCGTTTATATCTTAAATTCTGGCTCAAAACACCCGAAAATTCGATATTTTTGGGTCCCAGAAGCGATCTGTACATGCCTACTCCGTGTTAGAGTATTTTCAAAATACAGGCAAAAAACATGCTCAAAATGGATATTTTAGGTGCCCAAAGTCAATATGTGAATGCATCTTCTGTACCCGTTTATATATCAAATTCTGGCTCAAAATACCCGAAAATTCGATATTTTTGGGTCCCATAAGCGATCTGTACATGCCTACTCCGTGCTAGAGTATTTTCAAAATAAAGGCCCAAAACATGCTAAAATTCGATATTTTAGGTGTCCCAAGTCGATATGTGCATGCATCTTCTGTACCCGTTTATATCTCAAATTCAGGCTCAAATTACCCGAAAATTCGATTTTTATGGGTCCTAGAAGCGATCTGTACATGCCTACTCCGTGTTAGACTATTTTCAAAATATATGCCCAAAACATGCTAAAAATCGATATTTTGGGTGCTCAAAGTCGATATGTGCATGCATTTTCTGTGCCCATTTATATCTCAAATTTAGGCTCAAAACACCCGAAAATTCGATATTTGTGGGTTCCAATAGCGATCTGTACATGCCTACTCAGTGTTAGACTCTTTTTTAAAATACAGGCCCAAAATATGCTGAAAATCGATATTTTGGGTGCCCTAAGTCGATATGTGTATGCATCTTCTGTACCCGTTTTTATCCCAAATTCTGGCTCAAAACACCCGAAAATTCGGTATTTTTGGGTACCAGAAGCAATCTGTACATGCCTGCCTACTCCTTGCTAGAATGTTCTCAAGATACAGACCCAAAACATGCTCAAAATCGATATTTTAAGTGCAAAAAGTCAATATCTGCATTCATCTTCAGTATCTGTTTATATCTCAAATTCAGGCTCAAAACAACGGAAAATTCAAGATTTTTAGGTCCCAGAAGCGATATGTATATGCCTACTCAGTACTAGAATGTTTTCAAAATATAGGCTCAAAACATGCTCAAAATCGATATTTTAGGTGTCCAAAGTCGATATGTGCATGCATCTTCTGTACCCGTTTATATCCTAAATTCAGGCTCAAAACACCCGAAAATTCGGTATTTTTGAGTAACAGGAGCGATCTGTACGTGCCTACTCCTTGCTAGAATGTTTTCAAGATACAGACCCAGAACATGCTCAAAATCGATATTTTAAGAGCAAAAAGTCAATATCTGCATGCATCTTCAGTATCCGTTTATATCTCAAATTCAGGCTCAAAACAACGGAAAATTCGATATTTATAGGTCCCAGAAGCGATATGTACATGCCTACTCAGTACTAGAATGTTTTCAAAATATAGGCTCAAAACATGCTAAAAATCAATAATTTAGGTGTCCAAAGTCGATATGTGCATGCATCTTCTGTACCCGTTTATATCTCAAATTCAGGCTCAAAACACCCGAAAATTCGATATTTTTGAGTTCCAGTAGCGATTTGTACATGCCTACTCTGTTTTAGTGTATTTTCAAAATACAGGCCAAAAACATGCTCAAAATGGATATTTTAGGTGCCCAAAGTCGATATGTGCATGCATCTTCTGTACCCGTTTATATCTCAAATTCAGGCTCAAATTTCCCGAAAATTCGATTTTTATGGGTCCTAGAAGCGATCTGTACATGCCTACTCCGTGTTAGAGTATTTTTAAAATACCTGCCCAAAACATGCTAAAAATCGATATTTTGGGTGCTCAAAGTCGATATGTGCATGCATCTTCTGTGCCCGTTTATATCTCAAATTCAGGCTCAAAACACCCGAAAATTCGATATTTGTGGGTCCCAATAGCGATCTGTACATGCCTACTCAGTGTTAGACTCTTTTTTAAAATTCAGGCCCAAAATATGCTGAAAATCGATATTTTGGGTGCCCAAAGTCGATATGTGTATATATCCAGTGTCGGTATATATATATATATATATATATATATATATATATATATATATATATATATATATATATATATATATATATATATATATATATATCCACTATCACCACCTCTTCCCATTAAAACTAAGTGTCACTTAACACCCACAGTTCAACAACAACAAAAATATTGAGCTGGTTTCATAGCTCCATGGATGAATTGTGTTCTATTTGACTTCAGGCCAGAGGGAACCATGACGTTTTCCAACTTTTACTTTTCAACTTTTTCCCTATTTTCATTTATCACAATAATTTCCCATTATTTGGGTTATTTTTTAACTTCCCTTTTGGTTAAAGTTTTCTTTTTCTTTTCCATATTTCCTTCAGAAGTCTTCTGGGAGGTCGTCTATGAAGTGGAGGCAGTTCCATATCCTCCTCCTCATATTGTTCATCATATTCCTTCACATTCCACCCCCACGACCCTGGTATAGTTGATACTAGTTATATAGATTGCTTCCGTAGTGTTGGTTGTGGTACTGGTGCATATTGTTGGGTGGGTGGTGCTGTTGTTGCTGCTTCTGCTGTTGTTTCTGCTGTCGTTGTCCCCGTACTCCCCCCTCAGTACTAGGTATACACTGTCATCAGTCTCATCACCAGCATCATCTTCGCAAGCCGTTCAGTTCCAAGTTGGGCAACACTGGTTAGGTTTCGTGACGGGGAAGCAGTGCTGGTGAGGAGGTGGCGTTAGAGTTGTACTGGGGATGACAAGGCGTGGAGAACAGTAGCTCCATCCCTCACACAGCAACGATCTAAGGTTGCCAAAGTCTGTAACAAACTGGGTGAGCCTAGCAACAAATCAATTGGCGTGTTTACTTATACTTTTATTGCTGGTAATTAAGACATTGTTTAATATAGTTTGCTCTGTCATTGTTTTTAAATGATTCAACTCGTGTCCTTTCTTCTCTATATCGGTCACTTGTTCCATTATTAACTTTAATTCTCCCATTTCGAATCTTACTCAATTTGCAACTGCTCCTACATCACCAACAACCACTTCACTTTGTACTTCAAATGATTCTGCCATGGTTTCGGCTCAAGTGGCACTACGCGTTAACATAATATTTGTAATAATTTTAATTTTTATTTTGTCCAATCAATTTATTTTAATATTTTTATTTACTTTTTTTTTTTTTCTTTTTAATATCTCATCACTATAAAATGAATGGGCACGGGCACCGGGTGATCGATAAACAACTACCTACTATGGCTGTCTTAAACATCGGACCCAATTCCACGGATCTCCACTAAAACAATTTCTCTGGGTATGATTTATCCCACTGTAGCTGGCACCAGTGTAAATGCGCCCGATTATTTTTTTCCCCAGATAGCATTCTTAATGGGGGTACTATCTTTTTATTTTAATTACTAACTCATCTATATAAATTCGTGGACGGCTATACTGTACTCAATTATAAAAAAAAAAACGCTTCTATTTATTTATATGTTCACACGAGTACATTTATATAATATTTCTTCTCCCCCTCCCTTGTTAATATCTCCTACTCCCAGTTCTGTTAACTAGGACAGGAAGAACTCAGTGTCTCGCTAGTTGACAGAGATCTAAACTCTCTTAAATCCACATACCCAAAACAATCATGATCACAATACGGTATTTAAAAAAAATCACTTCCTAAACATCAATATCCTAATACATCCTAACATCAATATCCTAATAATATTATTCGAATTGTGGATTGCTAGCAATTATTATTAGTATTATTCACCACATGTGTGTAAAGTTGCTCAAGGGTTTGTTACTAAATCAATATGGCTTCTTCACCCAGCTGTTATCACCAAAGCTGGAAGCAGAATGGGAGCAAATATACATTAATTACTATGTCCTTACGTGAACACACAATATTCTTCAGTTCTTTAAATTCAATCACTGGACTAATTGATTCACCACTCACAATATTCACAATATAATATATATATAACGAGAGCTAGTTTGAGCTCTTACCTGTTATTACCAAAGCCGGAAGCAGAATGAGAAGGAAATACTGTAGGATACTACCTCTTGACTTCTCCTTCCACATCCACTTGTTAAACAAAGTGGTGCCTCGTATTTCATGTCCTAGCATTTTCATCAGTTCACCCTTACTGGTGTATATTTAGTTACATACCATAATTTAAACAGATTCCTGTGCTCAAATACATTGCCTTCTTCCTTGGTTAAAGTATTATATTACTGTAGTATACATATACAAGGCATGTATTGTTCCGCGACTCTCCTTATGAACCATCCTGACTAGACCCTAACTAATCTAATTAATTTTCTAAGTAAGTTACAGTTAGAATGCAGGTACCATCATAGGAGTGTAATTATAATTGCAGGTTATTCCCTGTACTCCAATTAATATTATTTCAAATTAATCTCCTAATCAACACATATTTTTCTATCCCTATTAATCTACCTAGGTTTCAATTATTCCTCTATTTCACCTATTTACCTAACTATAATAATTATTTCTATGGTTCTCACATAACTTCTAACTATAACATTATTTGTACTTTTCATCATATGTTACATTTTCAGAAGAAGCCCACCACCGAAATTATCCTCGTCTCCGATAATCTCGGCTTGACTACTCCGTACCATCTCATACTAAAAGCCTTTTTTTTTTTATATATGTTCCGACACTGGACATAGGCTTAATCAAGCCCGTTACGGTGGCCCAGGTCAGCTGCTACTCTCACACACACACGTTACGACTACCGAACTGATACCCAGCCACAGAGGGAGGGAAGTGAGGGTTATTCCCAAATACTGCAGCTGTTATGGTACCAGCGAGGGTGTTTTACGACGTTCGGTGGCCTTATTGTTAGTGCCTGAAACTCAAATCGGAAGAGTAAATATTCTCAGGCCCTCACCTGAGAGGAGCCTACCTTATTACCCGTAAATACTCTAAATAACACTATATATAAAAAAATAGGGGTGTTAAACGTCCTTGCACTTTTTTTTTTTCTATACCTCAACCTCCGGGCTGTAGGCTATCAGTAGCCCGTGACTCTTGCGAGGCCCCGAGATTATTGAGTGTCTCACTAGATGAGACAGTGGAGCTTCGTGGTGATGTTGATACCGTAGCTTCTCTTCTGTCGCACTAGATGACGACACCTTATTTATACACGTCACTATCAGGGGAGAGCAGCTACACAGTCACTCACAGCATCTTGGAATATGGTCTGGCATCTTCTATGTTGTGAGTTGATGACGATGTAGGGGGTATTTTCTTGACGTGTCGGCGTAGCCAGGATAATTGACGAACAGCTGGACCCCGTTCACCTCAGAAAAATCCCAGACGTTTTCTCGTGGATTCGAACCCGGGTCCTTGATATTTGCAGTCCGTCTCTTTATCCACTCTGCCACCGCCTCCCCCACTACTACTAGTTTAACACTGTCTGGGCCACTGGGTGGCTATGGCTGGCAGTGTTGCCACTTTTGCCACAAGGAATTCCCACGTATATATCTAAATTTTCCAACAGATTCCCACAAAATACTCACAGGGTCCCACAAATTTCCCCCACAAGATGTTTTAATAAATAAATATGTTTTCCTTTCAACTTACCGAGGTATGTGAAGACTCCAGGCATCCAGAAGACATCTACTTCTTTATTAGTCTTCCTCTAAGGCAGTGGTTCTTAACCTTTTTAACCCTGTGACCCACTGACATATTCCTGGGCAGTGCTGTGACCCCTTTGCACAAGGGGGGCTGGGCTGTGAGCGAAGCGAGCCTAAGCAGCTGGGGGATTTTTTTTAGAAATACATAGTATTATGAGCAATCATAGGTGCAATTTGAAACTGGAGTCCTAACCAAAGTTACAATACAAAAAACAATTTTCCCCCAACCCTTCGTGACCCCCAGAAAAAAACCAAATGACCCCCTTGGGGGTCATGACCCCCATGTTAAGAACCGCTGCTCTAGGGTTACCAATTCGTCCTCCATGCCCTCATCATTAGTGGTTGTGTCATTTGCTTGTAGGTTATGACTATAAGGACCGTATGCAAGGTCGCTACCACGGCCATTGTACACCAGTGTACCATGAAGCCATAGTACACCCCCCTTGAACTATAAATCATTAGAATTTAATAGTATGTTGTTCGGTATATGATTCTATCTATTGCGCCACCAGATGCCTAGTGGCATCTATCAATCTATCTTTTCACTGACGAAGTTATTGGCTACAAAAACAATATGTGGCTGACAGATATGTAATGTATTTATGGAATTCTATAAATTACATTTATTATGAATTTATTTGCTACTGAAGTAGCAAAACTTTCGCATAAAGAAAATAAAAAGTGTATCGGCGAAATACAAAACGACTGTGGTGATGTTAATCGGTGGTCAGTGTTACCATAATTCAGGGAAAATTTGCTTTCTGTTACTGTTTCCTGTATCATTATTTCATTATTAAGACCTGTTTTAAAATATACTAACGATTTAATACAATTAATGTTTATTTATTCCAGTCATGTTTTGTGCTATGAGCTCCGGGTTTCGTGTGGTCTAGCCCATAAGGATGTGGACTTAGGATTTGTCATTGAGTTTTTCTTTTGGCCTATCGTTGTGGTTCATTTTCTGCTTTTGTCGCTTTATGATATTACTAAGCAAAGCATCTTTATGGTCACTGGGATCACTGGATACAACTGGTGCTAAAACTGACACACATTGGCAACCACAGCGAGGGCGGGACCACGGGCTGCCTGGCTACAACAGATGGCAGAGAAAGTGTGGTCTGCAGCCCTTCATGACGTTCGACAGCATGAGTCAGGTGATGCGCAAGGGGGACATCAACGTTTTCAAGAGAATGTACAAGTAAGTTACAAGTGCTCCTGGTCAGATTTAAGCTTTATACATCCTTTTAACTTGCTTTCAGAGAACAACCGCAAATCTAACAGAAACCACTTGAATCATGAACAAAACGGGGGACAAGGAAAAATTTGATAGAGTGATAAACTAATTACAGTTGTGGGTCATATTTCTAGCCAGACTCAACTTAGTTAGGTCTCCAAAAGGCTGAAAATATAAATTACCATTTGTTGGTAGCCTGAATCATTAATGAAATAGAGAAATATTGTAGGTGATTGTACAAAGTCCTAAGAAACACGACTGTTGAGAGTCTTAGGGGATGAGTACTGCTCTATGAAGGAAAAATTACTGAGGGCAAAGAACCTACATCTTTGATTTCCTATACCCACTTCTACGTAGTGATGTTTTGCATACTATAATATTTATGAAATTATCGTGTTGGTAATGTATCCATGCAATCATCTCTCTCTATCTCTTACCCACAAAAAGGTCTTCTTTCTCCACCTCTATGTGTAGTTGATGTTGATGATAAATGATGTTTCGGGGAGCGAGAGGGCAACTTTTGCATCACAAGAAGGCTGGAATATCCACCTAATTAGATGGTTGATGTTACTTCCTGTCGCTTACCATGGGGTTCGCACATTGTATAGATATTGTAGATATAACAGTGCTTGTAACTTATAAAAGAATGTTGCACTGTATTATTGTTGTCTGTAGCAACTTAAGTCAAGGAATACCCATTAGAAGTATACTCGTATCTTCTTATATGCCTAACTATGTAAACTTCCCTCAGGCTGCTTCCCTGACATCTTCATGGTGGTTTACTATCTGTTTTATATATGGCCATGAGTTGGAAAAAGTGGAGGAATAAAGAAGACAGTCTTTCTTTGCTTTTGCTTTCTCATTCAGGTAGTGGATGTAAAATTTTGCAAAGGCCTAAGTACTCTAACAACTCTCTTTATTTGGCTGGGTGCCAGTTCTTACGTCATGAAGTGTGTGAGTAAATTGCTGAAAGACCTCAGTAATGGCTTCAAAAAGCGTTTGTTTACTGTTTGATAATAGAAAAGTAGTACTACAGTAAGGCCACACAACCTTGTTTGGACTGGTAGGTCTGTGTGTGCTGTGCACTGGAATAATTCTTCTGGAATTTGAAAAATATCTGTCAGTATGTGCACACCATTTCTCAGAGACTGCCCGGGTAAATGGGCTGAAAATGGTACATCCTCAGAATGGATCTTTTAAGGAAACATCATGCTTTCCTATTTTACCTTTGATTTTCGCCTGTAGGTTAGGATTTACTACCAATTACTCATGTGCTGGAAAGCCCCACTTAGTCCAAGCCCTTCTCTTAGGTCATGTGTGGACCACAGCCTCCCTCTCTGTTCATTAAGGGTCACTGAAAGAGTCGTTTTGTGGAAGATGGTTATAAAATGATTTACTACTTCCCCCCATCCCACCTGGCGTATATCTACTCCTGCAGGCTTTTGTATCGATCCGAATAGGCCCGCTTCGTATGTCAGACAGGCTAATTATTTCTCTGTATTTTTTTTCAGGAGTGTTGAGGACATTGACCTATACCCTGCTGGCCTGGCTGAGCGTGGGCAGAATAGTTTGCTGGGGCCAACCTTCTCCTGCATAGTGGCCCAACAGTTCAACGACCTCAGACACGGGGATAGGTTTTGGTACAAAAACAACCAGCAGCTCGACCATCCATTTAGTACCCGTGAGTTGTTTTACGCATTGGCTTTGATTTATGTTTATGTGTAATTTAAAAAATCGTGTCACTGAAGTTCAGTGACCTATTTACGATGGCTAGAATGTTTTTATTTCTACAATATTTTATAGTATTTATATATTTTCTAATGCGACCATGCCTTGCTAGAGAGGGGAAGCTATATAGATATTGAGATTTATAAAGAATACGACAATTACTGGTGTTTCATGTATAAAAGGCGGTAGGTCTGAAAGTACTTTGCTGCAGTATCAAGTCTTTCTTGATCTTGCTTTTATTTATTTTATTAGCCAGCGCATAAATCATGGAAAGTAGAACGTAGGAGAATTACTAAAATGGTCTGATTCAGTTAAAGGCGATCAGGTTCTCAACGGATGAGTATATTCAATGTTCTACACTCTACAGTTTTACACAGGACGTCCCTGTTTAGCTTGTCTGGTAGCAATACATTTTCATGATTAATATATCAACATCTCGATTGATGTTGTTATATATGTTCTATGATTTGAACTGAAGATAAATAAACACCGAACCCAGTAGAGTTGTATTCATGGAAATGACGTCTTTGTGTTCCACAACATTGATATCAAACTATAAGAGACTGTGGTAATTTGAATTAATTAAATAATAGAAAGAGAACTAGCATCAGAACCTGTAGAACCTTTTGTTACTCAAACACAGCATAAAAATTGAAAATTCTGTAGCTAGCAAGTCTTCTCCACTTATCTAAGTTCTAACAATCCGGTGAGGTGTGCGTTTAGCTTATATCCGAGGAAGGAACACGTGGAGGAGAAGCGTAAAAGGAATGCGATTGAATAATAAGGAGGAAATATTGTCTTCATACACTATTGGTTTTTGGTAATTGGTATCAATTTTTATGGACTTATAATAACATAAGCAACACTATTCATATACTCGTAATGATGTCTTGCCAGCAGCTCTCTGCACGAACGCTGTAATCATGATCTAACTTTATAATTATTATCGATTTCTTTTCGTATGATATATTTTCTTATTACATTGTGATCAATCAGTATAGTAAAGGGGAAGTTTATTCAGATGTAAAAAGATGTTGTTCTGAATACGACAAAGGAATGTTTTATGTATCAGATATATCTGTCTTATCAGGGAGCAGTCTGTTGTTATCATTGATGTAACAAACCTCTGTTTAGATATTGGAAAGTTCTTTTGTCGTTATAAGTTAAATGAAAATATATGTTAAAAAATACGACATGGTTCCTCCACCCTCAATATGGTAACGAAAGGTGCTTAATGAAACTTCGTCCGTATTTAAGAAAGAAAACATTGGAAGTACGTAATCCACTTGATAATATATATGAATTATTTAAGTAACTGAGGCTTTGGTCACATATTAAACCTATACCCTAGACTGATGCTGTTGCATTCACAAATATTTTCAGCGGCACTGTGCCAAAAATATCAGTCCCATTAATCAATACAGTTCCTTAATTGTCGACTATGTGTAATAGTAAAAATATTATAATGCCTTATGACTGAGAGTGAATGTCTATTACGAGTATACGTCTACTGCATTGCATAATCTTCTCTGGACCTCAATACATATACTGTATATACCACACAGCGATGAGTGACAGTGATAAGCTATTGCACATCTCCCTGTGGTAACACAGAGGTAGCACCCTGCACCTCTTCACTGCGGCTTCCATTGGCAGTTCATGATGCACCAGGCAAAATATAACAACACTGACGGTAGTCCGTGATAAATATAGGAAGACAAAACCATTGACAGTCTCTGACGCTGCTTGGCAGACTACAGCACCATCAAAGGCAGTACATGGTGACGTTAGGCAGACTACAGCAGCCCCATTTGCAGTCTCTTATGCCGCTAGACCGACTACAATAACTTCCACCTTCAACCTTACTCCCGTGACGATAGATATTTTTAGGACCAGCCACTCCACTAGCTAAATCCACTCCCAGAAACTTCACACCTCGTATGGGGCTACACTCAATCCTGCCTCCATCACCAGCCTCCAGTCCGGCCCCAGACCAGCCTCACTCACTTCTACGAAAGTCCGATTGTTGTGGAAATCTTTACCAGTATTGATGCTGATGGCACGGCTGCATCGTTAATAGGAGTAATATTTAAGTACACAGTTTACTACTTTAGAATCTTTCAAAGTGCATAGACTTTTCGATTCTAATTTGTTTTAACAGCGTGAATGATCGAAAAGTTTACATTACAGTAGGATTTTAAATTTGTAGGTTCACAGAATTTTACTCAGTGGCAGAACACATCAGTCGTATCTCTTTTCTCGTGATTTCGTTGAACGACCAGTTATCTCCAGGCTGTTTAAGAGAGAGGATTACGTCTAATCTGGAGATGTCGTATTTCGTGGTTAAATAGATAGAAAAAATACCGATGACCTTTAGCACGTGAATTAATCTAACATTAGGATCTATATATATATATATATATATATATATATATATATATATATATATATATATATATATATATATATATATATATATATATATATATATATATATATATATATATATATATATATATATAGAGAGAGAGAGAGAGAGAGAGAGAGAGAGAGAGAGAGAGATTAGTGGTGGTGGAAAGTGTGAGATTCCGCTGGGATCACCCTGTATGCTGGAAAACTTTTGGATAAAGTAATCATGTTATTATCTTACTCTGACATATACACACAGTGCATCAGAAATTATCCACCAGGAGCTGCATACTGACATCTATGTGCATCGACGGTTTGTAATGATTAATATATGTGGTCCTTTTTTATAACATAATCTGACTAAAAAAAAAGTAAACATTTATAGCTCAAAACCGTTTCTGTATCCGTGCTGTCCATAATTTATACTGCATTGTATACTTAATATATCTGAACCTACCTCAGGACAGCTCCACGCCAGATAAGGGGTCCTAAACAAACATGTGCGATAGTGCAGCTTCATATCTGTATGACGCAATATACACTCCTTCAGAAAGTAGTGTATAGGATATTACAGGTAGTATAATAACCAACATAGAATTCGGAAGTGTTAGGAAAAATCTCATAACCATTTGGAGGCTGCAAACACTATACATAATAACAATCATTATAATGTTGCTGTTTTTGTAGTTGTTTTGCTGAGATTATATGTCTTTTACAGGTCAACTTGCGGCAATACGAGCAGTGGGTTTGGCCTCAATCTTGTGTGAACATACCACCATCTCTTCCCTCCAGCGCAACCCATTCCTCGTCCCCAACCCAGGCAGGTCAGTCAGACGGTCTGAAACATCCTGCCAAATTTCCCACATTCTCTCAGCCTCTTGCCAGATTCAAACTCGAATCGCTCTCTTTCCTTCCTTCAATTGCTTCTCATTTCCTTCTTTGTCCTTCATGCTTGCTGTCTCTCCACTCTGTCTCCATCTCCCTTGTTGATTCAAAACCTTTCTGGCTTAGCTCAGTCTACTTTTTTCTATACTTTACTTTATCATCATTATCCCAGCCTCTCGCACGACTAACTCATCCACTCATACACTGTAAATATACCTGTACAGCTGCAGTAGGAACAACATGGGCCCTCGACCTGCTCGATGGAAAAGGCACAAAATTCTTCACGTATAGAAATGCTAACCAAGGAAATTAAAGTTATTTGAAATATAGGCTGAAGTGATTTTGTTCATTTGGCCATATTTCAGGGAAGATTGTTCATATGGTATAATATGTCTTGATTGGGATGAAATTCCTCATATGATTTGATTTTTCATATACATATTTCCTATGATTATACAGTAGGTGAAACATAATATATTGATTTTCGTTAAAAAAACAAAACAAAAAAATCACCAACAACTAACAAGTTTGCTTATAAGAGAGAGAGAGAGAGAGAGAGAGAGAGAGAGAGAGAGAATGTGTGCTCAAATATGCAAGCACCTTAAGTTTGACATTGTTTCTTTTATATGCCAGTTTTCTTTTTCTTTCGCCTCCATCCCGCCACCCCGTCCCGTGCAGTTTACTGACGTCACAGAACTGCTCACTAGGATCAAATCGTGTTAGCCCTGTAGTGTATATTATGAACACAGATACTCAAAGGGCTCTATTACAGATGAGGGGAAACACTACCTTGCATCACGAAAACTAATGTGAACAGCATTACCGGTATTAAATATGACTGAGGTTACTGGTTATCATATAGATTATTTCATATTAAGATGTAGGTTACATGGAAAACGAACACAATTTGTTTTTCTTGTTACGGAGAAAAATAGGAAATTTAAATTTATATCAGACTTTTCATTTATGTCTCGGATGAATATCTCTTCCCTTTGTTATATTCTGACTCGATGTATCTGTGTATACAATTAAAAAAATTCATGACATGGAGCACTTAGGCTAACCCTTTTTCGTCACACATGTCAAAAATGGGCGACACGCATCTCCTTTCATGCTCGATGTCTTCCTTTGTCATTCTACCACTCATAGTTCACTTAGAAATTATTGTAGGAAGCTGATTCTGGTCTTGTTGTAAAGCGTGGGAGTTGTACTATATCATACTATGTTTAAAAAAACAATAAACACAAAGTAAAATGCAATACGGTGAGTAGAGTGTTAGCTGACAAGAAAATATATTATATCCAACAGTATTAACCCCTTAAACGCAGGTGACGGGATAATTCGACACCACCAACAAGTGTGGATGACCGCCTGTGAACAAATATATCGACAACGCAGTTTTTAAATTAGTGCGCTGCACAACATGCTAGTTTCGGGCTGGCAACACTGCGTGTCACAGCCAAGTGACTACCCAGGGCCAGTACTTACTATTGCTAAGTGGGTGTCATAAGTCTTATGTCGACCAAAACATGGCCGCCACCCATCATAAATCGTGTCTTTGGCCTTATGTCTCGACATAAATACCCATCTTGGCTAAGACACCCCCAGTAGGTGTTTTAGCCACTATGACGAGATTAATGTCTCGACATAAATGGGGTGTCCCGTGGAAAACATAACATTTTCATCGACAGTGGTCAGTCTCTTGTAAACAAACGCCTAAGTAAGTACACAGTTACACTTATTTGAGGAACTTGTATTATATATTCTGATATATGGCAGTGAAGTGTCGGGGTATGAGGATCTTAAAGTATAAAAGTATTTCACAAAATTCCTAAAGAACTTGCCAAGTTACATATTAATAACATTACGACGAACTGCATGGTCAATGATGAAACTAAGACCAGTGTGATTAAATTAATATTGAACATAAAAAGGTTGCTTTATGGTGTAGAATTATTATTGGAAATACCAATAAACTCTTATATATAATCTTAAACAATGTATATAACTAAGTTAATTGTTTATGTTCCTAATACACAGTGTCTTATTGTAAGTATTCCATGTACTCAAAATAAATAAGTTTGAGCATAAATAGAACCAAAGCTGTCAATAGAATATAATACATATTGGTATTTCTGCATAAGAGGTCCACATAATTGTTTAAAAGTCATTTTGGTATTAGTACAGAAGTGGACCTTAATTCAGCAGTGTTGCCAGATCCGGCTGGGTCCTAGTATTTTACCCCTGTCATTTATTGTACTTTATCACGATTATTTCCCGGTAGTTTGCCCAGGTTAGGTCCCGGTAGTCTGATGCGGTCTAGGTTAGGTTAGGTAAGGTCAGGCTAATTTCAAAATGCCCCATTTGAATATGCCCTATCTTGGAAACGGGGCATTTGAGGAAGAAATACCATAGAAAAAAATTGTCTTAGAATGGTCCAAAATAGTGGGTAATGACAGTAAAATATCTATTATACAGTAAGGTCCACTTCTGTACCTTTACCGTTATTTTTTTTTCCTGTTTATTTTTATTTGTTCTATTCATTATTGACCATTACCTGACCCTACCTAACCTAACCTAGACCACAGCAGACTACCTGGGGATACGTCCTGTTAGTTTACCCCAGTCACCTTATGTTAGTTTACACAGGCTATATCCCGGTAGTTTACCCATGTTAGATCTAGGTTAGGTTAGGTTTGATCAGGTCAGGTAAGGTCAAACTAAGTATGAAATAATTATTTTCCAATCATTATTATGGTCCATAATGAATAGAACAAGTAATAATAAACAGGAAAAAGTAAAAAAAAATGGTAAAGAAACATGTGAAACTTTCATACAAATTATATCCTCAAGGTTGCTGAATTAGATACCGGTATACATATACAGTATATACTGTATGCACATATTCATTATATATTAATACTATGTTTCTAATACTTTTTAAAAACTATTTATATTTCTAGGGTAACAAACTGAGGTACGATGGCTGCTCCCACGAGAATCCGCCAACCACGTAATTTTAGAGACCGAAAGGACGTGTTGAATGAGTTGAGTGATGCAGAATTGATCAAGCGATACCGGTTAGACCGTGCCGGTATTATGCTTGTGACCGACTTAGTGCGGGAAAGGATCACCAACCAAACAGAAAGAAGCAGAGCAGTGACCCCAGAAATGAAAGTGCTTGTGACTCTGCGGTATTTAGCAACTGGGAAGATGCAACTCTGCAGCGGTGATGACTTGGGCCCATCCCAGCAGACTGTGAGCAGAGTCATCACAGAAACACTGTTTGCTCTTTCAAGAAATGAAATCCTTTCTCAATATTTCAAATTCCCTGTCACCCTGGAAAATTGCCATACAAAAGCAGTGGACTTTCAGCAAATTGCAGGATTTCCTGGTGTGATTGGAACTATTGATGGGACTCATGTACGGATCACTGCGCCAAAGGAGTTTGAGGCAGAATACGTCAATAGAAAGAGGTACCATAGCATCAATGTTCAAGTTGTATTTGATGCTATTTACAGAATATTAGACATTGTAGCAAGGTGGCCGGGATCAGTGCATGATGCACGGATTCTGAGAGAAAGTTCATTAAACCAAGTTGTATTTGGAAGGGGTATGGTTCCCGATGGATACCACTTACTAGGAGATAGTGGCTATCCCTGCAAAAAGTGGCTACTAACTCCATATCTCCGACCTCAGCCTGGACCACAATCAGACTATAACAGGTAAGAGACGTACAATTTATAATTAGTCTTGTTAGTCATGTAGAAAAGGGGCAGAAAGTATTGTTCCCATATTCTTATTATAGTTTGGTATTTTTGTATAGAATAGTTTTAGAAATTTTCATAAGGTCAAAAAATACCAATATCATGTCTGGTAACCTTCACAATCTATTTGATTCTATTTCAGTTACTTAATGTAAAGTAGCCATTGCAATATAATATAATACCCTTTTTGTTCTAAATTCCAGAGCACACAAGAAGACCCGAAATGTTGTGGAGCGTGGTATTGGCCAATTGAAGCGGAGGTTCCACGTCCTACATGGAGAAATCAGAGTCACCCCTACAGCGAAGGTGTGTCAGATAATCAAAGTTTGTGCCATGCTTCATAATATCTGCAAGGACAGGAACATTCGTATACCTGCTCCTGAGGACATAGACGAACCTGCTGAAGATATTGAAGAGGATTATGACAATGCCCCGCTAGCAGTGCAACAACCTCCACTTCCAGCTGTTGCTCCACGACCACGTGAGGGTCTTTTGTATCGGGATGAGTTTGTCAACTTGCATTTTGAGTAAGTATGAAGGCCTAAGCCTTAAATGATAATCATTAGATCCTATTATAGTACTTAAAATCTTACAGTTACTGCTTGTATTCTTTGTACTGTACTGCACATTTCATTTATTTGAGTATTTGTAGTAATATCTACTTTTTTATTACAGCAATGATGAGTGAAGCGACTACCACCTGTGGATCACTAAACGTATCAGTAAAATTAGGTACAGTATGGAGCTTTAACGTTATATTATATTGTATTTCTTGCCTTACCTACTTTCCTTCGTACTTATGACAGAAGCAGGCTCATCCCGGATGACATCAGCAGGAGTGACTTCCTGGGTTTTTTCTGCTGCCTCAGTACTGCAAGAAGAATATCAAACAGTTTTCAGTAATCATCATCATCATCTATGTTTAACGTCCCAACACATTTAACACATCTGCCACACCACACCTCCTCAACACCTTCTCATTTGATACCCTATCTTCCCATCTCACATGTGCCATATATCTCTGCATTTTACAATCATTTTGCTTTATCTTTCTCTCAGCTTCCTTAATTACTGGTAACTTCTCTGCACCATACAGTAACACTGATCTCACACAAGCACCATACACCTTTGCCCTGCTCCTCAAAGGTATTTACTGGCCACGTCTCCACACCATACAGTAACACTGATCTAAAAAAAGCACCATACACCTTTGCCCTGCTCCTCTGTTTTTTTTTTATAAATAGATGAAAATATATATAATGTAATAATTCTTAGCACATGTTGTGCTTCTTTAGGATTAAGTTTAGGTTGATTATTGTATGTTAGGTTTAAGGTATTTGTAAATTAATACAGTATTCTGTCAGATAAGGGTTTTGTACTTGAATATTTGTCTACTGATTTGTAGTAAAGCAACTAATCTTTATCATATATTTAACTTATTTTCCCAATTCATTGTCGTTGATTATCTTTATTCATAGTAATTGATTATTCTTATCTACAATCTGTTGAGGTTGAAGGAGGCTTTTCTGATATGTAACAGTATAGACCTATAGTAATGAGAGGAGTGAAAGTAGTAAGAGAAATTTAGAGCCAGCAAGGGAAGAAAAATTATAATGAGAAATGGACACTTCTGATAAAAAATTTCAATAATAAAAATATAAAATCACAAACAATGTTTGGAAAAATTTGACTTGACTGACTTTTACTAAAAGTTTTCATTACAGTTCACTGCTGAAATAGTATTTAATTTAACAATAAGATTCGAATAAAATAAGCTGATATGCCTGATTTTTGCAGCAAACATTTAAAATAATATACTAAGGTAACTATAGGCCTACCTGGGTTGGACTTCAACAGCATCATGGATAAACCGAAGGACTTCCTCATCATCATCAATGCCATCCATCCCATGATTTTTCTTCCCCAGGATGTCTGCCACCATCTCATCAATGTCATCCAGGGGAGGTGCTGCTGGGCCACCACCTGAAAAACAATGATGACATTTGTAATAATAATAACCAACTGTAATTAATATATGTGGCATCCTGAAGTTAAATCACATTTAATTACAATATGATATCATATACCATAATAGTATCCTATATAGACTTGAGTAAATTTGTGACACTGTTATGAAAGTATTCTTAAAAATCTTTAATATTCCATAACATGATGCAATCAATAAAGTATAACTAAATTGAATAATTCACGTAGAATGATGTTGAAGGCAGGCCTATGCATTGATAATACAGTAAGTCAATTGTATAAACGGTGTCAGCACAGGAGTACACCGGTAAATTTTTACAAGTTGCCACAACTTTTTTCGACCCAATGTGGATCAGGCATACTAAAATTAACATTACCATTAAGTCCATAATATAGAAACAATGAGTGGCTGACATAATGTAGCTGAACACAACATACCTGTTCCTCTCATGGCCTCGTTGTGCCTGCTGAGGTTGGCCTTTGCAGCACTCTGGACTGTCTGCCACCTCTTCTGGCACTCCTTAACAGTCCTTACATTCGCCGGGAACACTTCATGCAATTGGCTGGCCATATTCTGCCAGGTAGTCTGCTTCTGCCTGGAAGTGATCCCCGATGAGAAGCTGGCTTTGAGGACGGTGGCATTCTCTTGGTACAATTCTAAGAGTAATTTGGTTTCGTCACGAGACCAATTCCCCTTCCTTGGCTTCTTATCATTAGGTGAACTCTTACTCAGCTGAGGAATTGAAGTGGCCATACTTGAAGTTGTAGGGAAGGTCAACGTGAGGATAGAGCAGAGCGAATGTTTACAAAGTTGGCGCTGTCGGCTGTCGGTAGGTTTTCAGCCAAAATTATGGAAAATAATCACACTTTTAGCAGTTTTATGCCCAACTGCTTGTCATAATATATCAGTAATTGTGAAAAATATTTTTCATGTTATTTATTCGCCTTCACCTTGCTCTTTTTTCGAAAATATAACATTTTAGCATTAAAACGTCTGCTAAACATAGCGGGCCACTGGTTATGATGGTAGGGAGCTAAGTCTCGATATATGTCAGTGACTTAAAATTTAGGTCGAGCTATTTTAAGTGTGCACATAATTTACGTCAGATTTATGTCACCCTCATAGTAAAACGACTGTCACATTATATTTCATATTGTTGTGTTGAAAACTGTGATTCTGTCATATTTTATACTGAAAACAGAGCGCGCAAACGTACTTAGATGTGTATATAGAGTGAAGAAGTAAATTTTGAGTTGCGGTCATTCTGATCTGGCTACCCATCCTACAGATGTCCATTTAGTGTAAAAGGGAATTTTTAGTTGCGGGCATTCTGATCTGGCTACCCATCATATGGCGCGTTAGCGACGACAACTCAACAAGTGCCATCCCTTTGTAAACAAGATATTCTCCTTTAAAGATAAGGGACGCTATGACGCTCTTTGATCGTTCACCGTCGCTTTACTTTATCTTATTTTGGTGTCATAAAACTATCATAGACAGCAATATTTTACACTTCATTAAATACCATATTTTCTCAGTTACTCTTTATATATATATATCTAATTCCCCTAGGTTACATTATAACAGAGATCTGAGAGAAATATTGAGGAGGTATGAATATATGAACTAACAGCATCTGTTATGTAGGTTTAATATTACAATAACACAAGTGAATTTATTAATACAAAATGAATAATTGAGAAACTACATTTTCTAATAATTCTTTTGACAATGGTGTGAAGTCGCTAAGTGAAGATTAATAATAGTAACACCAGTATGAAGTGAAAATTATGAGACTGTGGCCTTGCGGAAGGCTGCCGCTGCCAAACCTACGACAACTTCTCCTGCCTCCTCCCTCCACAATACTACCCTCCCTCGAGTCCCTCACACTTCTTCCTCTCTCGTTGTTACTGCTTTGTATGTGTATAGGTCTGTGTGTGTATGCGTTCATGTGGAAGGAAGGGAGAGTGGAGAGAAGTGGGGATGGAAGGAAGGGATATGGAGAGAACGGAGAGAGTTGCGACGTGGCGCACTGCCTGGCGTACGAATATAGCTAACGGGCAAAAATGTAACGGCTATACCATCCCCCTCCCTTATTAATATAAAGCCCCGTCGACACTGCGCGATGGATTATTTCAACACGTTGAAATTCCACATTTTCAACATGTTGAGGCGATTGCACTATCTACTGTAGTCACTTCACATTTGAAAGGAGGTATCCGTGAATGTGTGTGTGTGTATACTGGTATTAATATTTGTGTACGCACTGTACATGAGTTTTGTTTGTGTATAGTACAGTTGCCTGCAGAAATAGGTATAGTCCACTCAACCAAGTCAATGCATACTCGACCTTATTTTCGTTCGGTCCGCGCATGATGTAAACAGGTTGACAGAGGCAATGACCAGGTTCCAGATGTCGCAAGCCAGAGAGGTTCCCTTTTCTGCCTTCTCCCATTTATGTAGTGAAAGCCATTATGCCTATAAACTGTGCAGTCTTTGGTTGTAATTCTACATTTAACTACAGTGAAGCTATAAGTTTTTACCACTTTCCTAAAGATGCGGAGCTCCACCTACACTCTCCCTCCTCCTCCACCCCCATCTTCTCTCCATCTCCTTAATGTCCTCACCTGCCACCCCCCCCCCCCCCCACGTCTCTCTCCCTCTCCCTCTCTGCAATTACGGGCAGTGACGCATGCATCATACCTATGAAAATAAGGTATACATTAATAATTGGTCGTGGCTTTGTTTCATGACTTTGTTGCTGATAGGCACACATTAAAATAATAAAGGCTGGAGTAGGACCATGGAGGTAGAATAGGAGGAGACGGCCCGCGCGTTCAGTTGCTTCTGAGTCGACTCAGTGGAGTGAAGCCAGTCAGCTGCCCGGCACCAACTCCTAGTATTGGCAAGAAAGGCTGACCGCTCATAGTACCCACGAGGTTTAGCCAGATTCCTCACGATGTTTGTTTATTTTTAATTATGACATGTATTTCGTATTCTTTAATAACATACAATTCACACATTTTTCAATATTTTCAATAATATAAATAGAAAATTATATATTATTGACCTATTACTCTATACCTTACTGGACACTGAAATGTATAAGTTTTGTATATGTCTGTCGACTCTTTACTTTCACTTTGGATGCCAACTTTTTAGTAATTTGTTTGGCCTTATATGCATATTTCACCTGCAAATATGCTTCAGCAACTGCCTTAATTAACTAATGCAAGTGATTTTCAGTCGTACATGTGGCCAGCTAAAGGAAGAAATAAGTATTTGTGGGCATAATTTGTTAACACTGAAATTATTATTTTGCTACAATCTACCCTCACCAAAGTGGTGCTGGACCCTCTTTCCATAAACAGTTTTTCTGATGTAATACATATATTAATTACATCATCAGATGGATACACCAAGTTTACTCTGTCCTTAAGTTTTACCGTGGAAAGAATATGTTTATCAGTCTTGTCTGAGTTTAGGGCAACAATGCATGGTTCACAGTACAAGGACTTCATTAATTTATATACAACATATTTTGCTATATATACAACTATCTTATTTGTACACTTTGAGAGGTGAAACTGACTTGGAATATACATGTACTGTATTACTCTGGCTCTTCATTAACAGAATCAGATAATATCCTAAATTTCAGAACAGAGTCATTGATTACCTGAAGAGAAACATTATTTTTTATATTTCTAACACACTTAAAATTGGAACCGAATCCAATGGTATGCAGTTGCCTAGACCAAGAACAATTGGCATGGCCAAGTAACCGATCATCCTAACTAGGGAAGCAAAGTGAATAATGCAGTATTTAATGATGCATGTAATGCCAATTATAGTTACACTGGGAAGGATGCCATCTCTTATACTGTAAATGTCATGAAGTCGGAAAAAGAAAAATAACTGAATCATTGTTGTATAGGCTATTCAAAACCATGACATTTTCAACCTTAGTGATGGGTCTCGCAAACTTAATCCCTTAATGAACTTCCTAATTGATAAAATCGGTGCCTCCCTAAGTAACACACAAACACAGCGGTTTATTAAGTTGTTTTGTGACCCTCCCTTACACGTGGGCATATTTTACCACACCCAAATTGTATACACACATACACAAGCACGCGCACGCACGCACACACACATGCATAGACATACACAGATGACATGCGTTGATAACTGCATAAAAAGGAACTGCTTTACTGTATAATATGCTATTTCTTCACTCTATCCTGACCACCGAAAATGTTTAGTGACAATGTATTTCATTGTCTGCAGTGTAGGAATTATTCACCTTTCAGGTGACACCGGTCAGGGCATGGTATAAAAACACAGAAGGTAGACTCTTTAGTTTACCGATTTGTCGCCGTTGTGCGCATCTCGCCTCTCATTGGCTGAGACCCCCTATGACGTAGGCTGGAGCATGTGTGTATGTTTATGTCTGGTGTACTGCATGGTCTTCGGTAGTGACTGGTGTTATTTTAGTGCAATATTTTAATAGTTCGTAAGCAATGGGCTGCTGCAGTATGTTTGGCTGTAGTGGGAGGAGTGGAGGAACAATTTACAAACTCCACAGGTTCCCCAAAACTGTCGAACTACAGAAAAAATGGATACATTTGTGCAGGAGAGCCGACCAGTTTTCTCCTCACTCGGGAAGAATCTGTTCTCGCCATTTCAGCCCATTGCAATATTCAAGGAACCTGAAGTACGAACTATTAAATCAAGAACCACCTGCTGATGTTCGACTACTGAAGACTGATGCAGTACCAGACATAAACCTGAATACTTAACCAAATTTCACTTGTATAAGTTAAGGAACATTTAAGATGTGAAACTATATTATGAGTACAATTTACTTTCTAGTTTTGTAATTGAAATACGATTCATGTGATAATATAATGCTTAACCAAAGTTCACTTGAATAAGATAAATAACATTTAAGGTGTGAGTGCAATTTATGTTATAGTAATTAGTCAGTTGTACTGTGTGTATAATGGTAATGATAATGCCAGTAAGAGGTTGACAAAATATAGTTTGCAATGAGATAATTTTTTTTTTTTTTTCTGTTTTATGTAGGCAACATTCGAATGAGATTAGTAGAGACTGAAAGGTAAGTGTTATGGTGACCATACCATGTTGGCCCTCCCCAAATCAATTCCATCTCTATCTGGCCACCTCTGGATCTTCGAGCTGATTCACATCATGAAGTACACAGAAGGAACGAAAATATACTTTTGTTACTGTTACAAGTTACTTTCCATCCGGATCAAACAATGAATTTGTTTTAATTCCACATCATACTGCAATAGTAAAATGAGGCAAAACCTTCCTGAGCAAACTCATGGCATGCCCTAAGTCATTTTACAAAGAGCATATGCATCAGTGCAAATGATATTACTCAAATTGTGCATTTTCTGACACACTACAGCAGCTACTTCCTCTCGAAATTATGTGTTTTATTTAGAAAATAAGGTAAAAAGTTATTCATCCCAACAATCTTTCACCACCGCAACGCACCAAGTGACGTCACGAGGGTGAGCGGTGGGGTGGGGGTGGGCGGAGCTTATCACCAGACGTGCGCAAGAGCCTACCTGTAGTGTTTTTATACCATGGGTCAGGGTGAGATTAATAATTAAGGAGCGGCTGGCGAGCTTCTTGCCAATACCAATATGGCGGACCTGACTTCACTTTTCTGGCCGCTCGCCGTCTCCTCCTATTCTACCTCCATGAGTAGGACGCTGTGTCAATAATAACCACCAATACTGTCGGTAACGCAATGGTTTGGTGGTATGGAGGCGCACGTTTTTGTGGCGCTATCTTATAGTATGTACTGATAGTGGCGATAGGGTTCCTTTATCGGCGAAGTGTAATAAAAGCCATGGTATAGGGTGGTTGTAATGATAGGGAAGAGTTGAGAGTAAAATATGGCAACATGAAAGGGTTGCGTAAGGTAACTTGTGTGAGGTACTGCATAAAATAGAGGCTTAGCCTTTTTTGGCTCCCCCCAGTTTATTTCACCCTCACTGGCCAAACACAAGTATAACAACTGAACAGTTGTTTTCCCATCAATCTTGGTGGTTATTCTTCTAATACCCAACCCTACTCTCATGTGTGGATACATTAAAATATGTAACACACTAATAAACAAATGCAGTACTACTAACACATTATCGAATATTCATACATTTATCTCGAAAAAAATATTGTATTTTACATGGCGAGAGTCAAGGAGAGGGAGGGGAGGGAGCCCGGGCAGACGGTTAAAGTGGAGAGACATGGTAGAGAGGGGAGGGAGGGCGGACGGGGAAAAAGCCCATTACAAAGATATTTCCACTTTTCCAGAATACGAGCTTGCACTCACCGTAATACATAACTCACTCATTTATTCAGACTCTAACTTTCTACACGTGTGAGAGAGAGAAAAAGAAAGAAAGAGAGAGACGTGGGGGAGGGGGGTGGGCTAGAAGGTGAGGAAACTAAGGAGAAGGAGAGAAGAGGGGGGTGGAAGTGGAAGAGAAGGGAGAGTGTAGGATTCATACGTCACAGACAACACGTCACTATTTGTGTTCGTTTCCATGTCTGGCAAATCCAGTTTATGCCTCTTGGTATAGGCACAAGTGTCTATAATTTACAATTAGTGATTCATGATACTCTTATAAATTAGGACACTGTGTGTACTAAACTCTAGCAAACGCTCGTACTGATACGAGTGTTCGTTACAGAGTTATTCTGAAAAAACGAGCTTGCAATGTCTGAAATCCTTAGTAAATTTGTTGAAATAATCAAGTTGCACAAAACACTGATAATTCAAAGAGGTAATTATTTGGGTATTACCCGCTCAGAATTAAACGCGTTTGCCTGATAAATAATTTTGTAATGTTGTAGCTCGTTTTATGGGAAGAGAATCTCTTCGTGTTTGAGGAAAATGAAATGCTAATTCAAGACAACATGTAAGTGTACAGCTTGTATAGCTGTCCTCTCTCTCTCTATTATTATTATTAATAATATTATCTCTCTCTCCCCACTAATAATAATAATAATAATAATAATAATAATAATTATTATAATAAAATAACAATATTAAAAACATTAAGGTGGTCTGTTGCCTGGTCCATTCTCTTGCTGCTCTGCCCCGCTGATTAGGCTTTGACGTCAACTGCCTGCAACAAAAGATTTTTCTGCGATTGCATCCAGGTCCCCCCAAATAAATTTTTGAAAGCAAAGTTAATGTTCATTAACACAAATTATTTACACTAATAAAAAGCTATAGCTTTACAAACTAAATTTGTTGAAATAATCAAGTTGCACAAAACTGATAATTCAAAGAGGTATTCATTTGGGTATTACCCGCTCAAGGACGGAGGTTTCATGGCTGCAAACCACTCATTGTAGCCTGGTCTCAGAGTTTGTAATATTAGTAATAATGAGAATATTATAATTGTACAGTACACAAACTTACCTTGCAATATGCCTACACGTCATCAACCCCCCAGAATTTTTTGCAGATTTCAGTAAGACGTCTCTATACAGTTTTTTTATTGCCCTCCAAACTCAGGTGGCCGAGTGGTTAGTGTTCTGGACTCGTAACCTAGAGGTCGGGAGATCGATCCTCTCAGGTGAGGGCCTGAGAATATTTACTCTTCCTACTTGAGTTTGAGACCCTAACTATATGGCCACCAAACGTCGTAAAACACCCTCACTTGTACCATAACAGCTGCAGTATTTGGGAAATACCCTCACTCCCCTCTCTCTGCAGCTGGGTACCAGTTCGGAAGTCGTGACCTGTGTGTGTGTGAGTAGCAGTTGACCTGGGCCACGATAACGGGCTTGATGAAGCCTATGTCCAGTGTCGAAATCTCCAAGGCCGCTTGAAGAGTAGGTCGTCCCGCCGCGCAGGCAGGGAGAGCGTGATGACGTCACCGTGAAGAGTCTCTCGCTCCCTCACTCATAGATACCCTTTACAAACCCTGCCCAAAACTCGACCTTTTGCACTTGTTACATGATATTTGTTATTGTTGGGGGCAGATGGGGTATGATGCAGCTTGTGACCATCATTCCTTATAGCATTTGTTTATGCAAGCACCAAAAGAGTAGACTACCTTTTGATATGATAAATCTCTCTCTCTTTCTTGTGATCAGCTGTCAACTTTAAATTATTTCCAAGCCTCGTTGAAGAAAAATGGGGCACATACACTTGAGGTAGGCATTAATATTTTAATAAGGAAACATATAATACATAAATTACAGTACTAAGAGTAAGTTTGAACTTCATAATTCATCATGCATACTATGTAGGATATATACAATACTTATTCATAAATAATACCATTCTTTGTTCTTTCATTGAGTTCTTATCTTAGTTTGGATATTTTGTTAGAAGTTTTCCTTTGTGAATTTCGCTTTCTGTTTAATATCCGTATCCTGAAAAATATGCGACAACGAACAAAAAACCTAATCACATCTTCTGGTAAATCTACAAAAATTTTAATTTCACTTACTAATGTTGTTACACATTTTGATCCCTCTCTAAGTTCCTTATCTCCGTGATAACAAATAAACAGTCTTTCCATTTGTTTCAGTTGATCAAAGAAAATAATGCTGGGTCTCTTTAACTTTCCTTCTGTTCGAGAAATTGTACCAATCCAGTCTTCTGTGCTTTCATCTGTGCATAGGAAATTATACTGTGGAAACTTTTTGACAAAATAACCCCCAATGTACCTCAGTCCTTCTGTTTCCATTGTTTTTTCTAATGTCTCTTCTTCTTCTGTACTTATTGGAAGACAGTTCTCAGTGTCTTCCATTTTACACAAAGAATTATCAAAATCAAATGATGTGAAAAGCATAGCTGACAGGCACAGCTCTCGACTAAGTGAATCATCTTTAGGCCTATCACTACTTTCCATCTCATGATTTTGTGATGAAACTGTGCTGGAAAACCAACTGCCTGACATGTTTACCTCATCTGCATCTTCTTGTGTGTTGTATTTTGCCCCAACCAACGCACTGTTCTTCCCAAGAAGGTATGTTTTGAGGTTATACTTCACTTGAAGTGGGGATGGGTGGTCAGAACACCCTCCCATCTGCCGAAGGGAAGCAAACAGATTCTCCAAAACATCTTGGTTTAACTTATGTGTTAATATATAAGAAATATTGAACCTTTCCTTCAGCATTTTGTATAGTTTAAGCAAAGACTGAGAAGATATGAGCATGCCTTTCTGAAACTGAAAGAGACTTTTTCTACCGCAAACTTTCATTGATTTAATGGTGTTCACCAAATCCTCCAAAACTTTATTTTGATCTTTTAAGTTGAGTCCATAGGCATGTCTGGTGAACTTTGCATCATAACTCACTCTGGAGTTCAACTAATCAAACCATGAATCCACTAGAGAAATGAATTTGCTCGTACCTTCCCAATCTTTGCTCTGCAAAAGTCCTTTCTGACCAAAATACTGCAAGGACTCTATTTCATTACTGTTGACTCTATTTCATGGATGAATCTCTTATGACCTCTTCTTTCAGCACGCACCTCCCGTGAAGTTTATGTTGTACCGGTACCTGTGCAATGCACAAATTTTATTAGTCCTTGTCCTTAAAATAAAAGGTCACACCTAGTTATCTCATCCCACACCTACTTTCCATGCTTGGGGGAGAGCATGGTACCCCAGGAAATTATTTATTTCAGTTTTTAAAGGTGGCTGGCTTTCTTAAATGTCTATAATGAGTTTTACTTTGCAGATTTTATGGGTGAATTTTTAATCTAGTGTTTTTACATCGAAAGTGTTTATATTTATCTACAGGTTTTTATTTGTAATTTATGGTGCAGATTTTTATATTTACGCTGTTGCACCGCCATGAAATATTATTAATGTTTTTAATCAATCAATCAATCCACACCTACTTTTCCATACCCTTACCACACCACAACACATCTTATCCCCTCTACCCTCACCACACCTCGTCCTCTCTACCCTCACCACAACTAAGCTTAGATACTCACCTTTTAATGTTGGTAAACACAGTGTAGGTACAGCATCCTTCTTGAATCTGATTTGGGACTTGGGCACTGGTAGTTGGAGTAATTCATACTTGAGATTTCTCTCATAGGCTTCAGGCTCAAAATGAAGGCTGCAGATCCTCGCTGTCCTGGTATTAATGCTGTCTTTCCTCTTGCACAGATGAACCCACTTTTGCCTTCGTTGCTCATCTTTTGGAAAACTGTAGAAGCTTATAAGTCCGTCCCCTTTACATACAGAATTACACCCATATACAGCACAATTAGTGGGCATATCTATAGTCTCCCCAGTCCGTACCTCATCACAAATCACACTGTTGATACCAAGATGTGTTGCGGGCTACTACTGAGTGTGAGTGAGAACAAGGCCTTTTGAAGCTCTTCAAGCGGTCTTGAGTGAGAATACGTAGGTCTGATTGGGTCAAGGTGATGTGAGGGGAGTCACCAATCCTGTCTGTCTTCACTCTGACGTCATGCGCGTGGTAGGACGAGTTTAGAGACAGACGCGGGAAGACCTACTCTTCAAGCGGCCTTGGTGTCGAAAGATAAAAAAAAAAAAAAAAAAAAATCCTCTTTCTCCGCACCCATTCCCCGGATGCGTGACAAGGATCCGTCCTAACTGTTTATTTACTGTAATTATTACGGTATTATACGAACCTGACGACATGCCTCGAGGCTGTAAGAGGGGTTCAATATTGATAAGTAGACAATGAGCCCCAGTGAGCTCTTCAATCATTAAAGCAAGGATCTTAATTTCGTGACTGAGGTTATTGGGTTGTGTATCTACGTTAATATCATTTCCGCCCAGCACAAGGAGTATAAGATCAGGTTTGTATTACAGGCATCTCGCCCAGGCAGAAATTTGAGTAATATTACTAACCTTAGCACCAGAATAGCCAAATTTCCTAACCTCGAACCATGGTAACTGTAGTGGACACTGAAAAGGATGTCTATTTACATAGCTATGTCCTAATATACCAACCTTCCTAACTGGATCAGATTGCATTATGACTGTCTAATTTAACTTGGTAAACAATAAGACCAGACTAATACAGACAGATAGGAAAAAAAACACCAGACAAACACGGGGAAGAGACAATCTAATCCGAATTGACCAGGGGAGCCCCTCCGAAGCCAATTCAGAAACTACTATGAACGCAGAACGAGAAAGACAGAGAAGACAAAAATTTCCAATTTCTAATGCAGTGGGCACAGGGAGCAGTGGAGTTGAACGTCGATCTCCCATGAATGTTTAACTCGCACTGTCGGCTGACCAGTGTGGAGACTGTCGGCTTTGTCAAGGCCTTGGCCTTTCCTATTAAGAGGTTACACCGCTTTGGACTCATGCTCCGCCCAACAGGCCGTGACGTCAAGTAGAGGACAGACTGGGAGGTTCATGATGGGTCTCCCAATCAGTCATCACTTGACCGCTGTGCTGGACACTTAACAAAGAGAGTGAGAGTGACAGGAGCGCTCCAGCGGCTCCAAACATGCCTTCAATTTGTGCAGTTTATGGGTGCAGTGCAGTGCATGTTAAAGGAGGACCAATACATTTTTTTAATTTTCCCAAGGAAGAAAAACAGATTAATTTGGATTTAACTGTGCAAGAGAAAAAAAGTTTCAATCCAAACAATGCAAGAATATGCAGTTTACACTTTTCACCTGATGCCTATAAACGCAACCTCCAGTACGAATTGCTGAAATTGGAAGTGCCGACTTCACAAATTAGATTCAAGAAGGATGCAATACCAACATTGCATTTACCATCACAAGGTGAGTACGAATGTCATGTTATACTGTATTAATGATAATATTATTATTGTCATATTAGTTACAATACTTCGATGAAGATAGGCAAAAATACTTTATGTGCGAGCACGTGTTCTTTATCTTGGTATTTCTCTGTAGTACACTATATACAGGATAGGTATGGTTGTCTTCTCTCAATTGTTCAACTCTCTCTCTCTCTCTCTCTCTCTCTCTCTCTCTCTCTGTATGTAGCTATTTATTAATTTGTCTCATCAGATAAAGAGGACGGTTATGCTTTTTACATAATAATATTGCAATACTTTACTTTCCATATACGAGAAGCAAGGATTTTTGCTGTGTGATACCGTATGTATGTATGTAGCTATTTATTCATCTGTCTCAGATAAAGACGACGGTTATGCTGTTATATATATATATAAAACAGCATTAGGCCTGTAGTGAGGAAATGTATTAAGGTGTGGCAAATATACCCTGATGAGAGGTGTTCTCCCAAAGGGACCAGTGGTGTTGTATCCCATGGGAAACTAATGCTCTTCAAGACGCACCCCCCCCCCCCTCTCTATCTCTCTCTAATAACAGAGTGGGTATGAGCATTCCCTCACAAAGTATATGTATTTATATTGCAGAAGATTCAGCGGGTGTCATCGGTGAGAACACTGCTTCAGAGAGGTGCCACAAGAGAGCCAGAGATGAGACAGAACAAGGAGCTTTGCCAGGTATGTACAGTCGCGAGCTGATGGGATGGAGACACGAGCTCACTCATCATGGGGTCATTTCTACCTGACGAGTTATGGAGGGGGGAAGGGAGAGAGAGAGAGAGGAGCAGATGGGGGGAGGTTATGGAGGGGCTGGTGGAGTGTTGCCACTTCTGACTGATATAGAACTATCTCACCATCCACTGAAAGTTTCATTCGAAGCATTCACTGGTGAGAGAAAGAAACGAGGAGGAATGAAGGTGGTTGGGGATGAATGTATGAGCGACGTGAGTGAAGATATTGCAGGATGAATTGAATTAGTTGTGTATACGAGTTAGGCGGACATAGGGATATGTAATAACTGATTAATGTTTTCGAGTTGGATATATAACTTATATTATTTCGCCACACTAAACTCACCATTGTGAACTGTGTGAGTGTTTGCTTAAAAGTTTAGAGTAATAAAAACATTGTTATCCATCGTAACATAACATTCATCAATAATTACATAACCAAAATTAATGATTAAGTTAAAGTTTACCGCAAATCCACTGTTTCTATTAAACATGGACGAATCAAAGGTGACAAACATAATATTATATTCTCTTTGTCGGGAGAATAATATGTTACAGTTCTGCCTCTCAAAATGCACTGGTTTGCTAGATTGCCAACATTAATAATTAAGTCGTGTGGGTGAAAGCTAGACATATATATAGGCCGCACCTAAATTCACAATTATAAACCATAAGAATAATGGAAGACAAATATGTAATGTTTTATAGAAATGGAACTGAAATTTGTATTTCTGTATATTGTCTTTTACTTTAATGTTGTCACTATTAAGAGTTTTATAATATAAATATTGTGGCTTAAAAGGTGCAGTAATATTATCATAAAGTAAGTATTAAAAGTAATAGTAAGATGGTAGTCCTCTATTGAATTAATCCTTTGTATTATTGTTTGCACTTAAATACTCGTCATTATAAATTTGTAGGGCTCGCTTCAACAGCAAAAAAAAAAAAAAAAAAAAAACACACACACACACACACAGCAGTGAGTAACACTCTGCAATCAACAACAATATAATAATTTAATGTTATCACTGTAGTTACTTGACGGTAGCCATTATTTTCAATGATAAATACACACAGAATCTAGAACATTTTATTGGACGCATAATAACATTTTGAGTCTCACTAACTTTGCCATGTAGGCTGACACCTCAAAGGTTGTCAGCACTGATTATCATATGCTTCACAAACAGTAACTAGCTTTATTCTACTATGCCTACGTGTTGATTATATCCTTATTATGGGCAGAAATTTACTTGTAATCCAATAATACTCTATATGTAACGTAGAACAAGTTATTTTATTCCCGTGTGTTAAGTTGGTAAGCCTGCGAAGGCTACAAGGTGTGGGATCAAGCTCCTTTAGTGTGTGTGTGTGTGTGTAAAGGGAACTGCGGTTCACATGACTCGAACCCTCACTTCACCAGAAATGTGCCTATATTCTGCAGGAGAGATTCTGTCTCATTCCGTTCCACAAAATATTCTTTTCCCATGAAAAATATGGATACTTGTGGTTCTCATAATTTTGTGTAATATTAATTATTGTTGAAACACATTTATCATCGATTATAGCAATTTCTTTAAATATGTCAAGTTTTATAGACACCCATCCCATCTGATGTCATTACAGTTCTGATATCGAACAATACTTATATATGAGAGTACTCTTATAATTATGATGACCATGCTAAAATTCAATACATAGGTTTGTTATTGTGAACTCCATCTCCATTAGTCCCTTCGCCCAAAGTCAACCATAAATCATTAAGATAAAGAAAGATCCACAGCCACGGTTATTGGCGCCTCTCTTGCTCTTTCTATCTCCACCAGCCCCTCCATACCCCCCCTTCTTCCTCTTAAACTCCTCCATAACTCGTCAGGTAGAAGCGACCCCATGATGAGTGTGCTCGTGTCTCCATCCCATCAGCTCGCGACTGTACATACTGTATTAAGTAGCAAAATTGTTACTGGTCATTCTTAGTTCATATACGTGTACAGACCATTCTATTTATCTTTCTATGTCATAAATGCACACACACTCACACTCACACTCACTCACTCACTCTCTAATAACAGAGTAGGTATGAGCATTCCCTCACAAAGTATATGTGGTAGTTATGATCATCCACTCACAACCAATATTTATTTTACAGAGAAGGCAGGGGATGTCATCTTTGAGGCCACTACTGCAGAGAGAAGAACAGAGGTAGACACTAAAATCCTTATTCTTCAGTATGATCTGGATGCTGAGAGACAGGAAAAAGAATCTATTATCAAGGAAAGGGACGCACTCTTGGCGGAGAAATTTGAGTGGGAGAGGGAGATGACTCTACTGAAGGCGGAGTTAATGAACGTCAAGACATGTTCGTGTGCAAAGGATGGCAAGAACAAGGTGAAGGAAATGCTAGGTCATTGTTTTTCAAATTCTCAAGTTAATTTCTTTGTAAGTGGCACCCCTGTAATGCGCTGGACCGAAAATACCATTGGTCGGGCAATAACACTTAGAAGCCTCAGCCCCAAAGCATACAGGTACTTAAGGGAAAAGTATCGTTTTCCATTGCCGTCAGTGACCACACTCCACCGCTGGGCTTCAAAGTTTATTGCAGAGCCAGGGCTTTTGAATTCAGTTATGCCACTCTTGTCTAACAAAAGAGAGTCAATGGAGGAAAGAGAGCGTCTATGTATAATTTCCTTTAATGAGACAAGCCTTTCTAATGAATGGACGTATGATAAAGGAAAAGATATAATTTACAATCCCAAGAAAAATGTCCAGTGTATAATGCTTAGAGGACTGTGTGGTAAATGGAAGCAGTTGATATATTACGATTTTGATCAAGATATGACCAAGAACATCTTGCTCAAAGTAATTACAGCAGTAGAAGCCAGTGGGTACCCAGTCGTTGCTATTGTCAATGATCTAAGCCCAACTAATGTGAGACTGTGGAACACTCTGGGAGTTAGTATGGAGAAAACATATTTTGATAACCCAGCAGCCAATGACAGAAAGGTGTTTGCATTCGCTGATGCCCCACATATGATTAAATTGATTAGGAACAACTTTCTTGAGTACGGATTCACCTTGCATGAACATGGTAATGTCAATAGTGAGTGTGTTCGGGAAATAATTTAAAAAAGTATTAATGATTGCAAAACCACACATAAGCTATCACAGAAGCACATTGCAGTTAGAGGTAATGCAAGAATGAATGTGAGACTGGCTGTTCAGTTACTTTCAAGTTCTACAGCTAAGACTGCTGAGTAATTTGGCCAAATGGGGCTGCTTCACAGCCATGACTGGAAAGCTACAAGCCAATTTATATCCCTAACTGATAGTTGGTTTGAATTGTTTAAGTCTAGAGTGAGAATCTATGACAAAAAACGCTCTAGAGATGCATATGGTCTCAACTTACAATAACAAAACTCAGTACTTGAAACTATGGCAGCTACTATGGAGTCCATGAGAGTGTGTGGAAGAAATAATTTGTTTCAATTCCAGAAAGTCGCTTCCACAACTGTATGAGATGGTGAAGGAAAAATATGATGTTACATATATACGGACCCATAAATTAAATCAAGATTGTCTGGAAAATTTCTTTGCCACTCTGAGACAAATGGGAGGAACTTGTGATCACCCATCCCCACGTGGGCTGAAACATGGTGTGAAAAAACTCCTTCTAGGCAAAGACATTGAGCTAGTGGGATCCAAGTATAATACAGAGGCTCGAGAAACTGTGGTTAATTTACCCTTAGGTCATTTCACAAACCTTGATGAAAATTCAATTTCAGTTGATAAGCAGCAGTCTCTTGATGAGGAACTCTGTATGTCAGCAATGATGTTCTGTTCACTCAGTCTTACTGACTCGATTACTGAACCTGAAATTCCTGAACCACTTGATAAATCATTCACAGAAGAAATGGAAACTGAAGGCCTGCTTTACTTTGGAGGGTATACTGCCCAAAAGTTCCCTCAATATAAATTTCTACAAGAAAAATCAGAAGGAAGCAAAGAAGATTGGATAGAGAAAATAGAAAATCATGCAGGGAAACTTACAAGACCTAGTACGAGGTTTTTCAAACAACTGCAGGAAATGGAAACATATTTTAAGTGTTTTCATGGAGAGAAATCTCTTCGAGCAGGAAACGACTCTGTCAAAACACTGACTAATGTAATTGCCAAATACAGTGACTTACCCCTGAATGTTGTTCAATTTATTGTAAAGTGCAGCATATTTTTCCGCATGAGAATATTAATCAGAAATCAATTCTTCAAGAAAGGTTATTAGGAAAATGGCAAAACTGAGGTAGGAGAAGTAACGGCTGTAATGATGTTGATATAGATGATAACTTTTGATGCAAAGGATGTTATTGTTCTTCATATTGATGATGATGTGGTTGATATAGCTGATGATGCCCATGGTGCTAATTGTATCCTGTATTACAACAGACAATAATAGCATTAAAATTAAGGTATAGATAAGGTACATATTGACCTTAATTTTTAAAAGGATAAGAATTAAGGAAACTGCTGAAGGCCTGCTGGCCCATTTCTTGGCAGCTTCTGATGTAAAATTGCACTATTTACTTTGTTGGACTAGGAACTGTACATGATATACAATGTCATATATTAACACAATTTATGTAATAAAACTATTTCCACGTAGGCTATTGAGTTTGACTATTTGTCATTATCCATTACCAAGCATTCAGATTACAAGTAATATACCGTATGTCATGAAGTAATATTATATATATATATATATATATATATAACAGCATAACCGTCGTCTTTATCTGAGACAGATGAATAAATAGCTACATACATACATACATACAGAGAGAGAGACAGGGAGAGAGAGAGAACACGTTATCACACAGCAAAAATCCTTGCTTCTCATATATGGAAAGTAAAGTATTGCAATATTATTATGTAAAAAGCATAACCATCCTCTTTATCTGATGAGACAAATGAATAAATAGCTACATACAGAGAGAGAGAGAGAGAAGGGGGGAGGGAGGGTCTTGAGCATTAGTTTCCCATGGGATACCCCACCACTGGTCCCTTTGGGAGAACACCTCTCATCAGGGTATATTTGCCACACCTTAATACATTTCCTCACTACAGGCCTAATGCTGTTACATATATATATATATATATATATATATATATATATATATATATATATATATATATGCAAATAAATCACTTGGTGGCACGTGATCCAGGAATATGCGTAAATCCACAAGGAAGGAAAAATAAACACGGAGTCCCAAGCGCTTTCGTGTATTTACATCTTCAGGGGAAATACAGAGTGTAGAAGAATGGTTGCCGAGAGACATCTTATATACCGATACAATTAATAACTAACTGGCAACCTGAAGGTGTTGCCACTACGAGTTCAAAGCAATACACACCCATATGGTGCATACAAGGATATACTACCTGACCCAACTCTCATCAGACCTGATATGACATCTAAACCAGATTATCCTCAGTCATGTAGGAATAGCAGTTGGACTAATCTTATGAACAATCTTGTCTATGATGAAACTATCCAACTTGTACATACCATTGTTTAAATTCATATTAATATTTTCTGTGTGTTTAATCAAACTTGACTCTATGATGTTTCTATTTACGGATGAGTTACAAGACATGATTGACGAAGCATTATCCCAGTCAATGCAATGATTATTGTCTCTCATATGAATAAATAAAGCATTAGATTCTTGTCCGGTCCTAACACTATATTTATGCTGTTTGACCCTGGTTAAAAGGTCTTTTCCAGTTTGTCCTATACAGAACATATTGCATTCTTTACAAGGTACTTTGTAGATACACCCACATGAGGAATTAGGTGAATTTTTGATCAACATTTTCTTGACTGTGTTATAATTGCAGAAGGCAACATTAACATTCCATGTTTTTAGAAGATGAGGGATTTGGGCAAATTTATGACTGTAGGGTAATATCAGTAAGTTTTTATTGTCACGGGGTAGGGGAGGTTCAACACTATAAAATGATGTTCTTGCTAATTTTAAGGCTTTATCCAAAAATGGTTTGGGGTATTTTAATTTTGTTCCAATGTCAAGAGATAAATCCAAATTCCTCATCCATGAATTCAGGACTACATACACGTAGAGCACGTAAGTACATGGAAGAGAAAACAGACAGTTTGACTTTATCGTGGTGTGCAGAGTAAAAATGAATATATGACAAAACATTTGTTGGTTTCCTGTATATGCTAAACTTAAAAGTGTTGCCTACCCTGTGAATCAGGCAATCCAAAAATGGCAATTTTCCATCCTCCTCAATTTCAGATGGAAAATTGCCATTTTTGGATTGCCTGATTCACAGTACATATAAACAAAATATTACAACAAGGCCGAAATATAGTTAATACAATAAAAAAAATCACATCCTAATCTCAATACTATAATAATGAAATAATATAATTGCCAGCAAATGTTCTTAATTTTCTTTGGTACCACG
This sequence comes from Petrolisthes cinctipes, assembly GCA_033782935.1. Lineage (NCBI taxonomy): Eukaryota > Metazoa > Arthropoda > Malacostraca > Decapoda > Porcellanidae > Petrolisthes > Petrolisthes cinctipes. The sequence goes on along the minus strand of JAWQEG010000592.1, from coordinate 128,660 downwards.
TGGTTCACTTTACACCAAGGGAGAATGCTATTTAATGGCTGTCACCCAGCAGAGACGAGACCAGAATGTGCTTGAGAAAAAACAACATACTTTACTTACTATGTCTGAATGTGAACACACAATATTCTTTAGTTAGTTATATCCCATCACGGGACTAATAGATTCACCATACTATATTCACAATACAATATTTATGATGAGAGCGAGTTTGACTCCTACCTGTCACCCAGCACAGACGAGACCAGAATGAGGTAGAAGCAACGCAGGGTACTGCCTCGTCATCTCCCCCACTCTCACTCTCTTAAGCAAAGTAGTGACCACTCTCATCTCAATTTCTGACAAATTCATCAGTTCCACCCTTACTGGTGTATATAGTTACACAACATGATTTATACATATTAGTGAACTCAAATGCATTGCTTTCTCCCATGTTTAAAGTTTTATATTACTGTAATTCACATATTCACGGCATGTATTGTTCCGCCAACAAGAAAATGTACTGTCCCGACTTTAGTCCCTAACTAATCTAATTAATTTTCTAAGTAAGTTACAATTAAATGCCGGTAACAGTATAGGAATGTTAGCTTCGTAATTATACATTATAATTATAAATGCAGGTTATTCCCTGTCTCCAAAGAATTATTTTACATTCATTTCTTAAATCACCAGGTATTTCTCTATCCCTATCAATCTACCTAAGTTTCAATTATACCTCTCTTTAACCTATTTACCTAACTATAATCATTAATTCTATTTTCCTCATATTAACATTTCGTGTTGAAGAAGCCCACCACCGAGATTATTAGTTAGTGATAATCTCCGCCTGGCTACTCCCTATAATTTTACACTTATTTCGTGTTGAAGAAGCCCACCACCGAGATTATTCGTCAGTGATAATCTCAGCCTGGCTACTCCCTACAATCTTACTCTAAAACTATTCTAATACATATACATATATAATACCCGTAAATATCCTAAATAACAATACATATAAAATAGGGGTGTTACAATATATATATATATATATATATATATATATATATATATATATATATATATATATATATATATAATGAAAGGGGAAGGGGGTCCCACAAAGCATATTTTTGCCTCTATATTAACACTACAGTATTACAGTTATGCAAGGTTCAATAATGGATGCAAAAGAGACGGTTTATGCATAACCTTGTGTTATATTTATTTGAGTATGCACAAAAAATACAATACGCCACGTGTTTGTGTGTTGTTTAAAGAATTATATACAAATATGAAAAGAATTATATACAAGTATGAAAATATGGGTTAGTCTAGCAATAACGAGTCCCGGTTGGCCAGTACATTCTCTTTGATCAAAATATTAGCAAAGTCATCCCTAAAAAAAAAAAAACTCCCGTCTACGTCACACTTTAGTCCCGCCTGTGGGCGGAACGGTGTGACCTGGTAATAAGGACAATAAGAAGGACCTTGGGCTGTGTTGTCTGTGGTGGCGGGCTGGTGGCAGTGCGACCGTAATTTTTCCAAGCTTACAAGTTTGGTAGCATCCAGGGGAAGGCCGACATTATACGTTTGGGGGAGGTGCACGTCATTTAGATTAAATAGATTTCGGAAGAAGGCTTTTTTCCCTGGCATTACTCTAACAGGAGTTAATTGTGCATCGTTGTAAGCCATACGAATGTAATATCCTTCCTTGTATGACTCAATAAAACAAACATCCTGGCTTCTATGAAGGAAACGGACTCACTCTTTGGTTTACGATTCACTATGCATTGCTTTAACAAGTTTATGTCCAAAATGTCTTGCTGGCGCAAAATTACAACTGGATATTGAGAAGAGATCGCACTATCACAGGGCAGAAATGAGTGGCCAGACATGTGATAGACATGTTCAATTGTCTTTAATCGGCCACTGTGTACACTCGTGATACATAATTTCTGACCAGAGTGTGAGGAGCAGAAAGTTTCGAATCCCCTGGTATTGCTCATTTCATCACTTAATGAACATAGAGGCTGAGTTCGAATGCAGGGTATGTGTGGTGCCTGCCGTTCATCTCTGGTCAGGGATTACGTATCACGAGTGTACTTCGTGAAGATAATTAAGGATAATGTTTACATTTTTGTTTTGTCCTCCACAATTATCACTGAAAACAATTAAATGTTCGAATGGCCTAGTATTTTATTCCATGGCTATCCATTTTCTGAGGCAGCTGGTTATTTCAATAGAGCCACGCCCACCTGTTACCTCATCCCACACGAACATTGTTGATGTATTCGTCTTTCAGTTATGAATACAAAAGTTATACATTCACAACTTACGATGGTAGTATGCAACACTTGTGGAGAGTTTTGGAATGGGATGTCTGTTGCAGGTCTATGCAAATAACAACGACGTTATTATTTCTATCTTTTTTCTTCTCCTTCATTAATCGTTGCCCCTCTGAAGCTTTAGCCCTGTGTTGTCTTAACTGTTCTTGTAATTGTTGTCTTGTTGCTTCATTTGTGGCAGATTTGATGGAAATAGTAAAGGCGGGGTCACACGAGTCATTTTTTCGTCAATTTTTCACCGTCAATATCAACTCGGTTAAATTTTGGCTTAAATTGACGAGATTTCGGCAATTTTCACGACACGATCCTGCGCGTCAAGTGTTGACGATATCGAGAACAAATATGGCCGCTGATGATCCATCTGTAATGTTATTAAGCCTAGAAAATTATATTAAAATACATGTGTGCTGTTGAAATGACAAAAAATTACCAAAAGGATGCAGCAGAAAATGGCTGTGGAAGTCCCGCTTGGCGGGAAAACAAATAAAGTTCATCAACGATGACGACATATTTACCCCCTCAGATCCTACTGCTGTATTGTTCTTGTCGTTATTGTTATGACAAATAACAACAAAGTACTGTGAACCTAGACCTCTGATACCTCTTTGTTCCAACTCGGTGAAAAGCCTACAAATAAAGAAACTAACCTACATAGAGTAAAAAGTTAGAAGGTACTAGGCTAGCCGACGGGAGAGTGAGAGGTGGTGTTGGTTTTCCCGCCAACACTGTGTTCGTTCTTCCGTTGTAGCTCTGACTTGGTCGTTATCCTTAACTTCTTTAGTTACCTCTTGAGGCTATTGCAGGCTTTAGATTTGCAAATTATATTGAATCTTGTTAAAAAATAATCAAAATTACAAAAAAATAACATGCTTTAACTTTGCTTAATTTATATTTACGGTGTATCTTGACCTAAAATGAATGGATTCGAACGATACAGCACCTCCGAGCCTAATGAACAACCAGCCTTATTTCCTTACTATACCCAGTTTTCCCTTGTCATTTGGCAAGTATATAATAATATTTGTTATATTAAAAACATAATAACGTGTCAGATATTTTATTTAAGGCAAAATAGATCAAAACATCTGAGATATAAGAAGTTTGGACACGTTGTTTTAAGAGCCAGTATACAGGGTGTATCGCGACGTATAGTATTAACTTACACCAGAGAGATATAAAATATAATTTTGAGTATATTTTGTTGTATAAAGTATGCTGTGTGTGATCTCAGTAAAGTACAATGAATACTGATAAAAACTATTTTAACTTGTGTTGTCAAATGGCGGTGAGCGTCGGAGGGAGTGGTAGCCTAATATGTTTTCGGACCAAAGAGGCCTTATTTATTTCATCTTAATAAGTTTTATGATTATTGCAATATTTATGTGATGTTCTATATCGTACATTGAATCTTATTTTCAATGCAGAGGGATAATACCAGGCCTGTATAAGAAGAAAATCCGTGAAATGTAGGGAAATGCTAAGACTTGCAATTTACCTAACCTCCAAAAGATATTAATCATATTTCGTCGAATATTATTTGTAGGGGCCTGGTATCCCTCTGCATTGAAAATATGATTCAATGTACGTTATATAACATCACATAAATAATGAAATAATGATAAAACTTATTAAGATGAAATAAATAAAGCCTCTTTGGTCCGAAAAATGTTTTAGGCTACCACTCCCTCCGATGCTCACGTGACACCGAATTGCCGAAATATTCTCAAATCTCGACTAGCTCGTGTGACCAGACACAGTTAAAATTGACGGTGAATAATAATATTGACGGTGAAACATTGACGAAAAAATGACTCGTGTGACCCCGCCTTAAGTTTATCACATGTACAGTCGGCAGCATAAATTTGCGTCCATCTCATGTACTTAATATTGCTAATATGACCAGATAGTTGCATTCTGAACTAGTTTTTATTCCAACAACACGCGCAATTTAGCATATGAGAACTATATCTGTCATTTCTGAATTAAAATTGTATTACATCATTACTATAGCTAATACATACGCAGGTGGAAATGAAGCGAACTTATGCTGCCGACTGTACTACAGGTGTCTGACTTTTGTGGTTGAAAAGCAATGTTGAATTCACTTGTAAATGTCTTATGGTAATAATTTTGGGACACCTTTTCTATTCCAGGATGAGTGACAGCCATCTATTGTTTGTAAGATTCATAAAGCTTAGAGATGCTCAGGTCAGACTCTAAGTATCGCCTATGAGGATTTCTAGCACGGCAGTAGTGGCTGGTCACGGTCTGTAGTTGGTTAATGTGGTCCCTTACACACTTCGCTTTGTGTCCTGTAATTTTCCTTGCAGGTTCATGGCGACCTCGTTGGTAAAAGACAGGAACATCGGTGCAGGTCTTTTTGCTTATTGCCCACAATACCCGGGCTTTACTAATACCAAAGATAGAAGTAAAGCCTGTACAACATACTGAAAGAGTCTTATCTTGGTACACGACACTATACGAAAGGTTGAAATCGCGTTGTTTGGCAGGATTGTCAGGCGTTTTGCTAGGCCTACGTCTCTTTACATTTACTTTATGAACAAGTTTCTGGATATACGCAGTCTGTGCATCATAGCTGGCGATAGCCCAGAAATTACTGAATAGTGTTTTAATAACAGGTACAGTCACTAAATCAAAACAGCCATCCCTGCAAGCAGCTCCTATTTGCCGACTTCTAACACGTCTCCGACTCTTGACACTCACATACTCTTTCCCTGAATTTTTTTCAGTTTGGCGACGTTCTTTGCCCATTTACTAGGTGAACACTTTTTTTTCTACCCATCTTGTGAACTGTGTTATTAGGCTCTTCTTGCTGTAGTATACGTTCGTCACTACTCGACATCGCTCCAGATGTGACTATGATGTGATGCAAGTGTATTGTGTGACAGTTCTACGAGCCGTCAATAAATCGACATGTGTACGGTACAGTAATGTAATAACACCCCCACACCCAAGGTAAATACAGTCTACGACAGGTCGTCCCAACCAAGGATGAGAGACAGTAAGGATAGTTCACTGAGCACTTGTTTTACCCACAATGCACCGCGCCATGCAGCCGTGACGTCACTGGAGACCCAACACGGACGCACAGAGGAGTTTTGCCTTGGCTTTGCTTGTATCTCAGTGACTCCAGCTTTTTTCTCTATAAGAACAATGACAAGGTGTGCTGTTTACGGGTGCAATAGCAATAACAGGAGCAAGAAACAAGAAAATTGCCATTTTTATCGATTTCCAAGGACAAAATCAGTGTTAAAACAGTGGAATCATTCGTGCTATCGGACAGATAAACTAAACCCAGAGACTGCCAGAGTTTGCTCCCGTCATTTTAAGGCAGCAGATTACAAATAGAATTACAGCATCAAGAGGAAGCTCCTGAACAAGTCTCCACAGGCAACGAGATCACTGAAGGCTGATGCTACCCTCCGCTGTTTCTCCCAAAACAGGAGGATGATTCAGGTAGGCAATATGGACTCTTATCTGTTACTGCCAATACTTTCGGTATAATACTTATTGTGCAAAACTTACTAAATATCATCTTTCATTTGCAATTAGTAGGAGCTGACAAATATTTCTTGATGGTGCTTGTTAACAGGTTAAAATAAGTCTTGTGCATAGATATGGGCTGCCCCTAATCTTTATTGAAAGTAAGGTTTATATGAGCTATACAATTGAAATGTGACAAGACAGCCAACCAGGTAAGATAGGCCAATTTTATGAAAGTTTTATAGGTTATTTGGTTTTATTGTACATTGTGTAGGGTTGGTTTATACTAACGTTAGGTGGCAGGTAGATTGGGACCATTTCTTAATATTTTCAGTTTTTATAAATGACTAGTTTGGTAGGGAGGTGGGAAACATATCCATACCAAAAGAGCAGAAAGGTTTTCCATCTTGATCATACAAATAAATTGCACCACCAGATTGTCTGATTTAATTATTTTCCTTTTTGCAGAAAGTGCAAAACACCGTGGGCGCAGAGCTGAGGAAAAACAGAGGCGCCAGCTTTTGCAAGATTTGCTCAGTGTTTCTGGTAGGAAGAATTTTATGACTTTTTAAAATTGATTTTCATTAAAATTTTTACTGTCTTGCTGAAATATAACATCTCAATCAGTGAGTTACATATGGTATATAGGGTATATTATATATTCCTTTAGTTGAAAATATATATACAGTACAGTGAATATTTTCTGTATTCTCTGCAAGAAAAGTTCTCTTTCACTCAACAGACATCAGTGAGTTACATATGGTATATATATAGGGTATAATTATTATATATTCCTTTAGTTGAAAATATAGGTAAATTTACTGTTTCGGACAGAATAGGATTCTTTGGACAATGATATATTTTACTAGTGTTTTTTTATGTGTTTTCAACGATTTTGATATTCATTTCCGTCGCATTTTTTTTTTTTTTTTTTTTTTTAGCCAAACCTAACCTGACCTAACCTAATCTGGACCGCGGCACACTACAGGGACCTAACCGGGGCAGACTACCGGGACCTAACTAGGGCAGGCTACCGGGATCTAACCAGGGTAGATTACTGGGAAAATAGAAATAGCCGACATGGATGGATGTAGAGCACAGTTTACACATGAAATCTAATCCCGGTAGTCTGCCCCGGTAAGGTCCCGGTAGTCTGCCCTGGTTAGGTCCTGGTAGTCTGCCCCAGTTAGGTCCTGGTAGTGTGCCGCGGTCCAGATTAGGTTTGGCTAAAAAAAAAAAAAAAAAAATTGCGACGGAAATGAATTTAAAAATTGTTGAAAACACATAAAAAAAACACTAGTAAAATATATTATTGTCCAAAGAATCCTATTCTGTCCAAAACAGTAAATTTACCAAAATGGATATACAGTACAGTGAATGTTTTCTGTGTTCTCTTCAAGACAAGTTCTCTTTCACTCAACAGACACATCATAAGAAGATTCAGCCCCTATTGAAACTGCTGTTGCTGGAGGAACTCAACCACCTGAACTTTATTGTTCCGGTAAGAGAAATGTTGATTCATTATTATCTTTCTTCATTTATAAATTCTACTCTAATTGTGTCATATTTTTAATTTACTAGTTATTTGAATTGCATTTAATCTAACTCTAGAATTATGAATTATACTGATCTGTCATAAATTATATGTATAATTATTTACATACATATATTTATCTATGATATTTCTTGATGGAGTATTTTACATTGCCCAGATTGCGGCATTGTCACTTCGGATTCCTCCGAGCAAGCCTTCATGCTGACTTCCTTCCCAACTCACCACCTTCGCCAAGATGTTTTGAAACCTTAGAAACCTTTGCTTAAGATATTGGGATAGGTGGCTCAGGGGTTTTAGTTTTATGGCATAACAACTCTAGCATGTACAGTTGGCCTTATGAATTCTTATACACCACTGTGACATCAAGGGTTCGTAACAATTAGAAAATGTAGTTAATTTCCTAACACCAAGCTTATCTAGTAATGTTATTTGGTTGATACTTAAATCAGTCAACAACATTAGAGAAAATTATCAAGGGTAGTACAGTATTTGGGAGCACTTACACAAGTACATTGGGGTGTAGAATAGGTTGATCTTGTCCTACAAACTTGTTAGAAATTCTAAAGTACAGTACAGTACTGTAGACAGTAGTGATAGACTAAGGACTAGTCACTGAGAAATAAGTTTAAGACTTGGAGTAGTACTGTATGTATTTGCCATACATGCCCATCCCACCTCAATGTATTACATTTCACCTTCCCAACCATCTCACACACAATCCCAATTGCCTTCTTACTCATGCTGCAGTCCCAATTGCCTTCTTACTCATGCTACACCTCTCATTACTTTCTCCATCCCACCTGGTATTGGGAAGGGTAAGTTAACATTATAGTAGTGTATATTATACAGTATACTGTACTGTATTTGTCAAGAAATAGTCACTAAGGATAGCTTTACAGGATGCTTTTTCTCTATGCCTTTGTGTTAAGTAACCTTTTACTTTACAGAATTGGCACCTGACTCTTATGAAGCTCCTACCCAAACCTCTGCTGTTGGAGAGACTCTATTAACACCAAGAGTTAGAAACAACTAAAGAAGGTAGCTCTGTTTCATCAGGTGGACATAATCTGGCAGTTTGTTGGTCCTGTTGTGGTTTCCTACATTCTGGGAATAATAATGTGTATGCCCTACAACAGCAGCTGTCTGAGGTGTCTCTAAAATTGGAGAAAGTAACAAAAATTAAAAGACAGTTAGAACTAAATTTAGAGGAATTACGAGCAAAGGAATGAAGTTTAGAACAAAGATTAATGGAGCTTGTTGGAGAAAATGGTGACATCAAAAAGAAATTGTTAAAACAATCCTTAGACAATGATATTCTGCTTAAGGAAAATACAGAGTACAAAAATTTGGTATCAGAGTACAACCTTGAAAAAGCAAAACAAACTTATGCCAATAAACCTATTATCCCACCATCTATGACTATATGTATCCTCACGGCCTTGTTATGCTTCTGTTTTGTTTTATGTGCTAGTTCCCCCTTTATTAGTCTGTTTCCTTATACCATCTGTGTAGTAAATATCTTCTGAGGCCTGGTACTGTACTAGTTTAAGTATTGTTGGATTATGGTACTAATCATATTCCAGTTGTATGAACACTTTATGTGCAAGGGAAGAATAGTTAGATGCAAATGAGCATGAGAGGGTAAGATGCAGCATATAAATAATTTCTGTAGCACTCGGTACATGGTTGAATGTCATACTTGATAATCATGGTTCCTGGCTTGTACAACAGCTTTAAAATGTACAGTTTATTATAGTAGCTGTATTTTTGTAGGAAGAACTGTTCCATGCTGACTTTTTACACTATGGGTGAGAGGTTACAGACTTTTGATTCATTCAGATTTGCTCACTTTTTTTCACTCGCCTCTGTATTTAATACTGTACTTTAGAGTTCAAGGAAATAAATTACTCGTGTCTACTTTTATGTTCTTACCTATTTGTATTTCTGTACATCTTTGTTTCCTCTTCTTTTAATTAATTTCTTACTGTGACCTCTAATTGTAGGTATTCCCTGTTGACACTATTCCATACTACTGCAGCATATTCCAAGGTAGGCCTTATAAAGGATGTAATTATTTTCTTGACCATTTCTTCATCTATTTAAGTGAAGGCCACTCTCAAGTTTGCTAACAATGTATACATGTTTCTCACTTTTTCATTTATATGATCATCTGGTGTCAATTTCTTATTTATCATTACCCCTAAATCTCTTTCTTTCTCTGCTTTATTTAATATTTTATTTCCAAGCTTGTACTGCCAATTTGGTCTTCTCTCACTTCTACCAAATTTAATAATAATGTGTTTAATATCTTCAGTTTCCAGAACTAAAGTAGTTAAAGGAAGTACATTATTATGCCAAGATAACTCAAACACAAAAATGTATTGCACACTGGCAAAGTAAATAGTAATTAAGAGTAAACAGAAAAAATTAACAAACTTCTCGGAATAGCAAAATGACTGCACAGACTACTGGATATACAAAACTACAGAAGGGCCTGTAAAGAAACGTTCTTTTTCTTGCAAGTAATGAAAGGTCACATTTGAAAGTAAATCATGTACAAAAAGAAGCGAAATTGTGGGTGAAGTTAGAGTTAATGTGGGGAGAAAGATGGGTGAGGGACATGATATGCATGTAATACAACATAAAGAAATATTAACGAATCTCTAGGAATTTCAGTCAACAATCCCAATTTTCTATGTTTGTGACTTATCTATATTTAATCATAATAAATTAATATCACGGGGTTTTGCTAGCTAGAATCGGCGTGAGCGAGCCTCTATCAGCTTGTAAATACAACAGTGCTATAGCCTTCAATATAACATACACTAGTCTACTATTCATGAAAACTATATCCACAACTATCCATTAACTCTTTTAGAGAACACCACACATGTATGATGTATAAATCATGTATTAAAACCGAGAATAAGGAGAGATTATTTAAGTTTCAACGAGATTCCTGCATGCTAGGGTCTCCAGCAGTGTCTTCACTTTGACGTCACGGAGCGCGTGACGTCACGGCTGAATTGATGACGTTTCACTGAACTATCCTTACTGTCTCTCATCCTTGGTCCCAACCCCCCAATCTCGCGCAAGGGAGTACTAAACTCCACCCACATTCGTGACGTCAGAGTGTGGGAGAGCTCTGGCTGTCTGTGTCTTTGTCGAGTGAGCTTCTTTTTTCAACGGAGCTCCCAGATCTTAATTAATTTCTGTGTCAGGTTCCTAATTAATTATCTGTATCTTTTTTCATACAGCATTTGTAGAGATATAATATTGTATTGTATTGCCTCGTCACATGTTGGTGTATAAAATTATAATATATCATTCCTCCTGTCATATGCTGTATGTGGCCTGCATATTTTGATCATTTTTACTATGACATCTCAAAACTGAGGGGACATTATGAATGATTTGGAAGCGTGAAAAGGTATTTGCCATGACTGGGCCACCTCTCTTTATTTGGTGGATATGGCTGTTATCAATAGATAGATACAAGTGTTAAGTGCTACTGTGTTCATCACGGAGTCCAGTTCGCAACTGAGCAGGTGTGTGCCCTACAACCTCTGCTCCTGCCCACCCTCTGAAGTCACACATCCCCGCACTCAGAACGGCAAAAATAGAGACAAAGTTTGGAGGGACGGTTCTACCTGTCGTAGACTGTATTTACCTTGCCCACACCCACACCACACCCCTACACACTACGCCCACACAATCTACACACTACGCCCACACAATCTACACACCACACCCACACAATCTACACACCACGCCCACTGCTTCAATCACCACTATGTCGACACCTGCTTGATTCACCACCACCAAATGCTCACGTTACGAGCCTCTTATTTATCAGAAATTGCGCCTTAATTACTTGCTGATACAGTCGGCGTCAAACTGAAACTGGCTGGGTAATTTTTAAATCCGCGGTGACTCTACTCCTCTCTCGCTCTCTCTCCCTCTTGCTCTGTATGTATGTATTATCAACATAGGATCACTAAAGATTTTTTCATAATAGCTTCTGCAGGGATGTTTAGACAATGGGTATGTATATCAATGTTATTCATACATAATAACCACAGTTCCCAACGGCTATCCAATAGAGAATCACATAATATTACGAATCAAGGCATCTCGAGTGGGTGGAATTATCTAATCTGTCATTCTCCCCAGACAGAATGACTCCTTTGATTTAAAATTCACCTGGACATAGCAGGAGATACTAATGATGACCAAATGTTGTTCAGGAGGTAGAAGAAGATTTGTATAGCTTATTTCTACTATTAACACAATTTCGGGGTGGGTGGCGCTTGTTGACTTCTGGCACGCAGCTACTCAATATATATATATATATATAATTCAAATGATGTTTAACCACTTAATTGTGGATAATATCGAGCATGGCAACTCTGTAATCTAGGGTTTTCTCACTCACTCGCGGTCACTATGTGAACAACACATTTGACGGCTAATAGCTTGTAACCCACTCTTACACAAATAAATGATACAGAATATTGAAGTACAAACCTGTAGCTGTCTCCTGATGTACTTGTGAAGACTAAAGTGACATCTGTTGGATGGGAATGACTGCAGATCAAAATTAATTTTTACATTCTATATTTACATATCTAAATACATTTTCACGCTCTGATTTCGCTAAGAAACATGTCAGAATCACATTGTTCAAAATAACAATATGAAATATAAAGTCACTGTCATTTTACGTAAATATATGGTAATAACAGGGAAAGAGGAGTGATGAAAATATGTCCATCCACCCTCACTGCTTGAGTAAGAAAGACTGTTGGTAGCTAGTTGGGCTGGATGTGGTCCCTTGGCACAGAGCATGAAAATGTACTTAGATATGTAAATTGAGTGTAAACGTGAATTTTGAATAATGCAGTGTTACCAGCAGAGACAACCATCTTAGGGTGCACGCAATTTTAAAATCTGTGTTGTCGAAAATTCTCGTAACATTCAGTCTTCCATACTTGTCGCTGGTGTCGAAAATTCTCATTACCTGCAGTTTAAGGGTTAAAGAGGTTCAGTTAGCTTAGACTAATATAGTTATAATTATTTTCCCCCGGGAAATTTGTTATTGGTAGGTTTTGGCCTTGGGTAATTTTGCTCTACAATTTGTGTACAAAAACTACATAATGAAGGAATAACAGCTCATTTAATTACCTGTTAAACCTTGTACACAAAATGATATGTATTTCTTTTCTATTCAAACTAGTTTATAAAGTATTATAGCTTAATATTTACATAACCTGCATTATTATTATTATATACTTTTTTTATTTTATGATATAAATACTTCAGATTAATTACTTATATTTACCCTGTCATTTACAAATTCATTCTATAACAATTACAATATGTAAATACTCATCCTCTCCGTCTTTTCGCCAGTAACAAGAGAGTGCCGTGTTCTAATCACTGCAAGCTGGACCTTTCGACATGGAAAGACACTACCACCAGTACCAAACCCCATGATAACAATCCTGTTCTTGATCTTAGTGACACTAACAGCTTCTTTCCCACTCTGCCATTTGGTCTGAAACCTTCTGAAAAACGACAAATCTTAAAATTCAATACTCGTACAAATCCAAGTTCTCTCAATCCTTTTTCGGGAGGTAATATCTTTGGCAAGTTGGAAAAGTCTTTCAAAAGCCCTTTCACTGTTCGTTCTGCAGAACGAAATGGTTTCAAAACATGGTGGTGAAATCACACTGGCGTGATGATCATAAACGGTGAATAAAACCCACTCTTGTTGACGGAAATAATATATTAATCCATACAGTTCCGGTGGACACTGCCACCATCTTCAGTGGTCTAGCGAGAAGAAAGGAATGACATAGATGGTACATAGGTATGAACTTATATACAATTTGTGGAGGGGGGAGGGAAGGAGGTGTCAGTGGGATGGGGAAGAAGGAGGTGTCGGTGAGGGCAGGTCAAGTGTTAATCCCCTTGGGCGTCACCTAGGTGTGGGTGAGGTGAGGTGAGGTGTGTGTGGTGAGGGAAGGGACATTTCTACCAAGGATCTCATTATTGGGTCTAATTTATACATACCATAACTAAGGTTGAAATTGCGGTATTTTTCAATGCACATTGATTCGATTATCTTACGTATTCTAAAGTCGTTGCTTTTATACATCAGATGGCTACCTTGCCAATCAATTCTATGATTGGCATTACAAACATGGTTAAAAATAGCATTGTTTAAATTACACGTCTTAGTGGCATATTTATGTTCCTTAATTCTAGTTTCTAGGTTTCGGCCAGTCTCTCCTATGTAAACTAGTTCACAATCTTTGCATGGAATTTTATATATCCCTGCTTCTGTCGGGGTTCTAAATTTGTTTTTTACTAACTTTGATTTAATAGTTGAGGTGTATTTAAAGGCTATATTTACATCACTTGTGTGACAAATAGACCTCACCATACTCAAATCAGAGATGTAAGGCAATGTGAGAAAACGTTTCATTTGTGTGGTGGGTTTTTTTGGAGCATAGTGAGATTGCCTTGCTTTAAGGTAGGCTTTTTTTATGAACCAAGGGGGGTATTTTAAATTTTGAAAGATTTTCCAAATCAGCTGATTTTCTTCATGTATATGCTCTGGACTGCAAATTCTGAGGGCTCTAAGGAACATTGATGAGATGACAGACAATTTTGTGGCCGAATGATGATACGAATAGTAATGAATGAACAAATTACAACTGGTAGGCTTCCTATACACTTTGAAGCTTAGTAAAAGATTAAGTTTTACTACTAATACATCTAGAAACGGAAGTACGCCACCGTTCTCCCATTCGACTTTAAAATTGATGGATGGTGCAAGGTGATTAAGTTGGTGGAAGAAATCATCAAAGTTGTCAAGGGCTGAGGGCCAAAATGAAAAAATATCGTCTACGTAGCGAAACCAAACGAGATGAGGGGGGGAGATACGTGGTAGTAGTTCCGTTTCAAAATACTCCATATATAAATTGCTTAAAATGGGTGACAGTGGGGAACCCATACCCATGCCAAAACATTGCATATAATAGTTGTTATTGAAAGAAAAAGCATTTGAAGTTACACATAATTTTACAAGTTCTATGAAAGTGTCGACTGGCATGCCCAAATCAATATCACAGTCAGGCAATTTATTAGCAAGAAATTCTAGGACATCATTCATGGGAACTTTAGTGAACAATGAATCGACATCGAAACTAACCATTTTACCAGAGAAAAGATTAAGTTGTTTAATTTTGTCTATAAAAACAAAGGAATTCTTCACATGGGCTGGAGAAACAGTACCTATGATGGGGGCTAATTTATTGGCAAGGAACTGTGATAATTTATACGTAAAACAACCAGACTGTGAGATGATATGACGCATTGGAATATTATCTTTGTGTGTCTTTGGTAAGCCATACATATATGGTAACTTTGGATTGATCTGAATAAATGTCTTGCTGTCTATATTAAGAACATTATTTAGGGATTGTTTCACTTTCTTGTTGAGTGCTGAGGAAAGTCTCTTCAGTGGGGAAGATCGTAATTTCTCATATGTTGTTGTATCACTCAAAAGATTTTCCATTTTATTTACATATTTCATTTTATCAAGAATCACCACGGTATTGCTTTTATCCGATTTTGTAATGAAAATTTCCTCATTTCTACTTAATTTGTTGAGAGCAGCACGAAATCTTCTTGGAATAGAATCCGGAGAGTTCACATAATTCATCAGGCCACTCATAATCATGCCTCCTAGACATGGAAATTTCTCGCGATAATTTATTGTGGAGGAAACAAAGTCTAATGCAACATCATTGCCTGGTTTTAGCGCAAATGATAATCCCAAACTGAGTACCTGCTCTTCCACTTTTGTTAGTACATACGAGGACAAGTTTAACACAGCATTAGGTATACTGCACTGGCTCCAAACACTGTTATCACACAACACTGATAATTTCCTGTGATGATCTATACGAACGCAGTCCAGAGCATATACATGAAAAAAATCAGCTGATTTGGAAAATCTTTCAAAATTTAAAATACCCCCCTTGGTTCATAAAAAAAGCCTACCTTAAAGCAAGGCAATCTCACTATGCTCCAAAAAAAAAAACCACCACACAAATGAAACGTTTTCTCACATTGCCTTACATCTCTGATTTGAGTATGGTGAGGTCTATTTGTCACACAAGTGATGTAAATATAGCCTTTAAATACACCTCAACTATTAAATCAAAGTTAGTAAAAAACAAATTTAGAACCCCGACAGAAGCAGGGATATATAAAATTCCATGCAAAGATTGTGAACTAGTTTACATAGGAGAGACTGGCCGAAACCTAGAAACTAGAATTAAGGAACATAAATATGCCACTAAGACGTGTAATTTAAACAATGCTATTTTTAACCATGTTTGTAATGCCAATCATAGAATTGATTGGCAAGGTAGCCATCTGATGTATAAAAGCAACGACTTTAGAAAACGTAAGATAATCGAATCAATGTGCATTGAAAAATACCGCAATTTCAACCTTAGTTATGGTATGTATAAATTAGACCCAATAATGAGATCCTTGGTAGAAATGTCCCTTCCCTCACCACACACACCTCACCTCACCTCACCCACACCTAGGTGACGCCCAAGGGGATTAACACTTGACCTGCCCTCACCGACACCTCCTTCTTCCCCATCCTACTGACACCTCCTTCCCTCCCCCCTCCACAAACTGTATATAAGTTCATACCTATGTACCATCTATGTCATTCCTTTCTTCTTGCTAGACCACTGAAGATGGTGGCAGTGTCCACCGAAACTGTATGGATTAATATATTATTTCCGTCAACAAGAGTGGGTTTTGTTCACCGTTTCAAAACATTATCTCCTTTCAGTAAAAAGCGAATAGTTTCACTTTTAGACAGTGTTTTCCTAAATCCTTTGATCCTTTCTCGGGAGGCAGTGATATTGAGAAACTAGCTCAGACCTTTTTTCCATCACCCCATAAAAGGAAATGAAGTAAAATACGAAAGAAAGCTGCAAAAAGAGGCCAGCTGGTATTCTAATTTCTTGATCAACTTCGTAAAAAATATAATTATACATACCCCAATCATAATATTACTTTGAATAGTAAAGCAAAGTTTTTAATATTTTTTGTTTCTTTTACTTGCGACCTCCTATTTGAAGCATTTTATAAACTTTCAAAACGTTCTGTTTGTATCATATACATCATTGTATATGCTTTTCCACAATAAAGTTTAAAGATTAGTTACAATAAATAACATGTGTAAATTTTTCAAAAAGTTTATTTTCTTTCTTACCGTATGTTATCGAAGTCAACAGCTATTCAGATTATATTGTAGCGACCACTTGTGTGGCCACTCTATATACCACACACATATGGCCACTCCTGTATCAATAGGTATACCACTCCTAGATCCCTGGTTTATTCTTAGCCGGCCAGGTACGTTAATCTTCGACCCATGCAGACCTAAGCCGCCCCTGGGACCACGCCTACCCACAGCCAAGCCGCTGTAACCCCTGGGGACAGCAGCTGTCGCCTCCACTCCCAGGCTCGGACCAAATATAAGGGGGGCAGCCAGCCCTTCTAGGACACTCACTCCAGCACCAGCACCGGAAGAAGAAGGTTCCTGCCTACCGTCGTCCTGCCTGCCACCACAACACCTAGCTGCCCTACGTCTACCTGTGTTCCCGTTCTGATCACACAGTGCACCTCCTACCTCCAGCCAAGTCTCCTGCAGCTACTACGGCGCCTGTATGGCATGGAACGGCATGCCAGCATACCACCATATTCTGTGTGACCTTTGTGTACTACCAATAAACTGTATCGTGTATCCTAGAGTCTGTTTACCCAGGGTAATGGCGCAAGATCTTCCTTGACGTTATAATATATTTTTGGTCATGGGATTTATCATTGATTACGTGGTTGACTGGAAAGAAAACGATAATAGCAGTACACCAACTTGGGTGATATGCTGCCAGAGAACGAGATAGACAGGAATAATAACATATTTCGTTGATTAAACAATGAAATTATAGACTAGGGGCCGATGTAGTATCAAAACCCTGTTGCATTCCCTGCCTACATCTTTTGTTATAATCTTCCCTTTCCGTGAAAATAAAAACCCGAATAGCAATAGTAAGGAGTGAAGTGATAAGGCCTTCATTTCACACCTATAATCTCTTAGGAATGGATAAATAATATATCCATAAAAACATACAATAACCTGTGGAATAAATCTGAGTGAGTGTCTCATCATGGGATTCAACCTGCGTACCTTGATTACGAGAGCCAGGTGTTAACTACTAAATATTCATATACGATAGTCTCTAACCTACCCCTCTCTGACAGTGATTGATCGATTGATGTTTATTGTATAGTGGATAGCGAGCACTCCACGGCATATACAACATGCGCATCCTGGCTCTCACCTGTCGCTCCCAACACACCTGCGCACGCAGCCTCACCCCGCGCCGGACAGTATAAAAGGGGCCAGAAACACTCTCAAAGGGGGGGGGGGGACTTTGAGACTGGGTCGTGGAGAGAGAAGACGTATGATTTGTGCTCTCTCCTCTAGCTGCCAGGGCCTGCCGCACCGGCAGTAGTTTCTTTTTTTTCGCCCTTCTGGTGACGACTAGGATTAGCTAGTATTCATTCCCTCCATAGCTGGTAGACGATATAGTAGGTGTCTATATCTTTATATTGAGATCAACTTTGCCTCCTGCCTATGGTGGACTCCCCCACTGATAGCTCTGGGTGTGGTTGAACACAGACGGACCACCTTAGTGTGGGTTGAGAGGTTGATCTCAAACATTAGTTAATTAGGACTGGTATTATCCTTTTCTGGTGTTTTCTTTTCCTCTTCCCACTTCCCCCCATCTTGGGGGAAGTAGTTACTATGTTGCCTTCCCTCCCAACCCCTCCTCCGTATAGCGGAGGAGGCGGCCATGACCGACCACCACCACGAACTAACGAACCACGGAATGACGGACGAACCGAGACTCGAACACCCCTTGACATTGACGTAAAAAATGCCTCATTTGTAATGCTTCATGCCACTGGTTTGGCCCCACTAGCCGGCCTCAATCCTTTCATTGTTCAAAAGGTAATTGATGGCTGGGCTGGTGTGGTTGAATCTGTTAAAAAACTTGCCTCTGGAGATCTCTTAGTCAAAACATTTAATTCTAAACAAGTAGCCACTTTGCTAAAATTACGTCAGATCCACAATTATGAAGTAGAAGCCAAGATTCCTCAAGCCATGAATTCCTGCAGGGGAGTAATCACCTGTAGGGATTTAATGATGATGGAAGAAACGGAAATAATTGAGGAAATGAAAAATCAAGATATCATTGACGCTAGATTCATTACACGTTTAGAGGATGGTATAAGGAAGAAGACTGCAACACTCATTTTGACTTTTGGCAAAGTTTCACTTCCTGAAACTGTCAAAATTGGTTATGAAATCGTTAAAGTAAGACCCTTTATCCCCAACCCTCTTAGATGCTTGAACTGTCAGATTTATGGACACGGAAATCGTACTTGTAAGGCTTCTTCTCCAATGTGTGGCAGGTGCGCGACGCCTGGCCATGCTGAGGAAAAGTGCACATCAGTTGAGCTCTCCTGCTTTCATTGTAAGGGTACTCACTCCACTTCCTCGAGGGATTGTCCCAAGTGGAAGCTGGAGAAGGAGGTCTGCTCGGTGAAGGCAGTGCGAGGTATCTCTTATCATGATGCGAGGAAGGCGGTGATGGGATCGCAAGCGACCCCATCACCCAATGTCTCGTATGCATCGGCGGTGATATCTCGACCCGTGATGTGTACTATCAGTACTCAGACTGAGTCAGAGCCGAGCGAACAGGCTGATCACTCTACTACTACACCTACTATTATTACCCCCTCTAAGACTATTACCAAATCTACTAACTCCTATTCTCAGGCTGCAGCTGCTTTGCAGTCAGAGAAACAAAAGAAGAAGTCAGACAAGAAAGATAAAGTAAACTACACCACCCTAAAACCAAAGTCACTTCCTTGCACACACCCTACTCCCACTTCATCGGGGGAGAGAAGGGATAGCTCTTCCTCGGTGGAGTCTGGGAGACTCACCATTGATGAGGAAGCAATGGATGTCTCCGGACGCAAGAACCGGGAAAGGTCCCCCGGTAGCTACTCGCCACGCGGCGGGCGGCACAAGAAGACTAAGCACGCAGGCCGACCCCGTAACTCTTAAATCGCCATGTTCACTGTACTACAGTGGAATTGTAGAAGTCTTGGGAATAAATTGAACAACATATCAATATTATTACACACACACAGGCCAGACGTCGTCTGTTTACAGGAGACAGGGTTGGAGAATCACTCTGACCCAACACAATTTAAACATTACAACGCATACAGGAGAAACGATGGACACGGAGTAGCAATATACACACACAAATCATATCCACAGACACAAATAACATTAAACACTACTCTGGAAGCCGTTGCTCTTGCAGAGTGAAATTACACAACACCTACATATCCATCTGCTCTCTTTACTGTCCGCCTCGCGGCCCCATTGACAGTGATTCATTTCATAATCTATTTAGTCAATTGCATGGTAAAAAATTAATACTGGGCGACTTTAATGCCCACCACTGTCAGTGGGGAAGCTTAAGAACTGATGCTCGCGGAGGGCAGATGGCAGACATTATATTACAATCCAACCTCTGCCTCCTGAACGATGGCCAAGCCACCAGGGTTGACGATCGTTCTGGCAACTTTTCGTCAATCGATTTGTCTCTGGCCTCCCCGGATATACACCGGGATTTTTCTTGGCATCCTGAGTCCGACTCCCTTGGTAGTGACCACTTTCCCATCTGTCTCTCTTATTCAAGTCATACTGTTTCGGCCCCTTTGGTTCCAAAGTTTAGTTTTAAGAGAGCAGATTGGGGGTCTTTCGGGAGGATCGTCGACCTAGATATATCTGGGGAGACCATAGATGAAAAGATGCGAAATGTAACACAAAACATTTTACACGCAGCTGAGGTTGCTATTCCCAAAACCTCTATAATTCGAAATAAGCGTGAAGCACATTGGTGGTCAACGGATTGCCGAGAGGCATTAAGGAAACGTAATAGGAGATACAGGATTTTTGACAAACAGCCCACTCAGAACAACTTTATAGCTTACAAACGGGCGAGGGCTGAGGCAAGGAGAGTAATTATTAGAGCTAAAAGGGACTCTTGGCGGTCGTTTGTGTCCACGGTGAATCGTTTTACACCACTTACAAAAGTCTGGTCCACTATAAAAATATTAAATAACAAACGCCCGTATACCCCCATCACCACTCTTCAAGTGGATAATAACATCTACGACGATCCCGTGGACGTAGCAAACATACTTGCTAGGAGTTTCTCAAAAGTAAGTAGTTCAGCCAATTACGACCAACGTTTTCTCCATCACAAACGCATGGCTGAACTACAAGAGATAGACTTTGCCACAGAAGACGTAGACTACCCATACAACCGGGAGTTTACGATAGACGAACTTCTCCTTGCCCTAAGATCCTGTAAAGACACCAGTCCTGGACCTGACACCATCACGTACGGTATGATCCGGCATCTTGGCCAGGATAACTTGGTCAAGTTGCTAGCACTGTATAATGAGATTTGGGTGTCTAACACCTTCCCAGACTCATGGCACTTTGCGTGGATCATACCGATACCTAAACAGTCTGGTCGTCTTGTGAATCCCAGTTCATTTCGACCTATTGCGTTGACTTCTTGCCTCTGTAAAGTCATGGAAAAAATGATAAATAATAGGCTACTTTTTGTTTTAGAAGCGAAGGGTTTATTGAGTGATCGACAATGTGGCTTCCGGAAACACCGGAGCACAGTTGATCACTTGATGAACCTGGAGCATTGCATTTCAAAGGCTTTTGCCAATAAAGAATTCATGGTAGGGGTGTTCTTGGACATCCATAAAGCCTATGACATGACATGGCGACACGGTATTCTGATGAAGCTTCACGGTTATGGTTTAAGAGGTAATTTGCCCATTTTCATTAACAACTTTTTGCGTGACAGAACCTTTTCTGTCACCCTTCCCTGTAACGTAACATCGGACATTTTTGTCCAAGAGAACGGGGTGCCACAGGGAAGCGTGCTTAGTCCAACACTTTTTAACATCATGATCAATGATATTCTGTCATCAGCTCTAGTTCCCAGGAATCTTAAATACTCGTTGTATGCTGATGATTGTGCAATGTGGCACTCGTCACGTAATGCACAGTTTTCAGTAGGACGGATTCAAGCAGCGCTTGATTCTGTCCACCAATGGGCCTTACAGTGGGGCTTTAAGTTTTCCGTTCCTAAGTATACCGGAGTAATTTTCAGTAAACGTAGAGTACCTCAATTTAACGTAACGTTAGATGGCCAACCGGTACCATTTCATAATTCTGTTAAATTTTTAGGAATTCATTTTGACCAGAGATTAAATTTTACACATCATATTAATAACTTGCTTGTTCGTTGTGAAAAACCTTTAAATGTCCTTAAGTACCTATCAGGTACCACATGGGGAGCCGACAGGAAATCTTTATTAATGGTGTATAAGACCCTTATTCGTACAAAGCTAGACTATGGCTCACAGGTGTATGGATCGGCATCAGATACAACATTAGGGAGATTGGATGTTTACCAGAATAAATGTTTACGTGTGTGTTTGGGAGCTCTGAAGTGTACACGTGTAGCTAGGATGGAGGTGGAGGCGAACATACCTCCTCTCCGACTTCGACGGGATCAACTAGCCATCAACATCGCCATGTCCACCATTAGGAAGTCGGAGATTGGAAACGTGGCCAGTGCCTCCCTTCAACAACATCATTATCTCCACCATGGAAGACGGAGGCCACTGGCTGTGCGCCTCCACCAACTAGAACAAGAACTACAAATAGACCTCGGGGACTGCGACAAGTTCATCACCACCAAGATACCACCGTGGGAGACACCCAACTTCGGCGTCAACACATCGTGGTTACCATCATCGAAGGAAAAGGCGCCGGAGTTGGAGATACACCACCTGTTTGGTGGTATAGTCCGCAGTCACCTGGGGTCTCATCACGTGTACACTGACGGCTCCAAGTCGGATGAATGTGTAGGTGCGAGTGTATGGTCGAGTGAATGTGAACTTAGGTACAGATTGCCGATACATACATCTGTGTTTACAGCAGAACTTTTTGCAATTGACAAAGCTATAGACTATGCACTAAATTCTCGTTATAATTCAATAGTAATTTTCTCAGACTCCAAGTCAGCCCTTCAGGCAATTAACTCATGTCAAACTATTTCTAATGAAATCCAGGGTCGCATCATTAATAAGTTGCACTTATGCAACAAGTCCTTCACTCTGATCTGGGTGCCCGGGCATTGTCGTATTTATGGCAATGAACGGGCAGACTTACTTGCAAAATCGGCTGTAGAGCTCGAGGTTACTTGGGACGTCCCTCGTGATCTGCAGTCGTGTCTATCCCTCGGAAAGAAATCAATTAATCTTCTGTGGCAAGGTCAGTGGACCAGACTTAATATCAACACCATCAAGCCTCAACTGGGTAATTGGGCCACTGCCAACCGGCCCAACAGACTCGAAGAAAGAATACTGGCAAGATTGAGAACCAACTGCACCAGAATAACTCATCTTGAACCATATATAGACAAACGTTTTCCACCGCATTGTAACACCTGCAATGCGGTGTTATCTATCAGTCATATCATCCTGCATTGTCGGCGATTTGTGGGGGAACGTGCTTCCCTCATAAGTTACTGCGGTGCAGTAAAAGTCCCCTTCACACTCTCAGCTCTCTTAGGTGATGGGGATGGTGGTGTGACTGATAAATTGATGACTTTCTTGAGGGAGACCGAACTGATCAGAGTGATGTGACTTTTTATTACTATTGTTGTTACCATTTTGTATGACTTATGTTTCAATTATGAATATTATAAATTATGTGTTGTATATATTGTATATTATGATGTATTAGCTAGGTTTAGCGATTGTCTAAAATAGGTTTAGCGATTTGTCTGTCTAGGTTTAGCGATTGGCTGGAATAGGTATTAGTCTAGTTAGCTATTGGTTGAGCAGGTACATAGATTAGTTTATTAGCTAGGATGTTAAATTAAGGTATATTTTTATTTGTATAAAGTTACAAAACAAAACAACTAGTATATAAGTTTAATTTTAAGTTTGAATGTAATAATAATAATAATAATAATAATAATAATAATAATAATAATAATAGTAATATATGCATAAAAATAATATGCAAAAAGTTAAAATTAAAAAAATAATAATAAATAAATAAAATTTAAAAAATCAATAAATAAATAAAAATAAAA
Organism: Petrolisthes cinctipes; assembly: GCA_033782935.1. Classification (NCBI taxonomy): domain Eukaryota; kingdom Metazoa; phylum Arthropoda; class Malacostraca; order Decapoda; family Porcellanidae; genus Petrolisthes; species Petrolisthes cinctipes. The sequence goes on along the minus strand of JAWQEG010000592.1, from coordinate 104,895 downwards.
TAAAATAAAATAAAAGGCCTTAATGACCAACACCATGGTCGATAGGCCAGGAAAAAAAAAAAAAAAAAAAAAAAAAAAAAAAAAATCTCAAAGGGTCACTCACCGCCAGCAGCTCACCTGGACACACCGCTTACTGCTCGTTCCTGCCCACTGCTCTCCAGTCCAGCCTGCACCGCTCCAGTTTCCGCCTGCTGCCTACTAGCTGCTCACCACTACCGGCCTGCTGCTCACCTGGCCGATGCTCCCTTCCTGCTGTAGCACCTTACCTCTGCCAGTGTTTACCTGCCCAGCTGCCCAGCTCCTGCAGCCCAGCCTAACTCAAGTGCTCGCTATCCATAGTTACCTTTACCCAGGCTCCCTGGAGTCCAGAGAGAGAGAGAGAGAGAGAGAGTGTACCAAATACAACACACCTGTATAGACATATCCAATAAATCTAGTGTAACTCTTTGTGAGTTTGGTGCACCTCCAGGTAGTAACCACCTAGAGACGTTACAATTGAATGCTCAGAATTATTTTTAAAGTATGGAGCTCAGCCCTTCCAACAAAATATTTTAACTACTTCTATGGTTGCCTAGACCTATCTCGATATTTCACATGAATTATTACATCATTAGGACTACCTGAACATACTTAGTACAGCTTTAAGGGGATAGCATAATTTTGATAATCTGGAGTGCCTTGATTCCTCCAAAGTATGCCAAGACACAGACCCACATGAAGAAAAATGATGGTATCCTTTTGCCTGGAATAGTTTGGAGGAATCATTTACTCCAGAATTACCACCCAAAACAATGTGATATATACCCCTTTAACAAAGAGCGCCATATTTGTTTGTACATTTTCATTACTTGTCTGTAATAAGGCGTTCCTCCACACCCAACACAGCATGATTTCTACTCAGAGCAATTTTCCTCAAACTCCTGTTATTTGGGACTCATTTGGTCTTATTTTGGCTTTAGAATCATATAATATTACTCCTTAGCCTTCATACTGCAGACTGTCTCGGTACAGGGGTAAGTTTGTGTTGTATATTTATATTAGTGCTTTATAAACATGTACAGACACACCCCACACAAAACAACATACACATGTACACTAACAATATTCTACACATATTGCTCACTAGTTTTAATACTCTACAACACTGACAATAAAAACACTGGCTGCACACATACCAACACACCAGACATCTACATCCACACCTCCATATCCACACACCTGTTTGGGAACCTGGGCACCCCTAAGGGCCCTCAAGGGTTAAAGGTGGCTTGCCTCGGCAATCTCCGGGGTGCCCTGTTGCTCCTTATGTTGTGTGGCGACACAGGGGCTCTGATCAACCCTGGCCCCCGCGCCCCAAAGTACCCCTTGTCAATTATGCCGACGGGCGGTCAAATGGGGCCAGCGGGCCATCCAGTGCGATCGCTGCTGTGAGGTTTCCCAGCATGCAGGCTGGTATCATGTCAGCTGTGTTGGGAGGGTCGGAGCCTTTCGTGGATCTGCTGGGACTGTGGTGCGCCCAATTTTACCTCCTCCCTTTTTCACTCCCCAATACCCCACACCAATAGATTCAGTTCATTAGACACCACCACTTCATCTCCACCACCACCCACAACCCACAACACACCTCCACCATTAGATAGGATCACCCGACGTTTAGGTAGACGCAACAGAGACAATTCCTCCCCTACACAAAACCGACAGCAAGACATGACTTCCCTTAACTCTGCATCATCCACTCCTCCTCTCCCAAACCATTCTACACCCAACCAGACTCTCCATAGTGCACGCTCATTCTCCATAACACCAATCACCATCCCCAATAGATCATCCATCCTCACACCCTATTCTACCACCAACACCACACTCGACTCCATCACCCATAAAAAACTGTCTTCCCTTCATACCCTAATCATTAACTTTCGCAGTATCATAAACAAAAGAGCCGCCTTTCACCAAACCCTCCAGACCTATGACCCCGACATTATTATAGGGACAGAGACCTGGCTCACACCTGACATCCAGGACAATGAAATCCTACCGACGAACAGTCCCTATAATATGACCCTACACAGGAAGGACAGAATAGATGATAAAAATGGCGGAGTCCTAATTGCGACAAAGCCAGGACTAGTTGCGACCCCAGCCACCGAACTGAACGCGGACTCTGAAATTATATGGACTAATATACAGATACAGGGCTGCAGGACACTCATTATAGGGTCCTTTTATCGTCCCCCAAATTCAAACTTAGAATACCTGCAGACCCTTGACGATTGTTTATCTAAAATTAACCCCTCCAAAAATATATGGTTGGCTGGTGACTTTAACCTTCCCGACATAAACTGGACAGCACAGGCGACACTGGACAATTCCACACATGAAGGCGACTTACTATTACAGACTGATAGGAAACTCTTACATGAAAATTTCATTGACATAATTAACACCCACTCACTTACTCAAACAGTACTCGAACCAACACGCACACAAGTCAGTGTAGAAAGACAATCCTAACATAAGACACGGGGTCACATTCAACATATTAGACTTATTTCTCACAAACAACATTTCCTTAATTACACGGACATGAGTGCTACTTGGTCTTAGTGACCATGAGATGGTACTCATTGATGCAAACATCAAGCCAACAACACAAACACAATTACCCAGGACAATTTACATGTACAACAGAGCTGACATGGGTGGCATTACCCAAGACTTAGTTGAATTTCGTGACTCGTTCCTTGACTCAGACCCAATGGACAGCTCTGTGGAAACCAACTGGACCAGACTTCGTGACTTTATACGTGACACAATGGACAAGCACATACCCACGAAAACCATCACACATAACCGGTCATTACCATGGTACAATAGACAATTAAAAAGACTACACAGAAACAAGGTAAAGGCATACAACAGAGCAAAACGATACAACAATACAGAACACTGGTTAGAATACAAAAATATACAGAAAACACTACAGAAAGAAACTAAACAAGCAGAAACTAAATACACATCCACTTTCCTCGCAGACAACACACAAAACCACAAAAAATTCTTCGGCTTTTTTAAAGCACGTAAACAAGACTCGACCGGTATTACAACATTATTACACAACAATTCCTTGGTTACACACCTACAAAACAAAGCCAATGCCCTTAACACACAATTCCAGTCCGTTTTTACCCATGAACATGAACACTTACCAGACATGCCTGTCCTGCAGGTTATATTCTCACAGACTTTACAGACCGGTGAACTCCCTCAAGACTGGCTTTTGTGACCCCAATTTTTAAATCCGGAGACAGAACCCTTCCCATTAATTATAGACCTATTTCACTTACCTCAGTCCCCTGCAAAATTTTAGAACACATAATTCATAGACACATAATGGACCACTTTGATAGGCAAAATATACTGACTGACAATCAACACGGGTTTCGGCCTAAACGCTCGTGTGAGACGCAGCTACTGGTAACTACACATGACATTTTGCAGTCCCTGAATGACACAAAAATTAGACAAGTTGACGCCATAGTATTAGACTTTGCCAAAGCCTTCGACAAAGTCCCTCACCAAAGACTACTACACAAGTTAGAATTCTATGGCATACAGGGACAACTTCTTCAGTGGATTATAACGTTCTTGACTACCAAAAAGCAACGTGTAGTTCTTGACGGTAGTCAGTCTCCCCTATGTTCCTGTGACCTCTGGGGTACCCCAGGGCACTTTCCTGGGTCCCCTTCTCTTCCTTTCATACATTAATGACCTCCCACTCTCGCTTTCCTCTACCACTAGACTCTTTGCAGACGATAGCTTAGTTTACAGACCGATTAAAGATAGGAATGACTGCCTTCGACTACAGGACGACCTAACTGCACTTGAAGACTGGGAAGTCAAGTGGCAGATGACATTTAGACCAGACAAATGCCATCACATCCGTTTTACCCGTGCCCATAATGTCATTCCATATACATACCAACTACACAACACCAACCTCAACACAGTCACTTCCCCCAAATACTTGGGCGTCCACATCTCAGCGGATATGAGGTGGAACACACAAATAGGTAGCATCAGGGCCAAAGCTAGTAGGGTCTTGGGGTTCTTGCGCAGGAACCTCAGCAGGTGTAACACAGACATCAAAATTATTGCGTATAACACTTTCGTTTGGCCACATTTAGAGTATTGCGACACCGTCTAGGACCCACACACACAATAATATCAATAAATTAGAGTCCATACAAAACAAGACTGCAAGATGGGCCAGACGTGATTACAGACACACTACATCTGTGTCACGTACCTACAGTCAACACTCGACAACCAGACGTCTGCTGTGGAACGTCACCCGCAAACCAGTTCTAACTGACCGTAACCAACCCGCCCTTCTTGCCCTAACCTACCAAGTGGCGCAGATAGGGAGGGCCTTATCAACATATCACAGACGAGCTTATGTGCTCGCAACCTATGGCAGATTCGATTACATTTACTGAACCTATCAGAGACGTGTGGTCTTCAATCCCACCTTCACATCTCCCACTACCAAGTCACTCTCAAGATGTACCTTAGCCAGTTCAACTGTAAATAGGACAGAGGAGAGTTTCCGCAGTAAAACCTTATCACCAGTGACATTCCCTTTTACATCTGGCAAGCATTTTCGGACCATCAAACTTTGAGAAGCACCAGTATCTCTGAGGATCTTAATTGGTACTTTAGGGGAGTCACTAGTTAGAGCAATGGTACCACAAGTTTTAAATGCTGCAAAGGGGTCATCTCCAGAATCTACGTTGACTATAGGAGCAACAGGTTTCCTTGGAGGGTCGAACTTAAATTTAGAGTTGGAGAATGTTGTGTTTGGTACTACACTAGGGTTGGTGAAAGGTACGTTAAACTTTGAGTAACGACAATTGGGATCCTTACAATTTTTCAAAGTGTGTCCTTTCTGCTTACAATAAGTACAATACAAGGGAATTGGTGTATTCACAGTAGACCCTATGGGGCGAAACGTAGAAGAGGTCACTGTGTTTGAAGAGGGGTTGAACACTTTTCGTTGTCCACGGGGACTCCCTATACCTTTGTTCAGGAGGGAATATTTATCTGCCAATTTGGCGGCCTTGATAGGATCAGTTTCCTCCTTGTCTGCAATGTGCATCTTGACATGATGAGGAACACGCCTAGTGAATTCTTCCAAAACAACAAGATTTCTAAGTTCCTCGAAGGTGGCTATCTCAGCTTTTCTCACCCACTGATCGAACCGTTTGAATTTTTCTGTCATAAATTCAAAATAAGTAGTCACTGGAGTTTTCATATAATTACGGAATGCTTGTCTATATCCTTCCACAGTGATAGAATATGCATCCAGAACGTCTTGCTTAATGGACTCGTAGTCTGCGTCTTTTGGGAGTGCCAGATAAGCCTGTGCAGCCCTTCCAGTCAACTTAGGTTGCAGTAGCCACTTCCAGTGTTCTTCTAGCCAATTTAAATGTTCAGCTGTATTTTCAAACAATTCAAAGTATCCATCTGGATCACACTCTATAAAGGCAGGAACGAGTTTAAGGTTTCTGGCGAGATCAAACTCATAAAGAGTCCTATCTCCAGCTATAACATTTTGAAGCTGAGAATGAGCTACTTGGAGTTCATGTTGTCTTTCTTTTTCTCTCTCTTCTCGTTCTTTTTCTTTTTCTTCTCGTTCTTTTTCTTTTTCTGCACTTCTCTTTTCTTCCAGTTCAAGCTGATATTGTCGTTCTCTTTCTCTGTCTGCATTTCTCTTCTCTTCCAGTTCAAGCTGAAGTTGTAGTATCTCGGGAGTAGTCATCTGGTCTGTCTCTGTTTGTCGAGCACCAGCTCCTTCCTCGGTCGAATCTTCCCAGTCCAGATCAGTTTCTGTTTATATGCCAGAGTTAAACAAACGATTTAGGACGAGTTTTGCACGTTGATCACAGGTAGTGGAACTCTTATATGGTATTTCCCATCTACACAGAAAATAAGTAATTTCGTCCTTGTTGGCATATTTAAAATAGTCAAGTCCACTGACAGGGTTTTGTTCAAACTTCTTAACATTGAATGACATGTTGAAGTCTGCAACAAATCAAATATCACTAAGACAAGGTGAATGATTCACGATAATGAAATGTTAAGAGGAAAAGATGATCACATGTGATAGAGTAACATATGTCAAATGGTAGGAAAGGCAAACCAATCCCTCCCACCAGTCCCTCTCCAGCCTATACCTGTAACATCTGAACCATTCGAACGTATCATCATAGATTGTGTGGGACCCTTACCACGTACCAAGAAGGGAAATCAGTATATTTTAACAGTGATGTGTCCTACCACTCGTTATCCTGAGGCTTTCCCTTTAAAGAACATCTGTGCAAAGACCATAGTCACCCATCTTAATCATATGTTCACTCGGGTTGGCATTCCTATAGTTATTCAGTTGGACAGAGGTTCCAATTTTACTAGTAATTTATTCACAGAGGTACAGCTCCGGACAGACCAATGGTCCACACCCATCCATCAGCGACTTGGATTGGGCCTGGTCGGATCTGGTAACAGTTGCAAGTGGAGGGAGGGGGGATGTTAGTGGGAGAGGAGGAGAGAAATGTGGGCGGAGCTATATAGGAGGGTAACGAATGTTCAGGTAGAGAGACGTGTGTCAGGAGGAATGAATGAAGCATACACTGTGAACGGTATCGAATCACCAACAGTTTAAAGCAGGGTTCTTCAATCTTTTTCAGTCGTGACCCAGTTTTTACTATGACATCATTCTCGCGACCCATACAGAAAGATATTTTACAAATGATCAGAATTATCAACCTAAGAAAATACAAGGCCAGACGCTGAAACATAATATTTATGATTAAAAGGCATTCTAACCAGAATTATAAACACTGCCTCACCTACCCTCCCTCTCTCTCTCACACACTCATTCAAGAAGGCTAATATTTGTGCAATGATTTTGTTTTATTTATAATTAAATATATGAATATTCGATTATAAAAATATGGTAGGTGGATTCATGTATGAACTTCATATTTATTTTATTGTCAAGAATAATATTATTCTATTTTATTCATGTATTTATTTTTGTGAGCCTGCGACGCAGTTTGGAGGAATTCGGGACCCGTAATTTGAAGAACCCTGGTTTAAAGAAGTGCATACTGAATTAACGTAAGTGGATATAGAAGAGAAGAAATGTGATGATTTGAGGCAAGGGTGAGGGGGAAAAGGGTAAGAAAAATGAAGGTGATTAGTTGAAAAGTAATAACAAACACATATAATTAGAATATCTGTTACATTATGTCCTTTAAATAAAGGCACTGTCTTTTGTTCACCATCGTAGTGGGATAGACTACTGAATATATATTATCCTTTGGATATTAGACAGCTATCCCTGTATTCCTTTTATCCCTCGTGCTTACCTCGTAGGGGAGTATTGCCTGTAATGATGTGGGCAATACTTTAATGGTTTTGGCGCCCCTTCGGCCCCAGCCACTAGCTTACATTTCTTCAACTGTCCCTCCTATCTTCCCAGTTCCTTCTTGCTTGCTGTCACACCTCTCTATCACCTTTTCCTGGTGCTATTTGACCTAGTCTATCCCACTACGATGGTGAACAAAAGACAGTGCCTTTATTTAAAGGATATAATGTAACAGATATTCTAATTATATTTGTTTGTTATTACTTTTCAACTAATCACCTTCATTTTTCTTACCCTCTTCCCCCTCACCCTTGCCTCAAATCATCACATTTCTTCTCTCGTATATCCACCTACGTTAATGCAGTATGCACTTCTTTAAACCCGGGTTCTTCAAATTACGGGTCCCGAATTCCTCCAAACTGGGTCGCAGGCTCACAAAGATAAATACATGAATAAAATAGAATAATAATGTTCGTGACAATAAAATAAATATGAAGTTCATACATGAATCCACCTAACATATTTTTATAATCGAATATTCATATATTTAATTATCAATAAAACAAAATCATTGCACAAATATTAGCCTTCTTGAGAGAGAATGAGAGAGAGAGAGATGGGGGGAGGGAGGGTAGGTGAGGTAGTGTTTATAATTCTGGTTAGAATGCCTTTTTATCATAATTATTGCGTTTCAGTTTCTGGCCTTGTATTTTCTTAGGTTGATAATTCTGGTCATTTGTAAAAGATCTTTCTGTATGGGTCGCGAGAATGTTGTCATAGTAAAAACTCTGTCATGACTGAAAAAGTTTGAAGAACCCTGCTTTATACTATTGATGATTCGATACCGTTCACAGTGTATGCTTCATTCATTCCTCCTGACACACGTCTTCTCTACATTACCTCCTATATAGCCCCGCCCACACTTCTTCCACCAGCGACTTGTTTTTGGGCCTCGTCGGATCTGGCAACAGTTGCAGGTGGAGGGAGGGTGGATGTTAGTGGGAGAGGAGGAGAGAAATGTGGGCAGAGCTATATAGGAGGTAATGTGCGAGGGTAACAAATGATCAGGTAGGGAAGACGTGTGTCAGGAGGAATGAATGAAACATACACAGTGAACGGTATCAAATCACCAATAGTATAAAGCAGGGTCCTTCAAACTTTTTCAGTCGTGACACAGTTTTTACTATGACATCATTCTCGAGACCCATATATTTATATATATATATATATAATTTTTTTTTATAAAAAAACATTATATAAAATTTTGTTTTATATATAAATAAAAAAATATAAAAAAATGTTTTATATATAAATTTTTTTTATAAATAAAAAAAATGTATAAATTGTTTTTTATATAAAAAAATGTATATACATTTTTTTATATAATTTTTTTTATATAAAAAAACCTTTTATATAAAAAAAATAATTTTATTTTTATATAATAAAAAAAATTATATAAATATTTTTTTTATATAAATTTTTTTTTATATAAATTCTTTTTTTATATAAAAATGTTTTTACATAGATTTTTTTATATATAATTTTTCTATATAAAATTTTTGTTTTATAAAAAAAAATTTATATAATTTTTTTTTGTATAAAAAAAAATATTTTTATATATAATTTTTTTTCTATAAAACAAAAATTTATATAAATTTTTTTATATAAATTTGTTTTTATATACATTTGTTTTTATATAAATTTTTTTATGTATAATTTTTTTTTATATAAAATTTTTTATATATTTTTTTATATATATTTTTATATCAATTTGTTTTATAATTTTTTTTATATAAAAAAATATTTATATAAATTTGTTGTATATAATTTTTTTTTTTATTTTATATGAAATTATTTTTATATAAAAAAATATTATACAAGTTTTCTTATATATAAAAAAATATATATATAATTTTTTTTTTTATAAAATATTTTTTATATAAATATTTTTTTATATAAAAAATGTTTTGTATATAAAAAAAATTTATATATAATTTTTTTTACCAATTTTTTTTATATAAATTTTTTTTATGAATAAAAAATTATTTAAATTTTTTTTATATAATTTTTTTATATATATAATTTTTTTATATAATTTTTTTTACATAACATTTTTTATGTATTTTTTATATAATTTTTTTTTATATAAAATATTTTTTTATATATTTTTTTTATATATAAAAAAAAAATTTATATAATATTTTTTTATATTAAAAAAAATTATATAATTTTTTTTATATAGAATATTTTTTTAACATAAAATTTTGTTTTATATAAAAAAATTTATATAAATTTTTTTTTATAATTTTTTTTTTTATATAATTTTTTTTTTTATAATTTTGTTTTACAATTTTTTTTATATAATTTTTTTTTATAAAAAAAATTATATACATTTTTTTATATAAAAAAAAATTATATAACTTTTTTTTATATAATTGTTTTTATATAAAAATATTTATACAATTTTTTTTATGCAATTTTTTTATATAAACAATTTCTTATATTTTTTTTTATATAAATGTTTTATTTTTCTTATATAAAAAAATTATATAAAATTTCGTTTTTATAATTATTTTTTATATAAATGTTTTATATATATTTTTTTTATATAAAAACTATGTATATAAAAAAATATTATAATTTTTTTTATATAAAATGTTTTTTTTATATAAATTTTTTTTTATATAAATTTTTTTTATATACAATTTGTTTTATATAAAAAAACATTTTATATAAAACAGAATTGTATATAAATTTTTTTTATAAAAAAAATTATTTATATAATTTTTTTATATATAAAAAGTTTTTATATAATTTTTTTTTTATATAAATTTTTTTTTTATATAATTTTTTTGTTTATCCACCTACGTTAATGCAGTATGCACTTCTTTAAACCCGTATTCTTCAAACTACGGGTCCCGAATTCCTCCAAACTGGGTCGCAGGCTCACAAAAATAAATACATGAATAAAATAGAATAATAATGTTCGTGACAATAAAATAAATATGAAGTTCATACATGAATCCACCTAACATATTTTTATAATCGAATATTCATATATTTAATTATTAATAAAACAAAATCATTGCACAAATATTATCCTTCTTGAGAGAGAATGAGAGAGAGAATAGAAGCACAGCATGAGAGCAAAGGGAGGATGGAGAGAGCGTTAACCAGCCTCCAAGGTCACTCTGTCTCTCCAACCCTGCAAGTTGTGCAAGGCCATCAAGTACAATGTCTCGTCAGTTTGTGCTAGACAGTGGTAGGGGAACGGTGCGTTATATTTATATTCACGGGTGAGTCAACACTTAAGTACTGTAGTGTACATCGCTCGTAATAGTGATGCTTGCAAAACGTATACCTAGGAATAGGCCTATAGGCAATAATGATTACTTGTCACTTGTTATGCAGCCTGTGTTTGTGAAAGAGGAAGCGTGTAATTATTAATGTTTTTCTAATAATTTATTTGATTTACCTATTTAAATCTGACAAGATTTACACATACCCCGTATGGTTTCGAAACACAATTGATAGAGAACACAGAGGTCAGTGACTATTTATATATGTTACAGTAAAATCTTCAAAACAGTAAATTTGTAAATTTCCTTGATTTTCCAGAAAATTTACAAAGTGACTGTTTCAATCAGTAAATTTACAAAATTACTAAAATTTGTAGGAAATTTACAAATATACTAATTTCAGGAGCCAGTAATTTTACAACATTACTGATTCGTCGATTATGATTTTTTATTATGATTTTTTACACAAACGAGCAGAAGCACACATCATCTAAAGTCAAATGATCCAATTTATTCACAAAACAGGATTAAAAAGAACATAATGATCTAATTTATTCATAAAACAGGATTAAAAAGAACATAAAGGGTGTGTGTGGGGGGGGGGCGGGGCTTGCACTATGGTAGTGTCAACATACTAGGCTACTTATTTGGACATGTCAGACTGGAGTGACATTTGGAGTTCCACTTGAGGTCGTTTCTGATACAAGAACATTTATTTGTTCCGCATCTCTTTGCCCCACACATACAGTTACATTTTGTGAAACCTTGCCCACCTGATGCTGATTCTGCTATGACGGCGGAACGCAAAGAAATTACTTTGTCAAGACAGATATCCTCATTGTTCAACAGTCTTTGAGGGCATAAATCAAACTGATTTCGGGAAAAGCCCCCTTTTAGCACACCAGCTTTCACCCCAATAGTGATTCATCGATAACGATCAGTAAATTTGTAAATTTCCTACAAATCTTAGTAATTTTGTAAATTTACTGATTGAAACAATCACTTTGTAAATTTACTGAAAATTCAAGGAAATTTACAAATTTACTGTTTTGAAGATTTTACTGTAACATATATATATATATATATATATATATATATATATATATATATATATATATATATATATATATATATATATATATATATATATATATATATATATATATATATATATATATCCACAAGGAAGGAAAAATAAACAAGGAGTCCCAAGCGCTTTCGTGTATTCACATCTTCAGGGGAAATACAGAATGTAGAAGAATGGTTGCCGAGAGACAACTTATATACCGATACATTTAATAATAATATATATATTGTCTGTTGATAGCGTTGGTAGTTAATGAAATCTACAAATGCTGTTAACGATCTTTTGGGGGTTATAACCTGTTTACTGCTGTATGGAACAATAGCATTAACACAGTATCACTACTGATATGAAGTATATCTTATCTGTAAGTTACATTAGATTAAAAAAAAAACTACATTACTGATAATAGATTTTGGAGTATTTTCCTTAATATTCCGATTTCTGTTAAAACGCAGATATAAAATATATATAAAAGGAAAACTGAGCAAGGACAGAAAGACCTGGTAATCACAAGGAAGAAGACAGAAGGCCATGCAACCACTACAACTATTATATTATTGGACAAGGAGTGGCATTAGCACCATTAGCTATGCATGAGAAGAGGAAGTAGGGTTGCCTTTGGAGCAATCAGTTTAGGCTGGTATCAAAGTGACAGGTGACTTAGCAAAGGCATAGGTGACTTTGACAATATTTATTAAACCAAATATCATAGATAGTAGGCATGTCGGACTTCCTTCCATGAAACTTTATTGGTGGCTAGGACAGCTCCGACTCCATGGAAGTCATATAGTATATGATAAATTTTACTCCCATAAGAAAACATAGGCACTGTGATTTATTAACCTGGTGTGAGAGTCAGGCTGAGTATGGACGAGATAATCCTAGGTGTCCGTGGGTCCTAGGTAGTATAATCATGTGCACTGAACTATGCCCCTCCACTTTAAAGATCCCGACGATGGAAGTGTAAAGACCTTTAAAGGAGGGCAGGTTCTCCAACCCTCCTCCGCAGGTTTTACTGGTACCAGCAACCGATGTCGGACTCGTTCATGACCACGGGTAGGGATGGTGTTAGGTGTAGCCTACTCAAGCCATTTGTTGGCACAGTGCTCCTGTGTGGAGATGGTGGCGGAGGGTGTGCAGGACAGGCCTCTGTAGGTCCCTGGGTTTGGTGACGATGGTAAGGTTGCCCTCCATGGAAGTGTCATCGCTGCACCAGAGGCAGAACGGGAGCAAAAATTTGAGGTTCCCTTGCAATCACTCCCACTGCTTGTGAGAGAGCATACTGGAGAAGTGAGTCCTGCAAATCTGGTGGAGAGCCCACAGGGATTGTTGAGGCGAGGAACAAGGAGGTGTTCTTAACCTCCTCTATGCCCAAGCTAGTTTCTGTGTGGGGGTGAAACTTGAGCTGGAAACGTTCTCTTTAACACCTGCATCGTATTTTGGATGGTGACTGCTGTCCCAGAACACCAGCCAGTCATATAGGTACATGAGGGAGGTGACTCCTGACTCCGCTAGTTGGGATGCCACAACACTTGTGAGGTTGCGGGAGAAGAGAGCAAGAAGTTAGTGGTGAATAGCATGCTAATGTGGGGTTGAATGGCAGCAAAACATGTCATTGTAAGTAAAATGATGCTTACTGGTGTATTTTTGTAATTTTGTCTGTCTAGACTCTCCTGGAGTATAATAGACAGCAGAGAGATACGAGAAACATAAGAAAACACAATGTAAATTACAATAAATCAATTGAAGTGAATGAAATAATAAGAAACAATAAAAAAATAACAGTTTACTTACATTGCCAATGGCGAAGTAATTGTTTCCAATTGTTGACATCATGCAGTGTTGCGGTGTGAGAGATATTGCGTATACGCACTGGGTGTTTCGAGGGGCTTTTTTCTATTGTTTCTGGCACTTATTTTCAACACTTATTTTCTACACTGCTATTTACACTGTACACAATGTTACTGTTTCAGTAGTCACTGATGGTGTGGTAATCCACGAAGCAAGGATGGCAGAGTGCTACCTTGCATTCGTGGCACTGATATGATGTACGCTTGCGTACTCTTTGGCGGCGCTTTGTGTGGGCGCATACCACACAGATACGCTGCACATTCCTGCGGTTGGGTCTTGGATCACAGGGAATCAGTTCCATGAAGTGACGCGAAATATAGTTTTGGCAACTGAGACGGTCAGGTAGGTGTGGTTGTGACACAGTTCTGCCCCTTTGCAACGATGTCACTCTACCAAACTTTTGCATAAGTTGATACCCAAGGTCGTGTATAAAAACTCTGAATGGGACGTTCTTTCGTGTTACTTTCTTGTAATATATGTATGCATTCAATGAGCAAACGTCAACGAGATGGAAGAACAATTTCTTGTACCATTTCACTGTTTTGCGGACACACTCAATACTACCAATCATCATGTCACTTTTATCAACGAGCCGCATGTTCAGATTATAGTCTAAAATGATGTCGGGCTTGTTGATGGGTGTACCATCTCTATCTCGCTTGCCGCTGTCACTCATATTGCCTTTGTGCACAGTTGTGAGAGTATTTACGCTGCGCTTATCAGTCCACTTGCAGGCTAAGATGTTCTTACATTTCCGTCTTTCGCACTGTCCCTTCGGCACTGCACCAAACTTAGGGATATATTTTCTATTTTCCCTGACAGTCCCACAATCACCAGTACCTTGCTCGTAAAAATATTGTAGCAACAAAGGGCTAGTGTACCAATTGTCTACATACAGAATGTGCCCAGCGCCAAGGTACGTTGACAGCAACTCCTTCACAACTGCCCCCGAAACACCCAGCGGATCATTTTCTGGTATTGCTGTACGCGCCTCCGCATACAGCATCATGTCCAGCATGCAGCCACTTTCACAGTCGCACAACACAAAGATTTTCAAGCCAAAACGATGCCTCTTCGTTTTGATATATTGGCGGAATGCCACACGTCCACGAAACAGCACCAGACTTTCGTCGATCACTAACTTTTGTTGGGGTTTCATAAAGTTTCTAAACTTTATCATAAGGTCATCAAACACCAACTTGATTTTGAACATGGGGTCATTTCTATCAATGTTATTATTGTCACAAAAGTGTAGAAACCGTAGGAGACACTGATATCTGTCGCGAGCCATGTATTTCCCAAACACAGGTAGTTGAATGATCGGGTCATTCCGCCAATAATCACTGATGGCATGCATTTTGGCTAGAGGCATCATTAGAGTCAGGGCCAAGAACACAAACATTTCTTCCACTGTCGTGTCAGTCCACACTCTTGCAGGGGAACGAGGAGGATACGAATCACGGGGACCACATAACTGATAAAATTGATTGGTTTGGTCGGCAATGAGGGTCATCAGAGCCACATCAAAAAAACACATAAAATAGTCAATGTATGTGGCAGTAGCAGGTAGGTCCCCCACTGCACCAGACAGTCCTGCACTACGCCCATCAAAGGAAAATGTGGTGGGCGTGTATGGGTTGTCTTCCGTAACGTCCTCCCACTAAAATTATGAGGGTCAGGTTTGGACGCGGGTGGAGGAGCAGGTCTGTGCCCCCTGATGGGTGTGCTAGCTGCAACAGGGGTGGGGACAGGTGGCGCACGCCCTCCCCTCCTCCTTTTTCTAGCAGGTGGAGTTGGTGCAACCAACTCCACTTCCTCATCCTCGTCGTCCAGGTCAACAGGGGCGGGTGCGACAGACGTGGGTGCGACAGGCTTGGGCGCACTCCTTCCTTTCCCCTTTCCTTTCCCCTTTCCTTTACCAGGTGGCGGTGTTGGTACCACCACTTCCTCCTCCTCCTCCTCCTCCTCCTCCTCGAGCAGAAGTGGGTCATCCACGTCCTCCTCACTGGATGAGGCCCACTCCCTGCTCACCATAAACTGCTCACGTACGCGTCAAGATCGTCCAGACAAGCACGAATGTCACCCGACGTGTCCAGGCGACGGCGAACAGGACGCCCAGGTGTAACACTTGGCACCGTAGGTGGCCCTCTAATGTCGCGCCGACCTGTAGAGGTACTCGGTAACTCTAAGTCTTTCTCCGTGTTCGCAACACTAACTTCACTAAGAACAGTATGACCTCTCTGCTTGAAAGCTCGGAATGGAATGATGCCCACTGTCACTGTCATACCCAAAATTTTGGGAAGAAAGTGACCCATTATCTCTTCAGAGATTAGCACCACAGACCCCTTTGTTGCGGGCAGCCAGCCACCCTGGATATCAGGTGTGAAAAGCCAACAATACAACATACAACACACGCAGCTACATTTATGCTTCTACGTGTGTGTAAATAGGCTAGAAATAGTCTGGAAAACATAGCCAATATTCTTTCTTGAAAACGCGACATTACTATTACTCCTTGTGTATACACGACTGCATGTATACATTCGTGTAGGCCTATGTATATTTTAGCTTGCGTCTCCATGAAGGCAGCGACCCAGTTTATCAGCTTCTCAGATAAACTGCTCGCACAGGCAGCCAGCTGCCCTGTATCAGGTGTGACACTGATAGCACACACAAGACAGAAAAACACGTCCCACTTGAGTACAGTGTGCGTATACACAGTACTACGCACTGTACACGGTGTATACAAGGTTGTGTGTGTATGTATTTATGTGTAATATACTGCATGTAAACGCCTAATATCAGGTGTGACACTGATAGCACACACAAGACCTGAAAACACGTCCCACTTGAGTACAGTGTGCGTATATACACCGTACTATGCACTGTACACGGTGTGTACAAGGTTGTGTTGTACGTATTTATGTGTAATATACTGCATGTAAACGCCTAATATCAGGTGTGACACTGATAGCACACACAAGACCTGAAAACACGTCCCACTTGAGTACAGTGTGCGTATATACACAGTACTACGCACTGTACACGGTGTGTACAAGGTTGTATGTGTATGTATTTATGTGTAATATACTGCATGTAAACGCCTAAAATATTCAATGTAACTCTAAAATACTGTAAAGTCAAAATAAACTACATCATAAACATATTCCCATGCATATTAGGGGATACATTTGCGTATATACGCGCGTGCGGGCGCGTACGGGGCAACATATCATCCACAAATTTTCCTCTGTGTCTGGACAGAAGAGGAGGAGGGAGGGAATGCGTGTGTATCAGTAAGGGAGGGCTACCTAGCAGAGGGAAGGGGACTGTAGTGGTGAGATGGGGTCTTTGTTGGTGGGGGTAGGTCTAGGCTCCACCCACCAGCATACGTAGTTGCCAGACACCACTACCACAGTCAAACCTTTTCTCAAGGACGTTAGCTTTCCATCGTTACCAACGCCAGCTCGCTAGCTACTCGCTACAGTTTTTTATAGGTACGTCGACATGTCGGTTATTCGGAGCGAACCATTAATTTTTTTATCACCGACATGTCGGTTGATCAGTCCTAAGGGGTTAAGTAATATCCAACAGTGCACTGGATGAGCAGTGTCAGGTTTTATACTGAATTGGTAGGTGTATACATGAACCAATAGTGAATTTCTACCTTCAACCATGACTTTTAAAAGAGTTCATATGGAAATGAACCTGGAGATGATTGTTCACGCTTAAAAGGATAAGCATATGTTAAGTTGAATAATAAATGTGAATTTACTATATATGAAATATATATATAATGAAACTTTAACAAACAATAACCATTTAACCATTACTTATTCAACCCCTCCCAGACAAACACATAATGAATACAACTTTACCCTAATTATTACCTAAAATACACTGAGCTACACTGAGATACACAGAGAGGGTTTTTTTGAGGATGGGTACGTCCGCAGGTGTTTCTGTACCCTGCTGGGTTGGTGGGAGAGGCATCACAGCCTGATACAAGTTACATACGTTGAGTAAGGGTAGAATCGGGAACACAGAGAGATCTTGATGATTCTTGAGGAGGTGACTACCTCCCTCTGCCAGTGCTGGTCTGTCTCTTCCTCCACCGAAGCCACGTGGCTTGTGGTCACCTCGCATTTTCCCAACGAGAGCCTGAACAGCTCCTCTGAACCCTCTTGTGACACTACAACACTGTACCTGAACTATTAATATTGAGACATTAAACCATGATGTAAACCACGACACTAAATTGACCCATTGACACTGACAATATCAATAATTATGCTAATACTGAAAATAATACATGTATTATAATATACAATGTTATAAATTAATATCTATACGATAAATGGCAATCCATCTCTTTTGTCCTCTTATAACTCGAAAACGGTTACACCTACATCCCAAACCCATATATATTTGAATCACCATCAACAGGCGCAGGTTTTGGTATGACGTAACATGACGTAACTAGACGTAAAAATAACATCATCTACTATAAATCCGCTAAAAAAAACCGGTTTCACTCCCAAAATATTATATTCTGAATCAGTACCACCGGCAAAGGTTATTATGACGTAACATGATGTAACTTGACGTAAAAATTACATTAATATGTCAGATATTCTATTTATCGGTTAAAACCATAAAGAAGAGCTCGAACAGATTTTTTCCATTCGAGGTGCTAAAAACGCACGCCAAATGTACAGCCATGGCTGATAGTGCTGGACCAGGGTCCAAGGAGTGTTGGAGAGCAACTAGACAGAGTTCGAACAGTGAATTTTTCAAACCATTCTCAATGTTGAGAGAGGTTTAGAAGACTCACTTTTTCGAACTCTGTTCAGTTGCTCTCCAACACTCCATGAACCCTGGTCCACTCCTATCAGCAATGGCTGTACAGCTTGAACGGAAATTTTCCGTTAGAGCTGAAGAAGGCAAAAAGGCTATTTGGAAATACAGTCAGTCTCGGGCCTTCAAGCTGCAAAGACGTATGTACTATATCGTCTTTATGTACAGTCGGCGGCAGAAGTCCTGTCGCCTCACCTTCTTCTCCAGTCTCGCTCCAACACTACTGGAGTGTAGATGTTCCTCCTGGCGCTCTGCCTGAAATCTTGTTTGTGTTGTTTTTACGCTATTGTTGGGGTGTTACTGTTGTGCATTCTTGTTTGTGTGTTGTTGTTTTTGTGGTGTTGCTGGTGTTGTTTGTCTGTTGTGGTTCTGTGTATTGTATTGTTGTGACTATCTGTGTGTCTGTCCTTGGCTGATTGAGTGTTCAGCTGTTCGTGTTGTTGTTTGCTTCCCATCTAGGCCTTGCATGGCCAGATGGAGAGCTCGGATTCGGATGTGGCTTCCTGCCTGGAGGCTGACTTGGCCATGTCGGAAGAGGATGAGTCTCCTATCGAGGATCACTGGCCTAAGCTGCCTTCTCGCAACCCTCTCCCCCTCTCCTCGGTCACTCCACAGCTCAGGTTGCAGCCGTCCACCTCCTCAACCTCTACCAAGCGACCCATTGATGCCTCGTCCGACTCCTTGCAGGATTCCGATGGTGTGGACTGTTTGCCTCCAGCTGCCAAGACTGCCAAGGGTGCTTCAGCTGTGCATGACGTACCTTCTCTGCCTCACCCTGGTGTTTCTTCTTTGTATACCAACTCCTTGCCCTCGTCCAACCTTCCTGCTTTCTCCCCAAGAAATGCCTATGTCAAGCTCTCCTTCTCTGGGAACCCATCTACGGACACAAAGTTGCGTTGGTTATCTGATGTCAACAGGGCCTTCCAGCTGCAGCGTGAACTGGCTGAATTGAAGATGGCTGCTGTCACCTCCCGGTTTGTCTACACATCTAGGAAGAGTCAGGACATCATTGATAGAGTCAAGGCTGGTGAATTTTTGTCTCTGCCTCTCATTTTTGAAGACTCGCCTGACAGGCCTCGTAAGTTCCCCAGCTACATCCTCACCCGTTTTCCTATTGATGTTGACCCAAAACTTGCCAAGGGATACCCTGGTGTGTACTTTGCCCGTCGTTTTTTCCAAGATGGTTCCCCCATTAGTCGTATTGTTGTTGTCTGGAGTCATCCCGATTCCACCTCCAAATGAGATTTACTTTGATTTCCTCCCCTGTCTTCCACCGTGCGAGGTGAGGAAACTTCATAATGACCAGCCTTGGTGCTACAGGTGCTGGGGAGTTGGGCATATCTCCCGGAACTGTTCTGCCAGGCCAAAGTGTGCATGGTGTGCTGCCGACCATGATTCCAAGACGTGTCCTGTCAGGGGTGAACCATCACATCCTGCTGCCTCCACCTCTGAGCTTTCACCTCCTGAGGATACGTCTCGATGGAAGTGTCCACGATGCCTTCAGCCAGGGGTTAATGTGTGGCATGGATGTACTCGACGTCAGGTCCAGGCTCGTGTCTCTACTATTGCTCCGCCTCCACCACCGCCACCACCACCTTCCCAGTCTGCTCCTCCTACCAGCCCTGCCTCGCCTCCGGACCTGGCCCTCCGCAAGTCTATTACTACCCTCATGGCACGATGTACGGCTCTTGAAAACCAGGATTGATGGGCTGGTTGCCGCTCAGGCTGCTAATGACTCCAAGCTCTCCACCTTGGTCGAGGCTCAGCAGGCCATCATCTCAACTGTCACTACCCTTACCGAAAAGATGGATACTGTTGCATCTCGCCTTGAAAAGCTTTTCGAGTCAGTCCCTTCTCCTGGTCCATCTTCTTCTCCAGGTCGCTCATCTGCCCCCACTCACCGGACTTCTACCTCCAAATACAGAGTTCGCTAGTGATTGCCGGCTGGATGTCATCTCCTGGAATGTATGTGGTATCACCAGTTATTCTAAGCTCACTCAACTCAAGGCCTATGTTTTTCGTCATCATCCCAGTGTTATTTTTCTCCAGGAAGCATTTCCAGGACGGCCGCTCGCTGCTGGGCAAGCTCCTCCTCTCTCAGGTTATGTGCCATATGTTCATCTGGTAAGGAATGGTCTCCTGACTTACATACATAGCTCCTTGCCACATCGCCTTCTCCGTACCTCCACTGATCCTATGTGGCACCTCATCCATCGGGTTGTTAAAAAGACACCGGCCACTGCTCATCATCACACTCCCGCTGACTATGGCCAACAACTTGTCGATGCCTTGTCAGAACTATCTACCCCAGCCAGTCTACCCATCTACATACAAGATGCACTCGCTTCCCGTGCTGCTGTCCATTGGCTACGTCTAATGTCTGCTCTGTTACAAGATGATGACGATGATGCAGAGGAGATAACTGAGGAGGAGTTGTGCCGTGCTCTCTCTCGGGGTAGAGGTTCTTCCCCTGGTGATGATGGTATTACTTATGCTGTGCTGCACCTACTTCAACAAGTTCCAAGGAACCCTCTACTTCGACTGTACAATCTTTGTCTTCGTGACGGTCGTGTACCATGAGCCTGGACCAGCAGCACAATAATACCTATCCCTAAGCCCGGCACTGCGAAGTTCACGCCTATTTCCCTTACTTCCTATTTTTGTAAGGTTATGGAGAGAATTTTACTCAATCGTCTCATGTACAGACTGCAGGATCGCCTTTCTCCATGGCTGTTTGGTTTCCTTCCCCAGTGGAGCACACACCACTGCCTGGTCGACTTGTACTCTCGCCTTTCCAGAGAGAGTGTGGTAGCCTTCATTGACCTTAGAAGTGCCTTCGATGTTGCTAATAGAGACTTCATTTTGGATCAACTGGTTGACTTTGGGATAAAGGGTAATCTACTAAAGTAAATTCGGGGCTACCTGAGTAACAAGACTTCCCGTGTGTTTTTCAGTGGTAGTACCGCTACCTGGGTGCGCCAGTTAATATTTGGCTGATTCTCCCTGCCAGACCTCAAGACCATCCCATTGTCCAGGACTTAGTGGGTCGTCTCCAACGCCGAATTACACCACTTGAATAGCTCTCTAGCAACTCCTCAGACATCTCCATCCCAGTAGCCAGAACCATCTATATTGCTTTTTTCCGTTCAATTGTTGATTACCTCTCCCCTGCTTTGATTCAGCTTCCTAGAGCTACTCTGGAAACTTTAGAAAATTTTCAGAATAAAGCAATGAGAATAATTCTCGGCTGTCCAATGCCGACCAGGATAGTGAACATGCAGCGTGAGTTGCGTCTTCCCCCATTAATCGAGAGAATTTATTGTAATGTTACTTGCTTCACTGTCAAGTGCCTCCATTTCCCACATCTTTTAACCCATTACTCTCAGTTATTCAGGACTTCTCTTAGACCAAACTCCCCTGTCCCTCCCATACTGCCTGCTGGACGTACTCTTATAATGTATGTTTCCTCTATGCTCTGTAGTCTTAATATAGATATAATGGTGGCAGACGTCCCCCCATGGCCCCCTACATGGATGCTACCAACACCTGATGTGAGCTTCACACCTACTTTCAAGTCGGAACTGCCTTCTCTATAGCGGCAGTTGGCTTTGGAACACATAGAAATAGTGTCGTCCTCCATCACAGATCCATACTGCCTCTACACTGATGGCTCATTGCAGGTGGATGGTACAGCAGGTTGTGCCGTTTTCTCACCTGATATGGAGTCACCTCCAGGCAATGATGCCAGATGCCCTTGACAAAATATCTGTAGATTCTAGAGTAAAATTTCTTGAGATTGAGGAAAATTTCTGTAGATCCCCTTTCGACAAGGGAAGGTATATATAAATATATGTAGGCTATACAATGAATGCATCGTTTTTTTGTTTAATAATACATAAAGACTAGCAGTTTCTTTGAGCTGCTATGGAAACAGTATAGCCTAGTTGCATTAAATCCTTAATTTTCATATTTATGTTCAAAGATGAATAATTACAAAATTTATTACCATGAAAGAAACTATGAGTAAAAAATATATATAATGAACAAAGTGTTCTTACACACAAAATTAAGGGGGCAGCAAACTTGGTATTTTTCAATAATTTTGTTTTGTTTTGTTGTCGAAAATGAGTAACATATGTTGGGAGAATTCCTCTTCAAATTCCTCTACATGACTTTGATACATGTCCTTACCCATTAAAGAAACTAATTTGGTAGGCAGCTTGACATTAAAGCAAGAGCCATGTTGGGTAAAAAATCTCTTAGTGTGGAGCATTCAAATAATTGTAGAGGAAGATAACCGAGTCCTATACTTGGTTTTCATCCTGTTGACTGCAGAAAATATTCGTTTTACAGTTTCACTGGAATGTGGCAAGCATAATATATTCAGCATAAAGTTTGATACACTAGGGAAGACAGGTACATTGTCTCCTGACTTTACATCCCACACAGCAACCCAGAACTTTACCTGAATTATACCTGCTTCATTCCCTAGTTCTGTAACAACCTCCACTCAGTATCTATAGTTTGGACTGTCTCGTCATTCACTACTATCACTAGGGAAGGAAATGGCCGAAATGCTGTCATGAGTGGAGCCAGTGATGGTAAACTCTTATTATTTTAACAGTTGTTGGATCTAATGCCTCTAAATCTTTCATAGTGGCATAACGAAGTGGGAATCTATTTAATATTTGAACGAATTTCTGTAGATTTTTCTTGAGAAAATCCAAAATTTCTGTAGATTTCTACAAAATTCGCCAAAAATCTTGTTTTCTGTAGACACCCCAAAATATCTGTAGAAATACAGATATTTCTGTAGATCCGGCAACTCTGCCTCCAGGGGGCTGGGTTGGCTGTCGTCTCTGTAACCACTCTAGCTCAACATTGTGTGAACTGTATGCCATTCTGGATGCTGTTAGTCTTGTTTGTCAACGTGGAGTGAATGCTGCCATTTTTTGTGACTCCAAACCTGCCCTTTATTTCCTCTCTATTGTTCAGCCCATACACTCTACTGTTATTCAACAGATTTTATCGTTTTTGACCTTATTGCGTCATTATAACTTGACTGTCAAATTTTTATGGGTGCCATATCATGTAGGTTTACGTCACAATGGTACAGCTGACAGACTCGCAAAGGAAGCCTGCCATCTGCTTCCTGGTGGTGTTGGACGTCCTCTCTCCCTCACATGTTACCTATCTAGAGTTCGCTCCGCTGCTCTCCTCCCTGTACGGCGATTCAGGGATGCAGAGAGCATCTCCATCACCCATTACGAGTCTGTCTGCCATCATAAATATTCCTACCGTCGTCGAGGCCTCATGGTTCGGAGGCACAATGTAGTCTCTGCTCGTTTGAGGCTTGGCTACCGGCCACCGTGGCAGGTTGCTGGGATGCAGGGTGAGCCTCCCTTCACTGAGTGTCGCTTGTGTCGAGCGCCTTGTGCTAACACTATAGAGCACTATTGCCTGGCCTGCCCCACTGTCCGACACTTGCTGCCCCGGGGCCTGCCACTTGATGTGGTTTGTCGACACCAGCTGAACCATCAGGTTCTGGAGGAACTTCTGGTAAGCCACCCTCGTTTTGGTGGATTTAAGTAGGTCATAATGTAAATATTTGTCTGTATGCTTGTGCTTCATTCTGTTATGTTTTCGTGATGTGTGTGTGTGTGTGTGTGTGTGTGTGCGTGTTTGGTTGTAGTCATTGGATTCTCATGAGTCCCGCCTACCCTTGTGTATTGTTGTCTGCCAAATGACTGACGCTACGGCACAATTAATAAAAAAAAAAAAAAAAAGCTCCTATCATGAACGAAGTATGGAAGTATAAGCTTCACAGGCTTGTAAAATGAATAACCTGAGACATTAATGAATTTGTCCCCTAGATATCTTAATTTAGTATAACAAATGTTTTCTTTTTTTATGATTAGCCTTTATGTTATTCTTCAACAAGCACTGTGTCAGGTGACAGGACTTTTGCCGCCGACTGTACATACATATATATAGTGGAAAAGTAACCCTTTATTAAAAATTTATGTTTGCAAATGTTTACTTAATTATGAAGAATAATACATGCAGAACATTATGACTAAAATACAGTACTTTAAAGTGTATGTGTTAATTTTTTTTTTAAATTAAATGTAGGATGGGTATCCAGGTCAGAGTGACCACACCTCAATACACACTTTTACACTCTCCTAACCAGTTCAAAAACTGTTCCACACTCTGATTTTGTCACGTGTCAGAATCACTATTACAACACAAGTTGAAAATAATATAACGTCACTCACTGTCTTTGTTACGTACAGTCGTGGTCAAACATAATCATCCGTATAGGGGTAACTCACGTAAGAGTTTGATAGCTTCCTTCTGTCCATTGATAAAGTTTCCAGTAAATAGGTTAAGTATTTTGATTTATGTTGAGACAGTAAGGAAGCTCCTTATGCATCTACCCGGGTGAACAGACTCTAGAATACACAGTACAGTTTATTTGGTAACATTCAAGGGTGCAGTACATATGGTATGGGGGAAGGCCAGTCTGCTGATGTTGCGTCGTGGAGAGTCGGTAGTTGCAGTATCGCTTGTGTAATAGTGTAGGGCAGGGGGACAGCGTGTGGAAGTAGTGAGAACACGTGGATTGCAGGTGTGTGATGACAGCAGGTATGGTTGGTCCTTCCTCCTTAGTAGCTCGCTGGATAGTCTACCACACAAGCGCCGCTCCGCTCTTTTATATCCTTGCTCTAGGTTCCCGTATGTAGCATCATTCACGTGATCACGCCATCCCCTGATCTGCTGCACCCACCTTGGTTCATACCTGGAGGAAGCGGGAGGCTGGCGGCTGGGTTCCCAAGTGTACACTAAGTTGAGCCAGGGGACGGGATTAACCAAACTGCCAGACTGTGGCTTGTCTGGGACGGGGAGATCACAAAGAAACAGGGAGCAGCGTACCAGCACATGGAATATATATATAGGAATACGGAGTGGTGCGTATGCCACCACTACAACGTCAAGCAGCTATGCACTACGGTACACTCGTGATACATAATTTTTGACCCAAGTGTGAGGAGCAGAAAGCTTCGAATCGCCTGGTATTGCTCATTTCCCCACCCAGTACACCTATAGAGGCTGAGTTCGAATGCAGGGAGTGTACTCGTATGGTGCCTGCCGTTCGTCTCTGGTCAGGGATTACGTATCACGAGTGTACCTAAAACAATAACTTCATATGTGAAAATTTAAACATTAGACAGCAAATTCTTTGAAATACCCATATGTGGATGATTATTATGGACCACGACTGTATGGTAATATGGTAATTATCGCTAGAGCGAACAGCTGAAAATACACCAATGCAACAGAAAACGAGGTTGCCACCGAAGCCTCAGTGAGCACCCTAACCCACACTCAATCCAACTGAAGGTCAATACTCAAACGACAGCGTCGACAGGGTAGGGGCTACTACTATTCCCTATTACAACGGAAAACAATAAAATGTCTTCTCATCACATAAGTACAACCCACTGGTTCTAATCTGCAGTCGACTACGAACCAACAAAGTAGTTCTATAGAGAGGCTGCTGTATAGTACATAAACCATTCCTTGGGATTCCACGACACCGCCCGGCAATATCGGAGGGTACAGTCGCGGTCAAATATAATCATCCATATAGAGGTAACTCACGTAAGAGTTTGACAGCTTCCCTCTGTTCCTTAGATGATAAACCTTCCAATAAATAGGTTAAGTACCATCTTTTAATTTAATACAAGCAGCTACACACTACTTAAAACAATAACATCATATGTGAACGTGAAAACATTAGACAGTAACTTGTTTGAGATACCCATATGTGGATGATTATTATTGACCACGACTGTGCAAGTGCAACTACAATACAAAACAAGAAAACAGTGGTGTTAAATGTGGTAATACCGCCCATATAAACAAAACTGTCTCCCACTTACGTACAAAAACACCGATGGTTTTATAAGAAACAAAAACGTACACGAAACATAATTATAAGTAAAAACATATAGAAAAGATCAGAAGAAACAACATGTGGGAAACAAAGATCATTTGTCAGGGAGGGAATCATCCAGCGGCTGGCAGCATGGTAGTACCGTATACCACAGGCCAATGCCTACACATTACACCAATGCCCAGAATTTTGGTACGGAATACGTGCTGGAATGATTATGGTTGAGGATAGTTGTACTCGTGAGTCGTCCACTTCAGCTTTCAGCTTACCTGTGGAAATACCTGCCGAAACTTTCACTTACAGTTGGGCTGGCGTAAAACTTACCACCCACTCGTCCTTGACTCTGAGAGCTGGCGCCAGTCAAATTCTACCCTTTGACTGAACTACCCACTCTCGTCTGGTCCACGGGAAACTAATGTAATTACTCAAGGTTTAGAGTAAACGCTTGGACTTGTCTCCATTTACTGAGGTATATCAGGTTACAAGATTACAGGTTATATCAGACAGCTTGTGTCTCAAAAATAGGAAGTAGATTATTTCTCACCTAGGGCAGAGCTATAACAGGCTTCTCTTCTGTCGTTCCTCCCTGACGTACCACATGTCTCGTACGTAACAAATTGCAACGAGGGTGTGGATAATGTTGAGTCTATATGTGAAATATATACCTGCTATATACAATTTTATACAAGAATAATGTGAGTAAATATATATTGTCCCCTTCTCTACATACAAGATGACAATATAGAATTGATTATAGTTTAGAGATTAGCATATAAATAATTATAGAGTGAATCTAGCAATCAGTGGCTTCAAGTAGGACGCTGTCAGGTCAGCAAAATTTGAAGGATATTGTGTCTAGTGAAACTGGTATGAACTGCTTTCAACTCCTACGGCATATTCCACCACCATGGGTGTGTCATGTGTCGCGGGCGTGATACGGGCGCGGATACATAATGAGGATGAGCTGGATCATGGTAAAGTGGGTAGAGATGCTGTGCTATAAGTATGTTTGGCGTGGCTGCTCCTATGTCTTATTGTAGCCAAGATATCTGAGGGTATTCTCGACTTACTGTAGTGAATATGTCAAGTGGGGAGTAGTGGTGATTTTAATGGGTAGTGAAGGTGTTGCAGAGATACTGGTGTGGTAGTGGAGAAGAAGTGGGTATCTCAGGTGATTTTGAAATGGTAGTCATACAATCTTACATACAACTCTGCTATATTATAATAGAAGACATAAGGAGAAATAAAGTGTTACTCAAGTACGCCAGTAACTTCTTGTTGTTCCCATAGACTTATTGAGGTATAAAGTTATACACTACAAACATTCCTCCCTTTTCTCCTCTCCAGCAGTTTGGCATCATGTCTGGGATTGTGAAGTTGATTTTGACGAGGGGCTTCCAGAGTAGAGGCTCGATACAGGCATTAATGGTCCGATCGCTGGTCACTTCACCTTCAAATACAGCACCAACCACAGCAGTGGCAGCAGAGAGTCAGCAGTCACAGCCAATCAAGTCCATTAAAGAAATGCCAGCACCCCCTCACTGGCCTCTGCTGGGAGTCTTACCTGGCTTTATGTTTGATCAATTAACTGGAGGTAAATTGATTAATCTTAATTAGATCATAATCTACATGGTAGCAGGAACTGTAATACACTCATACACCACCCACTACACTACATGGCAAAACACCCACAGATGGTTGATTCAGGTATAGATAAGTTACTCTTCTAAGCTATCATACACAGAGTCATTTAGATTGAGTTGCACCCTATATATGTTATTGAATTCCTCTTTCGTGCATGTGTCGCTCCTTTTGGACATGCTCTAAAAAGTCATCAAAGATGTTAGGGTATTAGTCATTGTCATTGTCAACTACATTCGTTGACTGCATCATCTGAACCGTACAGTGAGTATCCCCCACAGACAGAGAATCTTTTACCTCAAAAGCTGCTTTGGCATCAGCATTTGCATTAAAAGTTATATGACACCAATTGGATCTGCAATCACTGTCATAAGTGAGACGGATACGGAGAACCACTCCAAAACGCTTAAAAATGGTGTGGATAGCAACATAGAAGAGTGGGGGTGTTGATGGTATAACGGTTACCACACTCGCCCAGCACGCGAGAGATCCCGGATTCAATTCCTGGGTCAGTGAAATTGTTGGACAACTTTCTCAGCCCCCCCCCCCCCTATGTCCCTGTTCACCTAGCAGTAAATAGGTACCCAGCTGTAAGAGCAAGGATAGCAACCTGTAGGCTAGGGGAAGATGTGTCGATGGCTGGAGGAAGATGTGTTGATGTAAACTACCCAGCACACTTCTCAACTACCCAACACACACTGGTGGGGGATGATGTGTTGATGTAAACTACCCAGCACACTTCTCAACTACCCAACACACACTGGTGGGGGAAGATGTGTTGATGTAAACTACCCAGCACACTTCTCAACTACCCAGCACACACTAGTGAGGGAAAGATGTGTTGATGTAACTACCCAGCACACTCTGGTGAGGGCTGGTTCTATCCAGAAATGAGGAATCTGGCATCCTCTACCACACCCTGGCCTGTTTTATCTGTCTCTCTTACTATTTCTCATTCCTGCTGGGTAGCCGACGAGATCGCCCGATTGGGTGGCAAAACAAGAAAGACTACAGATGGTGTGTTTGTTGTCTTGGAGGTACATGCCCATGAGCCAGCAGACCACTCGTCTGTTGCCATCGAAGAAACAGATCTCACTATCTCCCTGGCTCCCTTTGGGGACCCGATCATCTGCGCGGCTACGGTCAACTAGACTCGGGACTGCTCGGCCGACAATCTGGGGAACTACAACAACAACTACAACAACAGGCTTTTTCGACACAACCCCTGACCTGCTGGGTCTTCTTTTGATAATAGAAATTGCAGCTTTCTTCAATCCTCCACAACCAGTCAAATACTGCTAGTCAGACAGTACATCGGTCGGGAAGGGCCTGCCATACAGCTGATGTCTCTGATTGGTCATGCCAGGACATGCAGTAAGCATGTCTATGATTGGTTCATCATATCTCCCTTACCCCTCGGAAGCGTCTGCAGAGAGTTGGCTCGTGCTTGCCGATGACTTTACTGGTTGGTCAAGCCAGCACATCCAGTAAGCACGTCTGTGTTTAGTGGATACAAGTATTCATTCATTATCAGTATAAAGTCTACTATGTATGCAGCAGTGATGTGATGTGGTGGTGTAGTGGTAAACTACTTAGTCTTATCTACCGTGGCAGCTCTGCCTTTATCCTACACTCGCAGTCACTATGTAAACAACACATTTGACGGCTAATAACTTGTAAATCACTCACACTACGTCCTTCCACCCTCACTGCTATTTCAACACTGGCGGGAGGTGGGTAGCTGGACTATGGCTACTCCCTACAAACCCAGAATCAGTGGTGGTGAAATCACACTGGCGTGATGATCATAAACGGTGAATAAAACCCACTCCGTCCAGAATCAGTGTTGCCTCCCGGGACAGCCATGTTATGGGGCGTGCAATTTTTAAAACTGCATTGTCGAAATTTCTTGTCACCCACGGTTCTACACACTTGTTGGTGACGAGAATTTTCATTTAAGGGTTAAAGCACAGCATTCCACTATGCACTCTAACCCACTACACCACCATATCACTACATCAAACATAGTAGACCTTATATTTATAATGAATAAATACTTGTATCAAATCATAGACGCCCTTACTGGATGTGCTGGCTGGACCAATCAAAGACGTCAGCAGCAAGACATGAGCCAACTGTCTGCAGTCCTTACTATTAATTAGCAGTCCTACAATTAATTGTAGTGGGACTCCCCTAATTCCAACATTAAATCCCTGGACAGATAAAAAAATATACAACTGCAACTTAAATTTTTTTTTATCAAGATACTTATGAATATGCGAGATAAATTGAATTAAAGCTGTCTCAGTTGACCTATTAAACGATGTGATACAGCTTTCTCATATATCTTACTGAATGCTTGGAAGACAGAAACTTGCCGAAAATTTCCTCACTTTTCTCACCTATCATCTCTCACCTAATGAGGTTATGAGAGTGTTATTTCATGCTACGAAAATAACATGGTGTTGTATGAGACTGCAATGTGATAACTTGTATTTGATCATCGGCGCTATAAAAAGGGGGCGTGGCCTATTGCGATTCTTTAAGTTGCATCAGTATCTGACTGTTATTCAGATACCTGCTCTCATACCATCAAACACTCAAATATGACAGTGGGTGAGGTGAGGCTTCATTGATTGTGGTCAGAAAATCTTCCAAACAACTTACAGCTTGTTTAATGTGGGGGGGAGGGGGAACTGGTGGGTACTGGATTTGATTGGACGGCGTGCTGTGAGCTGGCAGTTTTTTTTATGTTTTTGTTTATTCATTGCACCGTGGCATCAATCAACAGACAAACAACAAAACATAAGGGTAGGCGGGACCCATGTATATCCAATGACTACAAACACACATACACACATATCACGAAAACATAACAGAATGAAGCAAGAGAATACAGACAAATACTTACATTATGATCTACTTAAATCCACCAAAACGAGGGTGGCGTACTAAAAGTTTCTCTAAAACCTGGTGGTTCAGCAGGTGTCGACAAACCACATCAAGTGGCAGGCCCTGGGGCAGCAAGTGTCAGACAGTGGGGCAGGCAAGGCAATATTGTTCTGTAGTGTTAGCACGAGGCGCTCGACACAAGCGTCAATCAGTGAAGAGAGGCTCAATCTGCATCCCAGCAAACAGCCACAGTGGCCGGTAGCCAAGCCTCAAACGAACAGAGACTACGTTGTGCCTCCGAACCATGAGGTCCCGATGACGGTAGGAATATTTGTGACGGCAGACATACTCGTAATGGGTGATGGAGATGCTGAAGGGTCTCTCTGCATCCCTGCGTCGCCATACAGGGAGGAGAGCGGCAGAGTGGACTCTATAGAGGCAACATGTCAGGGAGAGAGGATGTCCAACACCACGAAGAGGCAGATGGCAGGCTTCCTTCGCGAGTCCGTCAACTGTAGCATTGTGACGTAAAGCTACATGGGATGGCACCCATGAAAATTTGACAGTCAATTACGATGACGCAATAAGGCCAAAAGTGACAAAATCTGCTGAACAACAGTAGAGTATGTGGGCAGAACACTGGAGAGGCAATGAAGGGCAGGTTTGGAGTCACAAAAGATGGCAGCATTCACTCCACTTTGACAAACAAGACTAACAGCATACAGAATATCATACAGTTCACACAGTGTTGAGCTAGAGTGGTTACAAAGACGACAGCCAACCCAGCCCCCTGGAGAGAAAACGGCACAGCCTTCTGCATCATCTACTTGCAATGAGCCATCAGTGTAGAGGCAGTATGGATCTGTGATGGAGGATGTCACTATTTTTACGTGTTTCAGAGCCAACTGCCGCTGTAGAGAAGGCAGTTTCGACTTGGAAGTAAGTGTGAAGCTCACATCAGGTGTTGGTAGCATCCACGGAGTGGGCCATCTGGAGACGTCTGCAACCACTATATCTCTATTAAGATTACTGAGCATAGAGGAAATAAACTTTATAAGAGTTCGTCCAGCAGGCAGTATGGGAGGGACAGAGGGGTTTGGTTTAAGAGAAGTCCTGACTAACTGAGAGGAGTAGGATGAAAGACGTGGGAAATGGAGGCACTTGAAAGTGAAGCAAGTAACATTACAATAAATTCTCTCGACTACTGGGGAAAGACACAACTCACGCTGCATGTTCACTATCCTGGTCGACATTGGACAGCCGAGAATTATTTTCATTGCTCTATTTTGAAATTTTTCTAATGTTTCCAGAGTAGCCCGAGGAAGTTGAATCAAAGCAGGGGAAAGGTAATCAACAACTGAACGGATAAAAGCAATATAGATGGTCCTGGCTACTGAGATGGAGATGCCCAAGGAGTTGTTAGTGATCTATTGAAGTGGTGTATGTCGGCGCTGGAGACGACCCAACAAGTCCTGGACAATGGGATGGTCTTGAGGTCTGGCACGGACAACCGGCCAAATATTGACTGGTGCGCCCACGTAGCGGTACTGGGAACACATGGGAATGACAGTCCCTCCAATGGTGAATACTGGCTGAGCTTGAGGAAGGCGGCAGGTGAATAATCTGCTCTTATCTGGTGAGACGATAATGCCACAGTGAGAGGAAGCCACATGGAAGGAGTCAAGAAATCGCTGGAGATCCCATGGTGAGGTAGAGTGAACACAGATATCATCAGTATTGCACGAAATTGTTGTTCCAGGAATATCAGGGAGAGAAGTGAGCAACCAATGCATCAGAATATTAAGTAAAAATGGGCTGAAAACACCCCCTTGAGGTGTATTAAGATGAAAACTGCACAAAGGACTGAGCACACCACCGAAAAACACAAGGGAGGTCCTGTTACTGAGGTAGCCCCAAATCCACCGTAGTAGATTACCCTTTACCTCAAAGTCAACCAGTTGATCCAAAATGACGTCTCTATTGGCAACATCGAAGGCACTTCAAAGGCTACCAAACTGTCCCTGGAGAGGCGAGAGTACAAGTCGACTAGGCAGTGGTGTGTAGGGAAGGAAACAGCCATGGAGAAAGGCAATTCTGCAGTCGGTACACAAGACGATAGAGTAAGATTTTCTCCATAACCTTACACAAACAGGAAGTAAGGGAAATAGGCGTGAACTTCGCAGTGCCAGACTTAGGGATGGGTGTTATTATGCTGCTGGTCCAGGCTCGTGGTACACAACCGTCATGAAGACAAAGATTGTATTCCTTGGCCATGGATTGTACAGTCGAAATAGAGGGTTCCCGGGAATTTGTTGAAGTAGGCGCAGCACAGGATAATTAATACCATCATCACTAAGGAAAGAGGCTCTACCCCGAGAGAGAGCACAGCGCAACTCTTCCTCAGTTATCTGTTCTGCATCATCGTCATCATCTTGCAACAGAGCAGACACCAGACGTAGCCAATGGACAGCAGCATGGGAAGCAAGTCATCCTGCATGTGGATGGTTAGACTAGCTGGGGTAGATTGTTCTTACCAGGCATTGACAAGTTGTTGGGCATAGTCGGCAGGAGTGTGATGACGAGCAGTGACCGGCGTCTTTTTAACAACCCGATGGATGAGGTGCCATATAGAAGCCACACTCGTTTGCTGGTTGATGCTGTCCGTGAACCGCTGCTAAGACTCAGTGTGAGCACACTCCTGCAGGGTGACTAAAGCGTCCCTAGACATCTGGTAACGATGGAGCAGGTCAGGGGTTGGGTTGGCTTAAAACAATAGGCCATTACGTTCAGCCTCCTTCTTCGCCTCCTGTATACATGTATCAAGCGTCCAGGAGTGGGCAGTATGGCGATGTTGGAGGTGTGGCCGGGAGACGTATTGCCTATAAAAGTTATGAGTGGCAGATACAAGATCAGACTACAACTGTTCAGGTGAAGATATGTCAAATGAAGGGAATACATGGCCCATAAATAAGATGCACAGCAATATGCAAATGAGAGGCTGAAGCACTTGACCCAGCAGGTAGAGAATAATAAAACTGAAGAGCAACGTGATCAGAGAATAAATCTGGCATGGAGGAGCACCGGTCCTGAGATCCTATCAGGCCAGACGTGATGATGTAATCCAGAGTACCTCCCCGGCAATTATTGGCACCGCCAGTGTCCCAGCGTGTCAGATGATGCTTGCGGATGTATGAAAGGAGACAAACACCATTACGATTAATAGAGCCAGAACCATCAGCCAAATCAGAATGCTGAGAAATAAAATCTCCCATATACACCATACCATGCACTGATGGAGAAGGAAGAGCCTCAAGAGTGAGTCTTGCTGGGGAAGAATAGACATTACATAAATGGAGTACTCTATCCCCAGGTGGAACCTCAAATAGCTGAAAGGTCATGTCAGGATCAGAGGAGATACGGAGAAGGCGAGATGGTAAGGAGCTTTGTATATAAGTCAGGAGAACATTCCTTACTAGATGAACATATGGCACATAACCTGAGAGGGGAGGAGCTTGCCCAGAAGCAAGTTGCCGTCCTGGAAATGTTTCCTGGAGAAAAATAACACTGGGATGATGACGAAAAACATACATTCCAGTAGATGACATCCAGCTGGCAATTACTATGGAACTCTGTGTTTTGAGGTAGAAGTCCGGGGAGTGGGAGCAGAGGAGCGACCTGGGGAAGATGATGGACCAGGAGAAGGGACGGACTCGAAAAGCTTTTCAAGGCGAGATACAACAGTATTCATCCTTTCCGTAAGGGAGGTGACAGTCGAGATGATGGCCTGCTGAACCTCGACCAAGGTTGAAAGTTTGGAGTCAGTAGCCAGAGCGGCAGCCAGCCCATCAATCCTGGTTTCAAGAGTGGAGAAGCAGTTCTCGAGGGCCTTACATAGTGCTATGAGGGTAGCAACAGACTTGCGGATGGCCAGGTCCGGAGGTGAGGCAGGGCTGGTGGGAGGAGCAGACTGGGGAGGTGATGATGGCAGTGGTGGAGGCGGCGCAATAGTAGAGGCACGAGCCTGGATCTGATATCGAGCCCATCTATGCCACCTGGCTAAAGGCATCGTGGACACTTCCATCGAGACGTATCCTCAGGAGGTGAAGGCTCAGAGGTGGAGGCAGCAGGACGTGATGGTTCACCCCTGGCAGGACATGTCCTGGAATTATGGTCGGCGGCACACCAGGCACACTTCGGCGAGATATGCCCAACTCCCCAGCACCTGTAGCACCTCACACGGTGGAGGTGGGTCGGGTAGACTCCAGACAACAATACAGCTAATGGAGGAACCATCTTGGAGAAAACTACAGGCAGAGTACACACCAGGGTATCTTTCGGCAAGTGTCGGGTCAATATCAATAGGAAAACGGGTGAGGATGTAGCTGGGGAATGTACGAGGCCTCTCGGGTAAGTCTTGAAGAATGAGAGGCAGACAAAAATTCACCAACCTTGACTCAGTCAATGATGTCCTGATGCTTCCTAGGGATGTAGACAAACCGGGAGGTGACAGCAGCCATCTTGACTTCAGCCAGTTCATGCTGCAGTTTGAAAGCCCTGTTGACATGAGACAACCAACGTAGGTCTGTGTCTGTAGATAGGTTCACAGGGAAGGAGATCTTGACATAGACATCTCTCATCTCTCGGGGCAAAAGCAGGAAGGTTAAACGAGGACAAGGAGTTGGTTTACAAGGAAGAAACACCAGCATGAGGCAGAGGAGGTACGTTGTGCACAGCTGAAGCACCCTTTGCTGTCTTGGCAGCCGGAGACAAACAATCCACACCATCGAAATCCTGCGAGGGTCTGACGAAACGTCAACGGGTCGCTTGGTAGAGGGTGAGGATGTGGACGGCTGCAACCTGAGCTGCGGAGTGACCGAGGACGGGGGGGGGGGGGGTTGCGTGAGGGCAGCTCAGGCCAGTGACCTCAATTGGAGACTTGTCATCGTCCGCCATGGCCAAGTCGGCCTCCAAACAGAAATCCACGCTCTCCATCAAGCCAGGCAAGGCCTAGATGGGAAGCAAATAACTGTACACTAACAACTGAACACACAATCAGCCAGGGACACACACACAAACAGAACCACAACAAAACAGAACACAGAATAACAACAGACTAACAACACCAAAAAAACATGACAGAAACAACAACATAAACAACAACACAAACAACTATGCAGGCAGAACGCCAGGAGAACGTCCATACTCCACCAAGGTTGGAGCGAGACTCTGAGCTGGCAGTGGCTTTACACCATTGCCTGGTCAGAGACTATTTGCTGCGACTGTACCTCTCCTTTCCAAAAAAAAAAAAAAAAATTGTATTAGAATGATTGGACTGTCAGTAACTTTTATTGTATGGAAGAATTATAATTCTGATAAATATGCTGTGTAATTTGATTTGAAGAACGCTAATCTAATTCTCAATAATTGTATTCGGACTTGAATAGTTATCTAGCATGAGCTAACCTACTGTAAGAATAGACCCTAAATAAATTTATCTTTTCACAGAAATGAAGGGAAACAAGATTCATGAGTACTTTTTGAAGCTACACAAGACTTACGGTCCTGTCTTTAGAATGGAAAATCCATTAAACCCTTCCATGGTGGTTGTGACAAGGCCTGAAGACTGTGAAACCATGGTGAGGGCCACAATGGACAACCCAGTGAGAGATGCCTTTACTTCACTCAAGAAAATCAGGGAAGACACTCTGGATGACTACTTTGAGGGCAAGAGTGGCATACTGGCCGAGTGAGGATTTATTGAAATAATTTCGAACATAGATAACTGTATATCTGAACTTGACATAAATATAGCTCTTTTGTAGTAACGAGCCCTAAGTAGGTATTATAGTGTAGGTAGGAGAACACTGCAGAGGAATGTGTCAGAAGAAGTGGAAGAGAAAATATGTATGTATGTATGTATGTATGTATGTATGTATGGGAGAGATGAAAGCCAAAGTGAATGGCTTGGGGGTGAAGTTGAGGCTGAATGAAGCAAATTGGTCCTTGGTGGCAAGTTTATTTACGGATGATACTGTGTTGATGGCTGAGAGTGAAAGGAAGTTACAGAGAGTGGTAGACGAGTTTCAGTCGGTGTGTAAACGAAGGAAACTGAAGGTGAATGTTGATAAAAGTAAAGTGATGGTATTTGAGAGAGCAGAGACTGAAGTGATTGAATTTGCTACACATTAAAGAGTGGGAGTACCAACTGGGAGGAAGTGTGAGTATGGAAGTGAAAAAGGGACTACGAAATAGTATAGTCCTCCCGACACTGATATATGCGTCAGAGACATGGACATGGAGAAGGGCTCATCAGTCTAAAATATGTGCAGTGGAAATTAGTTACTTGAGAGGAGCATGTGGACTTACTAGATGGGATGGAGAAAGTAATGAGAGTGCGTATGTGAGATGTGGTATGAGTGAGAAGGCAATTGGTATTGAATGTGGAGTGGTTGAGAGAGTGAAGCATAATACATTGAGATGGTTTGGACATGTGGAGAGAATGCAAGGTGTGGAGTTTGTAAAGAAGGTGTATGGAAGTGAAGTTGTGGGACCTGGTGTGAAAGGCAGACCTACAGTTAGCTGGCAGAACATAAGAGTACGGTATGTAAAGGAGAGAAACGTGAGGGGCAGAGGAGGGCTTGACCAAGTAAGGAGGGAGTGTTGGAACAGGGAAAATTGGAGACACTTCTGCCGTGACCACACCCTTTGTCCAAAACAATAAGCAATAATATATGGATAAAGATAAAAATCAAGCCTCGGAGGCCTCTGATGAAGGGCCAGTAAACTCCCCTCAGCCTATACCCTTTGTTGACGTCCCCTGAGATGCCCTGGACCATTGCCTGACTCTCTCTTTATTAACTTTTACAACATTCGTGGTCTTCCCTCCAACTTCTCTTCTGTTGAACACCACCTCTTCTCCACTAAACCTCATCTTCTCTTCCTCACTGAAAACCAGTTCTCAGCATCAACTGACAGAAAACCCTACTCTGTCTCCGTTTACTTTCTCTATCCTCAGTTTCGTGCCAAAGGCTGCTGTTGCATATACGTACGCAACGACCTCACTTGTTCTCGTGTTCCCGAACTTGACTCTTCTGAATTCTCAACCCTCTGGCTTCGGCTCACCTGTCACTCTCAAACTAAATACATCTGTGCTGTATATCTCTTTCCTAACTCTACTGACTATCCAAAATACTTTGACTATCTTACCTCAAAAGTGGAACACATACTATCCCATTCTCCTTTCTCATAAATCTCCATTTTAGGAGATTTCAACCTTCACCACCGCTTTGGCTTTCATCTCCCTTCACTGATCCACCTGGTGAACAAGCCTTCATCTTTTCTATCCTGAACGACCTAGAGCAATTAATTCAGTACCCTACCCGTATTCAAGGCCGCCTTGGAGATCAGCCCAATATCCTTGACTTATTCCTAACCTCTCATCCTTCTGCTTATACTATTGAACTTTTTTCTCCATTGGGCTCCTCAGATCACAATCTTATTTCAATATCCTGTCTTATCGCTTCAGTAAGACCTTTGGATCCTCCCAGGAAGCGGCGTCTGTGGCACTAAAGCACTGCCAACTGGGATGATCTGAGGCAGTACTTTCAAGATTTCCCATGGATTGATATTTGCTTTCGTGGCCGGGGTCCCTCTGAGTGTGCTCCACACATCTCGGAGGTGATCCTCTCGGGCATGGAGGCATACATTCCATATTCATTCCCTCTTACTAATTCACGAAACCCTTGGTTTAATTATGCTTGTTCTACTGCTGTCCACAACAAGGAGGAAGCTTTCAGAATGTACCGACGCCTTCAAACTGATGAATCTCGTACTCTGTATATCTTTGCCCGGAATCGTGCCAAATCTGTTCTCGACTAGCCAAAAAAATACTTCATCCGTGCCAAGTGCAATGACCTGTCCAACTCTTTCACCTCTCGTTCTTTCTGGCATCTAGCCAAAAATCTCTCCAGTAACTTTACTTCTTCCTCTTTTCTCCCTCTCATCCTTCCTGATGGAAATGTGGCCATCTCTTCACTTATAAATCTGAACTCTTCTCTCAAACTTTTGCCTTTAACTCCACACTGGATGATTCCGGCTTTGTTCCTCCAACTCCGCACCCATCTGATTTACTTATGTCTGTCATCAGAATCTCTTCAGAGGAAGTATTTTCTGCCCTCTCTGGCCTTAACACTCGGAAGGCGTACGGGCCTGATGGGATTCCTCCTGTTGTTCTCAAGAACTGTGCTTCCGTGCTGACACCCTGCCAAGGCAAACTGTTCCGTCTATGTCTATCATCTAACACTTTTTCTTCTAGCTGGAAGTTTGCTCTGATCTAACCTGTTCCGAAGAAAGGAGACCGCTCCCAACCCTCCAACTATCGCCCCATTGCTTTGACCTCATGTCTATCTAAAATCTTCGAATCTATTCTTAACTCCAAAATTTATAAGCACTTTACTTGTCACAACCTTCTTTCAGATCGTTCCGTTAGGGATGCTCTACTGGCGATCTTCTATCCCTCCTTTCTGACACATGGGCATCCTCTTTTCGGAACTTTGGTGAAACTTTTACTGTTGCCCTCGACATATCCAAAGCTTTTGATAGAGTCTGGCACAAAGCTTTAATCTCCAAACTGCCCTCATTCGGTTTCTATCACTCTCTCTGCAGCTATATCTCTGATTTCCTTTCTGGCCGTTCTATAGCTGCTGTTGTAGATGGTCACTGTTCTTCCAAGTCTATTAATGGTGGTGTTCCTCAGGGTTCTGTTCTATCACCCACCCTCTTTCTCCTGTTCATTAATGACCTTCTTACCTGTACCTCTTCCCCTATCCACTCTTATGCCGATGATTCCACCCTACACTACTCCCCTCAGTTTGACAACCGTCCATCCCAGCAGCTCCTCTCCACATCACGTGATGATGCAGTAGCACGCCTGACTTTTGATCTTTCCCTCATCTCCAAATGGGGCAGAGAGAACCTTGTAGTTTTTAATGCCTCTAAAACACAGTTCCTTCATCTTTCAACTCGTACTAATCTTCCTGATGACTATACCCTCTCCTTCAACAACATACAATTTGACCTTTCCCCCTCTCTTTATATTTTTGGAGTCTCTTTCTCTCACAATCTCTCTTGGAGAGATCACATTATCTCTCTAGCTAAAACTGCCTCAAAGAAGTTGAGTGTGCTGCTAAGATTCCCAGAATACTTCACCCCCACACAGTTGCTGTCTCTGTACAGGGGTCTCATCCGCCCCTGTATGGATTATGGCTCTTATGTGTTGGGTGGCTCAACCTTCACAACACTCCTGGACAAGGTGGAATCAAAGGCTTTTCGTCTCATCAACTCTCCTCCTCTTACTGATTCATTACAACCTCTCTCTCTTCGCCGTAATGTTGCATAACTTTCTCTCTTCTATCGTTATTACACTGGACATTGCTCTTCTGAACTCACTCAATGCATTCTTCCTCCCCTCAGGAGAGCATGCAACACTCCCCAAGCCTCTCGTTCTCACCCCTTTTCTGACCAACTACCTAATGCAAGAGTTAACCGGTACTCTCAATCTTACATATACACAACTAGTCAACTCTGAACACTCTACCCTCATCCATCTTTCCACCTTACTACGGCTTATGTTCCTTTAAACGCAATGTGTCTAGGCATCTCGAACAAAATTGGACATGATTTTGGACACTCTAACTAAATACTACGCAGGTGGTGAGAATGAGCTGGCTCATAGCCTTTAGTCCTCATCTTTATGTATATAGAAAAAGAAAAATACTATATGTAAGTAGGTAGAAGTGCAAGAATAATTATATGTATGTAAATTGGGAAGTATAGACAAGTGAGTGGAAATTAAGAAAAAATTCCAATAGAAATTTTTTTTTTGTAAGTAAGTATTGTATGAAATAGCAAGGTAGGTAGGCAAGTAAATACAACCAACAGGGTTTCGCTTATCCTCGGGTTAGCCAGTGGATATGCATGGCTTTGCTTATCCACAGGTTAGCCTATGTTGTACTGTATGTACTGGTTTATATTGGCTTATACTGGCTGGCCAAACACGTGAAAATGTGAGTAAGTGTGAAAAGTGTGTAGGATGAGAATTTGTGGTTTATCTGACCATCAGTTTTGGGACCGTTACTGCAGCTGCCGGGTATCTTCCCTGGCCCATGTCTAATCCTGGTATGCAGTTATCTATGTTTCGAACTATTTAGATAGTGCATGTAAATAGGTATATACTAGTATACTAGGGCGAATCTATGACTGTTCTTTGCACATTCATCTTCATCCTGTAATTGTTTCCTCTAATCAATAGCTTAGTTAACAGAGGTTCATACATTCTTGTATGTTCATACATTCTTGTTACCTATTTTTGCTTTAGTGTCTTATTATATCTTTATAATTTTCTTTGCTATATATTATCCATTGTCAATTACTTCCATTCCTTGCTTTTAGAAATCATGTTGGTGAGAAAAATTAATGGTGTTTCAAATTAATAGTACTTGATGTTAATATTCCCATGATGTGTGTGTAGGAATGGTGAGGAGTGGTGGCGAGTGAGGTCACGTGTCCAGACCCCCATGATGAAAGCAAAGAATGTCAACTCCTTCATCACCCCAATGGATGAGATTACTCTAGAGTTCACAGACAGGTAAGACAGGTCAAGGTTACTATAGGTCAAACATGATTTTACAGCTGCCAATCACATTGCTTCTGAGCAGGGCAATGTGCTGATGACAAGTTCCTAAAGGGTTATGATATCAATGCCATATCGGGGAACAATCTGTTGTCACACCACACTTCTTGTACAGTACCTGGGCTACCATTTGTAACGCAATAAGGCCATGGGACATTATAAGAGAAGAACACCCTGGTTCTTACAAAATTCTAAGGTACAGTCTCCTCCACTGCCACGTTCATCACTCCAGTGTTGTCAATGTTTGTACCCCACAAGGTATGAACCTCCAGTTTCCGACTCGCATATCCGAAACACATGCCAGGATATATCAGGGGGATGGTAATGGAGGGGTGTAGGCTTGGGAATGGTGTGGTGCATGTTTTACGGAGGGAAGTTAGCGAGAGGATTGTAAGCAGTAATGCTGTACTAAATTA
Source organism: Petrolisthes cinctipes (assembly GCA_033782935.1). Lineage (NCBI taxonomy): Eukaryota > Metazoa > Arthropoda > Malacostraca > Decapoda > Porcellanidae > Petrolisthes > Petrolisthes cinctipes. The sequence goes on along the minus strand of JAWQEG010000592.1, from coordinate 62,773 downwards.
TATGTCAGCTATATAAATCTGTTACATAACAAACATGACATTGGTAGACCACAACATTGTGATGGTTAGTAAAGTAATTTGTTATTGTTTGTTATCAGTGTATACTATGCTCTCAAAAGGTAAAAGAAATGCTGGGTTAGTGAGGCAGTAGCTAGTCTCAGCCAGATGTCTCTATGAATGTTTAGTAAATGCCAGCTATCAGCAGCGCATCTTCGATTTAATTAATGTTTCATGTTCTACATCATAACGTTAATTATAGTTATTACACATAAGTAAATTATAATGAATGTGAAGTTTTAAACGTCACAATGTTCCTAGAATATAACATACCAAAATCAGGTCACATAAATTTCCATAGGTTGGTCCCACCAAGTTAATCATTGTGACGAAGGCTTTATTTTCTGTCAATTACAACACATATCTTCAATTTACGAGCATTGGGAAGATTGGTAGTAGAGTCATGACTGTTGATATTTTACGATGAAATTTAAAAATTGCTCCGACCGAGGTAATATATATTTATCATTACATATTTTGACATAAATACGGTAAGTGGTTATAGACGGATTGAGCGAGGATGCCAACCAAATTAATACATTTAAAGTTGCGAATACCTTTTAAATCTCTCTCTCTCTCTCTCTCTCTCTCTCTCTCTCTCTCTCTCTCTCTCTCTCTCTCTCTCTCTTCACACACATTAATTGGCGTGCACAGTTGTGGTTTTAATGATATAAGTCGTCTTGTGCACATAGGGTATTGTAAGTCACGTAATATATTGGGGAAGTCAATTTGTATCAAAGTGAAATATCAGAATATTTACTTATGTATACTCTGAATCAACCAACACCTTGAAGCTCGACTGTATTCATCCAACACCTTAAATATATGATTTATGTTTCCATCCTCTACCAATTCCTCTACGATCACAGAATAATGTGAACACTAAAGACTGTGAAAGATTCACTATGTAATGAAAAATATATAATGAATTATCTTCGGTCGGAACTGTCAAGAAACAACTTATAATGACAACTGTCAGTACACCACTACCACAGTTTTAATGTTCATCAAATGTTGGTCATTGTTGTTATTGACAAATCTGTGTCATCACAAAATAAATACCATATTAATATGCAATTACTAACTTGAAGGAGCGAGCCTATCTTTACTTGTGAGGACTAATGGTGGAGTGAAATGTTATAGCAATACGGTGACGTGCTCACATCTCACACTCGAAATATTATTCTTACGTGCAGTAATTATCATTATCGTTATGATGTAGAACATGACACAAAAACTCCACCATATGTTACTACTATCTTTAACCTATATTGAGCATTCATAAAAATAGCACCTGGCCAAGACTACTGATTACTGCTTACAGTTCTAGCCCTACCCTGCCTCCATAGAACACCACACCCAAGCCAACACCACCCCTTGGCTACCGTCCACCGTGGCAGGTTGCTAGGATGCAGGGTGAGCCTCCCTTCACTGAGTGTCGCTTGTGTCGAGCGCCTCGTGCTAACACTATAGAGCACTATTGCCTGGCCTGCCCCACTGTCCGACACTTGCTGCCCCGGGGCCTGCCACTTGATGTGGTTTGTCGACACCTGCTGAACCACCAGGTTCTGGAGGAACTTCTGATACGCCACCCTCGTTTTGGTGGATTTGAATAGGTCATAATGTAAATATTTGTCTGTATGCTTGTGCTCCATTCTGTTATGTTTTCGTGATGTGTGTGTGTGGTGTGTGTGTGTGTGTGGTTGTAGTCATTGTATTCTCATGGGTCCCGCCTACCAGTATGTATTGTTGCCTGCCTGTTGATTGACGCTACGGCGCAATTAATTAAAAAAAAAAAAAAAAAAAAAAAAAAAAAAAAAAAAAAAACACCACCCCTCAATCAATTTCCCACTGACTCATAATGGTATGTGTTTCGAATACTAGAGTCGACGATACTGGAGGTTCACACCTTGTGGGTTACACACATTGACAACGCTGGAGTGATGAACGCGACAGTGGAGGAGACTGTACACTTGAAAGGGTTCTGCTGATTTGCCAGTCTACGGTTCGATTCCTGGATGCATAAAAACACCCTCTAACCGGGTACGTGCTCACACCTCTTACAGCTGGGCCAAAATCACATTGGTTAGATGGAGAATAGCGCTTGGTTATAACGATAAAACCAACCATTGGACAATCTCAGAAATAGTCTCATTCTCTTTCCCAGCTCATGTTACCTTAATTAACCGGGAGATTATAGATTATTATTATAATATTTATTGGTAATTATGTTCTTACCTTATGTGCACAACTTGATGTGTTGGCGGCGCCGTGTCGTCTGTTTTAGAGATTTAATCTATCCCTCTTATCTTCCTTCCCTCGTCTACAAATTATTTATTTATATAGGTTCCCTCTCGTTATATATGCATTTAGTAGTTATTATCAGTTACCTAAGTTCACACAAACCAATTACGTTAAGGAACTACATTTATTATTCTCAGTCAAACACGAACAGAATTAATTTAAAACAATACAATAAATTATTCCACACACATACACTTTCACATGAATTGAATTTGCTGGCTAGCTAATAATAACACAAGAATTAGATGATTACGGTATTCTTCTCTGTACCGGTTTTCGTAACGATTTTTCTAACGCTAATCCTCGGTTTTTTCTTCGGGTTTTCCTCAGTTTTTCTACGATATTAACGTATCTCCTAACCTTACTTTAATTTGCAATGATTAGGCAAGTCTAACACTGTAATATCATCTAGTTCTGTTCAAAGTCTAGCAAGATAATTTCTTCACACCTGCTGCTATTTTTCAACACAGCTTCACGCCTGTATCACTCGTAATTTCATTTCTTACCTGAGAGTTCGCTGCATAGTTCTCAAAGGCAAACCCTTGACCAACTCAATGAAAGAACCGGCCCTATTCCTTGTACTCACTAGTTACCTGGCCCAACCAATTTCGATCAACCGGTTGAAAAAATAATCTATGAGGCCTTGAGAATATCTGGTACTTGCCCTAGAATATTCGGCCTCAAACTATCATCCTTGTCACCTAAGACAAGGGATTAACGAGCTGACGACGTGATGCGCTTGTATTGTCGGTGCAGAGGCGTGATGCGAACTGATACTGTCCTAGGTGTACAGTACGGGCGGTGAAATGGGGCCAGCGGGCCATCCAGTGCGATCGCTGCTGTGAGGTTTCCCAGCATGCAGGCTGGTATCATGTCAGCTGTGTTGGGGGCTTCACGGCGGCGTTCGACGGATTGGAGGGTCGGAGCCTTTCGTGGATCTGCTGGGACTGTGGTGCGCCCAATTTTACCTCCTCCCTTTTTCACTCCCCAATACACTACACAAATAGATTCAGTGTATTAGACACCACCACTTCATCTTCACCACCACCCACAATTCACAACACACCTTCACCATTAGATAGGATCACCCGACGTTTAGGTAGACACAACAAAGACAATTCCTCCCCTACACAAAACCGACAGCGAGACATGACTTCCCTTAACTCCGCATCATCCACTCCTCCACTCCCAAACCATTCTACACCCAACCAGACTCTCCATAGTACATGTTCATTCTCCATAACACCAATCACCATCCCCAATAGATCATCCATCCTCACACCTCATTCTACCACCACCACCACACTCGACTCCATCACCCATAAAAAACTGTCTTCCCTCCGTACCCTAGTCATCAACTTCCATAGCATCATAAACAAAAGAGCCGCCTTTCACCAAACCCTCCAGACCTATGACCCCGACATTATTATAGGGACAGAGACCTGGCTCACACCTGACATCCAGGACAGTGAAATCTTCCCGACGGACAGTCCCTATAATATGACCCTACACAGGAAGGACAGAATAGACGATAAACATGGTGGAGTCCTAATTGCGACAAAGCCAGGACTAGTTGCGACCCCAGCCACCGAACTGAACGCGGACTCTGAAATTATATGGACTAAAATACAGATACAGGGCTGCAGGACACTCATTATAGGATCATTTTATCGTCCCCCAAATTCAAACTTAGAATACCTGCAGACCCTTGACGATTGTTTATCTAAAATTGACCCCTCCAAAAATATATGGTTGGCTGGTGACTTTAACCTTCCCGACATAAACTGGACAGCACAGGCGACACTGGACAATCCCACCCATGAAGGCGACTTACTATTACAGACTGATAGGAAACTCTTACATGAAAATTTCATTGACGTCATTAACACCCACTCACTTACCCAAACAGTACTCGAACCAACACGCACACAAGTCAGTGTAGAAAGACATAATCCTAACATAAGACACGGGGTCACATCCAACATACTAGACTTATTTCTCACAAACAACATTTCCTTAATTACACGGACACGAGTACTACCTGGTCTTAGTGACCATGAGATGGTACTCATTGACGCAAACATCAAGCCAACAACACAAAAACAATTACCCAGGACAATTTACATGTACAACAGAGCTGACATGGATGGCATTACCCAAGACTTAGTTGAATTTTGTGACTCGTTCCTTGACTCAGACCCAATGGCCAGCTCTGTGGAAACAAACTGGACCAGACTTCGTGACTTTATACGTGACACAATGGACAAGCACATACCCACGAAAACCATCACACATAACTGGTCATTACCATGGTACAATAGACAATTAAAGAGACTACACAGAAACAAGGTAAAGGCATACAACAGAGCAAAATGATACAACGATACAGAACACTGGTTAGAATACAAAAACATACAGAAAACACTACAGAAAGAAACTAAACAAGCAGAAACTAAATACACATCCACTTTCCTCGCAGACAACACACAAAACCACAAAAAATTCTTCGGCTTTTTTAAAGCATGCAAACAAGACTCGACCGGTATTACAACATTACTACACAACAATTCTTTGGTTACACACCCACAAGACAAAGCCAACGCCCTTAACACACAATTCCAGTCCGTTTTTACCCATGAACATGAACACTTACCAGACATGCCAACACCATCACACCCACCTATCCCTCCCATTCATATAAACACCCAAGGAATTGAGAAACTCTTATCTGAGGTAGACATACACAAAGCGACTGGACCAGACAATATACCCTGCAGGATATTGAGGACTAACGCTAGCGTTCTTGCCCCTGTCCTGCAGGTTATATTCTCACAGACTTTACAGACCGGTGAACTCCCTCAAGACTGGCTTTTGGCAAATGTGACCCCAATCTTTAAATCCGGAGACAGAACCCTTCCCATTAATTATAGACCTATTTCACTTACCTCAGTCCCCTGCAAAATTTTAGAACACATTATTCATAGACACATAATGGACCACTTTGATAGGCAAAATATACTGACTGACAATCAACACGGTTTTCGGCCTAAACGCTCGTGTGAGACGCAGCTACTGGTAACTACTCATGACATCTTGCAGTCCCTCAATGACACAAAAATTAGACAGGTTGACTCCATAGTATTAGACTTTGCCAAAGCCTTCGATTAAGTCCCTCACCAAAGACTACTACACAAATTAGAATTCTATGGCATACAGGGACAACTTCTTCACTGGATTAGAACGTTCTTGACTACCAGAAAGCAACGTGTAGTTCTTGACGGTAGTCAGTCTCCATCTGTTCCTGTGACCTCTGGGGTACCCCAGGGCACTGTCCTGGGTCCCCTTCTCTTCCTTTCATACATTAATGACCTCCCACTTTCACTTTCCTCTACCACTAGACTCTTTGCAGACGATAGCTTAGTTTATAGACCAATTAAAGATAGGAATGACTGCCTTCGACTACAGGACGACCTAACTGCACTTGAAGACTGGGAAGTCAAGAGGCAGATGACATTTATACCAGACAAATTCCATCACATCCGTTTTACCCGTGCCCATAATGTCATTCCATATACATACCAATTACACCACACCAACCTCAACACAGTCACTTCCCACAAATACTTGGGCGTCCACATCTCAGCGGACATGAGGTGGAACACACACATAGGTAGCATCAGGGCTAAAGCTAGTAGGGTCCTGGGGTTCTTGCGCAGGAACCTCAGCAGGTGTAACACAGACACCAAAACTATTCCATATAACACTTTCGTTCGGCCACATTTAGATTATTGCGACACCGTCTGGGACCCACACACTTACAATAATATCAATAAATTAGAGTCCATACAAAACAAGACTGCAAGATGGGCCAGACGTGATTACAGACACACTACATCAGTCACTTTGCTTAAACAAGACACAAAACTAGACCCATTAGTAACACGAAGACAGATACACAGACAACAGATGATATACAAAATCACAAACAAGTTAGTTGACATAGACAAAGACACATATCTACACCCTACAAGTATACGATCCACTAGAGGCAGCCACAACTTAAAATACCATACATACCAGACAAGCACTGATATATTTAGGCACTCATTTTTTCCCCGCAGCATCCAAGAGTGGAATCATCTCCCATCTCACGTAGTTAATAGCCCCACTCTTGACACGTTTAGAAATAGGATCACCAATCATTACCTCCCCAATCCTAATCCTCAACCTAAAGTCCCTGACCCAATCCACCCTTATCCTAACCCTCTTCCTAATCCTGCCCTGGATCCCTAAATCCCCCGCACAACCCCCGCATATTATGCTGCCCATGAGCGGCCCTCTGCGGGACCCTAAAACTTGAACTTGAACTTGAACTTGTATGTGCAGGTGCTCACTGTACACCTTCCCCGCGCACGTATCCACGCATCGGCACATCCCCGGGCGCATATTAACCAAGTCCAACTATGTAGGTAAAATAAGGGTCCTCTCAGTTAAACAGAACGCTTGTTGGGCCAGCCTCAGGTCTCTCAGCCAATGACAGCTCGTGGTACTGTAACGCACCTATAAGTATCAGCAGGAATCAAACTGGCAATAAGCCGGTTTTTTTTCCCTTCCTACCGCCCGTACCAGTGTCAGTTGGAAACAAACTAGCAATCGGTTGTTTCCATAACCACCCCTATGAGAATCCGCAGACACTAAGTCATTTTCTTACCGTCCTGCTATTTAAACTTGAAGGTTTTGAGAAGTAATATTAAGTTATTGATGTAATTAGGTTAAGAACAAGATATCAGCCAGGGGAAAAAACAGCTAATACGAAGGAGAGACTACGCATGTGCAGAAGGTGACGTAGTGTGACGTAGCAGCATTTGGCGGGAAATTTAGGCTATAAAACCTGGGGGAAGAGAGACGGAAGTCAGTTCCGCCTTCTCTCTCTCACAGGTAAGACCTATATTAACCAGTGCAAATTTCAAAGTGATTTCCGCCTCAAAACTGAGAGATACTAAGTCAGTTCCGCCTTCTCTCTCTCACAGAGTCACGTAAATACTCCTGAATTATTCAAGCGTGTAAACCTGGCTGTATTTTCAGTATTTTTTTGTATTTGAATATTTGTTTAGTATTTTGTGATTTTGTATATTTCTTGTATTTGAATATTTGTTTAGTATTTTGTGATTTTGTATATTTCTTGTATTTGAATATTTGTTTAGTATTTTGTGATTTTGTATATTTTTGTGGATCTTGTGTAAATCTTGGTTTTTTGTATATATGTTAAATTTAACGTGGGAGGAAGGAAAGTAGAATTCTCGAGGTAAACGTAAAGAGTAATAGGGGAGTCAATATTTTGTTCGGAATTATTGGTGTGAGAAGTAACCATATCTCTTGGTAATTATCGGTCGACAAGATATTGCTAACGGGTCAGGAAGTGTTCAGGGGTTGTTTGTTCTATGGTTACCTAGTTGTGTATGAATCGAGAATCCTTCTTTTCTGGTCATTTCAATTTGGATTTAAAATAATGTGTCAGATCTCCTGAGTTAGACGTGTGGTGTTGATAAACTCAAATAAATAAAAACTAGAGTAAAATTAAATCATCTAGCGGGTTTATGTCCACCTCTTTCGTATACTGAAGTAAAATAGTCGTCACTGGTGATTCTCGTGAATCTGGGGTGACCTGCCTGTGACACCTCCCCGGACCCAGTGTGGTTGCCTCAGGGATCAGGGGAACAGTGGAAACTTGGGGGAGCCTTACAGTACAAACCAGAGTCGAGCTGACACTGTATCCAACACAAACAATAATTTCCATTATCGATCAATATATCATTTTCGCTCACAAATCCTGTATCTAAAAAAACATATTAGTATCTGTAACTTATTATGATATCCATATATATGAAAACAAAAAATCTAAATACTCTAGGAAGAACGTAGCTGTGGAAGTTTAATGACTGGTAACACTGTCACAATGTGGCCAATGCTAAGTACCATGGTAGTGGACATTAATCTTTGTTGGAGTTCTAATATAGAAAATACAACACTCCTTCCTTTAGTCTTCCCTTGTATTCTACCATCCACCTACAAATCTGAATTTTATAAATGAGCTCTCTCTGTCTCCTCAAAGACTCTTCCTCAGTCTATAGCTGGTAAAATCTTATTTATATGATAATAATTCATAATGTTACTATCCAAAATCTATACAGTACAGTATTACTAAACTAGTGAATTATCATCAGGTACTAAAAGGCCAGTGTTGACTACAGTAATATATTATTTTTATGTAGGCCTTCTGTAAATTTTACATTCTTTAGAAGAACCAATCTGCAATAATAATAATAACTCCTAGGCTCTCTTCACACTAGAAATATTACTGAAACCAATGCATCAACAGAAAACCAATGAATTCAGGGAACATCGTCTTAACCCCCAGAGTCCGGGCAGCGGGATTTCCCGCTCGGTCGACAGAGGCCGGGCAGCGGGAAATCCCGCTCTGTCGACAGAGTCCGGGCAGCGGGAAATCCCGCTTTTGGTAATTTATGGGGAAAAACGCCAAATTTGTCGGGATTTTTTTTGATCTGGCTATACTTCACCACCAGACCTTTTCATCCCCACATTCAATCAGTGTGTGCTTGACCGTGACAATGGCTGGGCGTAGTGAAGAAAATACGGGCTCGTTCGATTCGGTGCATCCTACCGCGCTGCCAGGCGCACCCGCTCCTGTAACCTCCACTCCGCGGGTGCAACCAGCTAGATTGCGTCATGCACCTGCAAGGTTGTCAGATTCTGCAATAGGGCGGGAATTGGAGAATCTGGCAGACCTTTCATATGGGAGTGACGACCTGGACAGCTACTCTGATACTGAATGGCAAGCTGACGAATCAACTGAGGAAGATGCCTGTGTAGCGGTGACTTCCATCACAGCTCTTCCCTCAACTTCAGCCTTGCATGATGTGTCAGAGGTTACAGCCCCTGTTGCAATTCCGTCCACCAGTGGGGTGGGAGGTAGTTTGGGAGACACTCTCTTGTCTCCCATTCCTACAACATCTGGCGTGGGAGGCAGGAAGAGGTCTACTCCTGCTTCAACCTCCAAACCTCGCTACGTCTCCACTCCCATGGGCAAGAGGCCGAGGAGGAGGTTAGATTTTTCGTCTTCCTCTTCCTCGTCGGACGAGGATGCGTCGCAACCAGTGGTGGTAAGAGGGAGGAGAGTAGGAGTAAGAGGGAAGGGTAAAGGAAGGGGGAAGAGGACAAAGGCAGCTTATCTCTCCCCTACTGTTGACCCTGATAGCCCGCCCCCCCGTGACCTGACGCCACCTCCCCCACCACCACACTCTCCCTCTCCTCTCGTGCCTGACGACTCACTCTCGCCTGCCCCTGGTACCGCTGCACCACCACCACCACCACCACCACAACAACAACGCCAACAACGACAGCAACGCGGCGCACCTCGTCATAGACCCGCTGATCCCTATGTGTGGACGGATTGCGATGAATTTGCGCCTGATATACCTGCCTTTGACGACAGTCATTCAGGTATACAGGCCGCATTTCCCTGTCGTCAGAGGTCATCAATATTAGATTATTTCACTGCCTTTTTTGATATAATATTGATGACTTACATGATGCAGGAGATAAACACCTTCAAACAACTCTCTGTGCAACTCAGCAATAGACCAGGCAGGGAACATAGTAAGATGTTGCAATGGGCTGACGTCGATATTGCTGAGTTGTATGTGTGGTTAGCTTTGACCATGATGATGCCTCATGTCAAGAAACATCGCCTCAAGGACTTCTGGAGCACACACGCCCTGATATCCACACCTGCGTTCGGGAAATACATGTCCAGGGACAGATATAGGGACATTTTGTCCTACCTGCACTTCGCCCCCAACATGGGTCCACACCCGAACGACAGGCTGTGGAAAATTAGGCCAGTAATGTCTATCCTCCAGGAGAAAATACGAGCATTTTTTCGACCATTCCAGAAAGTGGTTATCGACGAGTCTCTGGTGCTGTTCAGGGGAAGACTGTCCTTCATCCAGTACATCCCGTCAAAGAGGCATAGATTTGGCATCAAATTCTATGTCATCTGCGACTGTAAGACTGGCTATGTGTTGGATTTTATACTCTATTCAGGTACGGATGTGGATGTCCCGGCCGACGACCCTCTTGGCTTCAGCGGGAGTGTTGTCAAGGCACTCATGGGGGATTACCTTGACAACAACCACATCCTGTACACTGATAACTATTACACCTCTCCAGCACTTAGCCAGTTTCTCCTGCAGCACCAAACAGGATCCTGCGGAACTATTCGTGTCAACAGGAAGGGGTGGCCAGCATTCCCTCTCACCCGGAGGGGCGACTGCATCAAGAAGAAATGTGGGAACATGCTGGCCATCAAATGGCACGATAAACGCCCCGTCAATATGCTCACCACCGTGAACAGGGGCGTGATGCAGGATTCTGGGAAGACTGAGCGCGGCACAGGTGATACCATCTACAAGCCTGATGCTGTGCTCGATTATAACATCAATATGAGACTCGTCGATAAGTCAGACATGATGGTGAGTTCCATCGATTGTCTGAGAAAAACTTGTAAGTGGTACAAGAAGGCTTTCTTCCACCTTCTTGATGTCACAGTGCTGAACTGTTATATACTCTACCTCCAGCATCACCCTGACTCCAAGTTGGCACTCCGGGAATTCGAGCTAGAGTTGATATCTCAGCTCCTGGAGAGGTTCAGCACTGTGCAACCACAGCAAGGCAGACAGGCAGCGGCACAACGGCCTGACAGGTTGCAGCAGAGTGGCTATATGGCTCGCCACTACCTTACTAATCTGCCACCGTTGCCGTCAGGACGTCCAGGCTCTCGTCGCTGCTATGTTTGCAGGCACACAACACGTCACCCCCAGAAGTCCAAGGAAACTCGCTTCTGGTGCAAGGAATGTTGTGTGCCGTTATGCCCTGGAAACTGCTTCTCAGACTACCATATATTGGAATATATATAGAAGCAGGAAGTGATGGGAGTATGCGAATAAAGTGACAGTGACACTTGGTGACAGTGACACTATTTAGGCTATAAGAAAAGTGAGAGTGACACATTTGTACATATATTTTTGGCTGTAGTGACGTGATAGTGACACATTTGTACTTATTAGGCTATAAGAAAAGTGAGAGTGACACATTTGTACATATATTTTAGGCTGTAGTGACGTGATAGTGACACATTTGTACATATTAGGCTATAAGAAAAGTGAGAGTGACACATTTACGCATAGAAAAAATGATAATAAAAAATTTAAAACAACAAAATACAAAAATATATAGAAAATAAGGATAACAGTGATAGTGACACATTTATATTTACGTTGAACATGAACAAATGGTGCGAATGACACTGAAAATGTTTCGCGTAAATACTGTACATAACTCCCACGCTTCTCTCCAGGGCATAAAACCACTCTGGAATGGTCAGCTAACCACACAAATAATACAGGGGCTGTAATGGTAGGATGCACACGAACCGTACGACGTGTCGCCCGGGGGAGGCAAGTGTTGCGTCATTCTGCCGGCGGCCATCTTTCCTCCACCCGCGCCAGTCCTTGTCAGAGCCACGCTCACAAAGCGAACGCAGCCTCGCTCTCACGGGAAAAGTGACCTCCATTCCTCACTTGATTTCTCGGCAATGGAGTGTCCTAGAGAGCTGGGGTTGGTTTTAATGGAAAGAGGAGGAGTTGATGGTGAGTACACAATCAAATTTAAGTTGTTCAGTATTGTAGTTTAGACGTAGGGAGTAAGAGAAGTAGAGTGATTTTCCAGGAAATACCCGGACAGGCAGGATAAAAGTTAGTATTGGGCCCGTACCCACAGCGCGTAATTCCATTCTTGCCCCGTCCCGGAGGGGTTAATAATTGTGTACTAATTAATATTAATTTGCGAGATAAAAATAACACTTAACTCTCAATAGGACGGCTGAAACACACAATGATGTATCATAGCCTACAAGAACAGTGACCATATTGACCATTTGAAATCGGCATTGGCTGAATTAGTGCTTGTTAGGCTACTCTGTGGTCTCTTTATTAATAAGTGGCTAGTTAGTTTAGGCTTGTTTATATCCTGGGATTAGATAAATATAATCTAGCATGAGCTAGCATTGTTTTAGGACACTTAAGTACAGTAAATTCATAAGCCAACTAATTATCTTGTACAGTATAACAATGAGAAAAGAGTACAACAAAATCTTGGTTTAGTATAGATGTTTAAAAGTCATTGAGCTATATCATAATATTAAATAACCCTACTTGTTCATTATATAGTACACTCCATAATCTGCCCAAAATTATAGGATAGTAGTCAGGATAATATCTTGGTAAAAATAATTCCCTTTATACATTAAGGCGGCTACATATCGAGTGTTTTTGGAATGTTAAAAATATCGTATATCTAGTAAAATTTCCCAATTTTTCGAGTTATGACTCAGCTCTTTGGAACCCTATACATTACTCTAAAATGGGGACATTTCTTTGTAGGTGGCAGCACTGGAATCATAACCATCTCTTCTGTGCAGCGGGTATTTCGGTCCAAAAGTCAACTAAAGTTACGTAAATATTAAAATCTGAAAGATAATATCGAATTAAACAAAAACTGAGTTTTACTCATAATGCTTTTTGCCTACTTACTTACGGCATGACAATGTTACCAGTCATTAAACTGCCACAGCTACATTCTACCTAGAGTATTTAGAATTTGTTTTTTTTTCTCGTATATACGGATATAATAATTAGTTACAGATACTAATATGTCTTTTTAGATACAGGATCTGTGAGCGAAAAATATATATTGATCGAATTATGGTAAGAACGATAATGGAAATTATTGTTTGTCTTGGATATAGTGTCAGCTCGAATCTGGTTTGTACCACGAGCTGTCATTGGCTGAGAGACATCAGGCTGGCCCAGCAAGTGTTCTAATTGGCTGAGAGGACCCGTATGACACCTACATAGTTGGACTTGGTTAATATGCGCTCGGGGAAGTGCCGATGCGTGGATACGCGCATGGGGAAGGTACAATGAGCACCTGCACATACTGTACACATAGGACAGTATCAGTTCGTATCACGCCTCTACATTGGTATAGAGCATTTTGAGATGCGCAACCATGATTGGCTCCTAATGACGTCATTATTTCGATCACCCTGATTCTGACTAGCTTACATCCTAACTAGTAATACACGTTAGTCATACATGGATTCCTATAATTATCTACTTCATGATACGTATGTAATTCGAGGAATCAACCTCGCTCGGTATAATTTATTCCTTCGGTAATATTATACCTAAGGACGTACGAACGAGTTAACAGTTGAAAAGGGACGCTGGTGTGTGATTTCAAAATTGTACCGTATCCACGTAGATACAGAAACTAACTAAAACATACCAATTAACCCAGTGAATATATAATCAACTTCGTCTGGTTAATTATGTACAGTACACCACGGGAAGTTCTCAGACCACAAACTTTTCCCCTCTTAGGGTCATTTATCCAAACCAAAACCACCTGACGTTTGTGGCTTCACTCACCAAGAGGGAGAGGGAGAGAGAAGAGAAAAGGGGTGAAGCTTAACTAGACCTTCCCCTTTTTCAAACAGGTAATAATGTATCTAGACAGTACTGGCATCTCCAAGTAGAGAATGTATATAAGCAGTGAAGTTTAACTAATAGGTAGGATACCTACACTGACTCCCTAAGGGCTATAAACTGTCTCCATAGGAGAGAGACACAATCATATAAGACAAGGCTCATCAATATAATTCCCTGTATAGATATAAGTATATATAAATAAATTAAGCCTAAAGAAACTTGTGAAGTCAATTACCTAAGAACACCACGACGCCGAGCTCGCTACCTAATACAACAACAACAACAACTACTACGACTACAACTCCAGAACAAGGTACTGTATCAGATCCTGAACGAGTTAAAGCTTTAGAGGACTGGTACAATTATATTATATGTACGAGCATCAACTCGTGACACCCAAATTTGTACATAAACTAACCTGATCTAACCTAAACTGGACCTAACCTAACCTAACCTAATCTACTTTGCTATTCCTATCTACGACTATCACTGGGGAGTTCTATATTCTCTATCAGTAATCCTCAAATCAGGTCACCTCATGTGGACCATAAGGTCTGTTGTGGTCTGTGTATCTATGTAACCGAGTGCGTGCATGTACTCCGTTAGAGAGTGATTGATTGATTGATTTTGATGCATCTAAGCATTGGCGGCGCAACAGCCAAGGTCATATACCGCCCAACATAAAATTGTCATCTACACAATTAATAAAACATGAATACCCGAAATGGATAGGCACCATGATTAAAGGACACACAAACTAAAACGCACATTATTAATAAAAAAAAAAAAAAAAAAAAAAACATAAATATCATAAAATCATATTTTGTGGAGAAAGCCAGCCTCCTCCACATAGGAGAGGGTGTTTCCTCCCACACTGCAAGCCTCCTCCCCGAGCACCTGGGAGAGACTGTAAGAACCATCACCCACCCGGTACTCGAAGAGGTGCCTACGACGAAGGTCCCCAAGACTGGAACACTCGACAATAAGATGCCGTAGTGTCAAAGGGACCAGACAATCATCACAGTAGGGAGGGTGAGCCCTCTCCATTAAAAAGCCATGATTCAATAATATGTGGCCAATGCGGAGACGGACAAGAGCCGTCTCCCACCGGCGGGATAGGCCACTGCATCTCCACAAACCAAGGCGCTGGCGGATGTCGCGAAGCTTGTTAGCCCCGACGGCGTCCCATCTGTCCTGCCAGCAGGAACGAATGGTAGCATCTATGTAGGGTCGAAGGTCCACTGCAAGAACAGGATGACGCCTGACAGGAGGCCGAGAATTGGAAACTGCAGCCTTAGCCAGGGTCAGCCCGCTCATTCCCATCGATACCCACATGGGCCGGGACCCAACAAAAAGTGACTTTGCGGCCACGACGACCCAGGAGGACAAGCCACTCAAGAATGGCCAACACCAGGGGATGGGTAGAGTTAAAATTGCACAAGGCCTGCAAGGCACTACAGAAATTGCTAAAACTAGTAAACGAAGGCTGAGGTAGAGTGAAAATCACTTGGAGGGCATATAAAATGGCCGAGAGCTCAGCAGTAAAATTGACATGACAGAAGGGAGCCTGCCGCCACGGCAAAAGTCATGAAAGACAACTCCAAAGCCAACTCCAGCATCAGACTTTGACCCATCAGTGTACACAGGGAGGGACTCCCTGTGAGTGAAGGCATGTTCTAAAAAGAGGGAACGAGCCACTGGAGGAGGAAGAGATTCCTTCTTGTCTGTAAAGCAAGTGCAGGGGAAAACTTCTGGAAGAAGCCATGGAGCCACCCTGGGGACCCTCACAGGACAAATCTGGAAGTCATCAATGCCCAGCTCCTCCATAGCCTTCCTGACCCGGAATGTAAAAGGTAGTACTGAGACATGATATCAGATGACACCGCCAAGCAGGGAAGTCGATGTAATCGATGCCAACAACGAACCATCAAGGACTGGCGACGAAGATCAAGAGGTGGCTCATTAGCGTCCACCAGGAGACTGGGGATTGGGGACGACCTGAAGGCTCCGGTCGCCAGACGTACTCCAGCATGATGAAAAGGGTCTAAAACTCTGAGACGGGCATCGGTGGCAGAAGAGTACACCTCACACCCATAGTCAAGTTTTGACCTGAACATGGTATAGGCGGAGGAGGGTGGCCCGATCAGCCCCCCAGGACGTATGGCCAAGGACCCTCAACAGGTTAAGAGCCTTGAGGCAAGAGACCTTAAGTGTACGTAAGTCGGGAACCCAAGTCAAACGTTTGTCAAAAAGGAGACCCAAAAAGCGAGTCTCCTCGACAACGTATCCGATGACCATACATGAATAAGTCCGGATCAGGGTGGACACCTCGGATACGGTAGAAGTGCATAGCAACAGTCTTGGAAGGAGAAAATCGAAACCCATGAGAACCAGTCCAACGTGACACTCTGTCAAGGGCAAGCTGCATGCGCCGCTCCGCCACTGACACAAGGGAAGCAGCAAACGAGACTGCCAGGTCGTCAACGTACATCGAGTTAGCTATACCGTCTGGAAGGGATGAGGCAATGGCATTAATTGCTACTGCAAACAATGTGACACTGAGGACGCTTCCCTGGGGGACGCCCTCCTCCTGTGCAACAGATGCTGAGTGGGTGGTACCAACCCTCACAGAAAAACTGCGACCACTGAGAAACTCCTTAAGAAAGCGTGGAAGGCGACACAGACAAGGTGTTAATGTCTTGCAAAAGCCTCACATGCAGCAGCTTCCAGCCTGACCAGAGCATTTGTAGTGGAACGGTGTTTACGAAAGCCAGACTGGGACGGAGACAGAAACTCACCCTGTTCCAAGAAGTATACCAGTCTGACATTCACCATCTTTTCAAATAGTTTACAGAGACAGGAGGTCAAGGCAATTGGTCGGTAATTGAGGGCAACACCAGAGTCCTTGCCCGGCTTGAGGAAAGGAAGGATGGTAGCAACCCTCCACCCAGAAGGGAAGACACCCTCCAGCCAGATTCTGTTATATAAAGCTAAAAGAAATGAGATCTCCTCCTCACCCAAGTGTCGTAACATTGCATATGGGATGTTGTCTGGCCCAGGAAAAGTGTCGCCGCAGAGAGAGAGAGCAGAATGCAGGTCTCTCAGGGTGAATATATGGTTATAACTTTCATTCTCGTTCCCTGAGAAATCAAGGACAGTGTGCTCATTGGCTCTTAACTCATGCCTGACAGCCAGAGGTCGAGAGTCACGGCTGAAGACTCTTGCAAAAGCTTCCGCCATGGTATTGGCCACTGTCAAACCATCCATGATTTTAATTCCATTGACCTTAAGTACAGGTGGAGAACTACGAGAAAACTTCCCCGCCATCTTACGGACTCTCCTGAACACTTGGGCGGTCCATAAAAACCTTAACTGCAACAGTCTGGAGCGGAGTGTCAAGCTCCAGGCTCGTGCATGGAATATCTCGGCGAACTAGGATGGCAGAGCCACCATGGTGACCCTGCCCTTTAAATGAATTGGAATAAAATGCAGAGTATGCTGGAGGACTGGCAGGAATGTAGTCCCCAAGCATTGTCTCTTAGAGAAAAACACATGCAGGGGAGAAACTAGAGAGAAGAACGCGCAGTTCCTCCCAAGAAGCATGCAAGCCACGGCAATTCCACTGAAGGACCTTGAACAGTGTTACTTTAGTACTGATTTTTGGGAAGCCTCACGGAGGTACGTCCCACTACCACCTCGACCTGAGGGTTTACTCAAACAATACGATTTGTCTAATCCTGGGCTACTAGAAGAAGAGCAATCCCGAGGAGAAGTACTTAGGACAGTAATTGGGACCCATAGATGAGTCCCTGAAGCATCTGATATGTTAGAAGAAGATGAAGGTATATGAGCTGGGATATTCTTTGAAACAATTACATTGGTATTTTCCTGTACAGCAGTGGTATCACTGACACAGGCAGATACATCAATATCCATAATACAGGTGGTAGAATCACTCCGCTGCTTAAGCGGAACAGAAACTGAATCTTTTGAAGTCACAACATCCGTGGCATCCACATTAACTTCACGCCCCTCTGATGATCCCGAAGGAAGCTTGCGAGGAGGAACTTCTGTTGAATCAAGAGATTCATCAGAGCCACGAGAACGCTTCTGGTGAAATTGAGAGGAAACTATGGATGAGTCCACAGAGATGGTTGCCTTACAAGGAGGAACATCTATAGAGTCAAGTGCCTAAAAGGAACCGCGAAGCCGTCTCTGTGGCAGTTTAGGTGACTTAAGTGTCCTTTTGGGAGAGCGTGTGGCAGCGTGAACCTCTACCACATAAACACCTTTAGCTAAAGTCTGAGAATTGTCATCAGTTTAAGGGTCACCAGAATGAGTGTCTGATAAAGTTTCCAAGACAGAGAAACTATTATGTAGAGTAACCTTAGACACGCTCTCACTAGAGCAAAAAGCAGCTGCCTCTTGAGAGGGTTGAGAGGGTGCTGCAACCAATTTAGGGCGAAGGGAGGAGGCATATGTCTTCACACCACCATCCTTCTGTCGCCTGAAGTTGAGTTGCCGTCTGGCACTACCTATGCTAATGAATTGGGTATTAGCCAAGTGGAGGATATCCTGCTCAAGGAGGTACATCTTACATTGGCGAGACTGCTAGGGGTGAGCATCTCTGCAGTAAAATCAGTAACTCTCTGACCGACACTCAGAAGTAAGATGTAAGTCAAGAGCAGAACAATTACCACACCGGGAACGGTTGTTGCAGTTCCTCCTCCCATGACCAAACTCATAACAACAGAAACACTGTAGGGGACGCTCAACAAAAGGCTTCACCTCAAAAGAGGTGTGGTTAATGTTAATGTGATCTGGGATATGCGAGCCATAGAAAGTGAGGATGATCATATTTTTACTGCCTTTCATCTTTGTTTCTCGTTGGACATTTTCTGGGCACATAGCGAGAATGTCCTCTTCAGAAAAAATCATACAGGTCCTCATTATATATACGCCCTTTGCTATAATTAAATGTTCGATGTGGTTTAATAGATTCAATCATGCTATCAGAAGGACAGGGGAGATTGAGGAGCATCATGGCCTGTGTAAGATCTTTGGCTCTGATTAAAACGCCCTTACCATATTTCTTTATGTGACCCATTGGTAATAATCCAATTTCTTTCTCCAGATACCGGGAAGCATGGATAAGGTTACCATGTCCCTCCCTATAGTAAGCCACAAACCAAAAGGGTGTAGGAACCCGACGTTCCTTTGGGACATACTCTACAGAGTCATCAAATATGTTAGGGCAGTAGTCATTGTCACTGTCAACTACATTTGTGGAGCGCATCATCTGACCTTTACAGTGAGTATCCCCCACAGTAAGAAGATCTTTTGCCTCAAATGTTGCTTTAGCAGCAGCATTTGTATTGAAAGTAATATAGCACCGATTAGACCTACAATCACTGTCATATGTGATTCGGATTCGAAGAACTACTCCAAAACACTTAAAAATGGAGTGGATAGCGCCATAGGAAAGGGATGCAAGTACATTCGTTAACATTAACGTGTCCAAATTGCTAACAGGGTTCTTCGACACAAGACCCGACCTGCTAGGTGTACTCTTATTTGCAGCTTTCTGCATACTACCACGACCAGAGAGTGACGTCTCGAGGCCCTGGTCGACCCCCGCTCGAGGAAGAGATTGGGGCTTTTCTTTATCCATATATCATTGGTTTAGTGTTGCTGGCCCCAGGAGCCAAGAGCTACTACCTACCAGGCAGATGAGGTGACCGAGCGCTGGTCGCCGTGGGTGGGGTACCTCTTCCCCCACGGGGTCACTCGTTTTAAAAAGCAGCCTCAATGGCTCGAAAGTTTGCACACGACGGTGCTGAGACCCCATTCCCCAACATCTTCCGGCCCAGACACCCTACCATCCAACATAGGACGGCCCCTAGAGGGCAGTCCCTCTGGAGGGCAGCACTGTTGCCTGTACTGGCAGCCTAATGCATGGGAACAATTTAGTCTGGTCTCTCACTGGCGATCTTACTAGCATGGGAAGCCCTCTCTCCCCGAAATCGGGGCAGAGCAGGGGCCGGAGCCCCTTCTAGTCTAGCTCGCCAGGTCTTAGAGACACACAAGCCCCCCCTCCACGTCAAGATGGTTCCCGTTGAGGGGGGGTTAGAGAGTGTTTCTATGCTTCCCGGATGGAGTAATCAGCTGATATATCTAAAAACAGCATTGTGGTACTATTATATCAGTGCCTAAAGTCTTGTGCTTCAGAAAATTAACTAGCAGAATTGAACAATTTTGATATTTAGTATAGGTAACGACTATTGCATTAAAACGAAACCAACTTTAAAATACTGAGAAGATCTTCGATCAAAAGACTGCGTGACACAATGCATTTCAGTGGAAACTCATGTTTAATTAATTTGTTGAAATACTAATGTCCTTCGAGTGTAGAGTATGACCTTATATTTTATTGAAAAGTAAAGCTCAGAACCTAAGAGGTTAAAGGCCTCCATAGACTATCAATCATACCTGTGCAAACTAGGTGGTTGTGCAGGCATAACCGTGGTGTGTGGTTGTGATTGATGGTTTGCGCAAATGACTGAACAATATCCAACAAGCTTTTAGTCAATCACACCCACCCCTGCATGATAATGGGTTGATTCCACAGTGATATTGGTTTGTAGCTTCCCAACCAACCATACCTGTAAGGCTTCATTATTTTCCATAATATAAGCTGAGTATCCACATTCACAAAATCTATCCAACAGTTAGATAATGATAATCACTGTATAGTTTACTCACCAAATTAATTAAATACTTCACCCACAAGTCATATACACAGCTAACATTCTTTCGTTTGCGTGCTTACAAACCAATACCAACCACTGTGGAATCGACCCTGTGTGGTGACTGCTCAGTCTCCTTGCTAGTGTGTGGCAAATCTAAATTATTGCACAATCAATTAGTTTGCGCAGGCATGAATGATAGTCTATGGGGGCCTTTACATTGTGATAATTGAGATATGGTGTTTGCAAGTGTTGAATTATTACATATTATGCTCATTCTAATTATTTTTCTGCATTGAGCACCCATGTGCTCCATTTAAAATTCAATCAATATCTATCCATCTATAGATCTGATACCTTGTTCCTTCCAGAGACTTTCCAGGGTGATGGCCAGAATTAAAGAGGTTCCATATTACCCTGTTCTGAAATGTCCTCCTTGCACGATTGAAGTTTTACTTTCCAGTCATATTCTCTTCATGTATTATTATTATTATTCAACGTTTTGCTTCCCCACTCCACCAATGTATATTCAAACAGGTAACTCTGTGGCAGTGAAGTTTTTAGACTTTCCCTGTCCTCCATAGATATCATAGTTCTTTGTGAAATAAAGCTGAAGGGAAAAAATGAGGTTATGCTTTGAAGAGTAAAAGGGAAAAAATCAGGAGCGAAGGAAAGACAGAGAGCAATAGAGGGAGTATTGATTTTATTGATTGAAGAGATGTGGGGAAAAATGTGAGGAAGTGAAAGGTTAGCCCAAGACTGATACGAGTGAGATTAATAGTTGAGGGAGAAACGTGGGTAATTGTGGGATCACATGATCCAAGTAGTGATCCAAGTAGTAGTGATCCAAGTAGAGATATAAAATATAATTTTGAGTATATTTTGTTCTATAAAATATGCTGTGCGTGATCTCAGTAATGTACAATGAACACTGATAAAAACTATGTTACTTGTGTTGTCAAAAGGAGGTGAGCTTCGGAGGGAGTGGAAGCCTAATATCTTTTTCGGACCAAAGAGGTCTTATTTATTTCATCTTAATAAGTTTTATCATGATTGCAATATGTATGTGATGTTCTATAACGTACATTGAATCATATTTTCAATGCAGAGGGATAATACCAGGCCTGTATAAATAATATTCGACGAAATATGATTAATATCGTTTAGAGGTTAGGTAAACTCCCGACATAATAACGCTACCTGCAAGTCTTAGCATTTCCCTACATTTCACGGATTGTCTTCTTCTGCCGCTCTTCTTTACCTTTCCCAAAGGATAATCAAAGTTACATATATTTGCAGGATGGCAGAACTTCAGAAGCTACATGGAGAGATGCCAAGCAGCTTTCAGACTGAACTTTACAAGTGGGCTCTTGAGTGTATGTACTTACTTCACTTCATTATTTATTTCCAATTTGGTCATGAGTTAGAGGTTTATAACAAAACCTGGGTCACTTCCAGCACACATACACACACACTGTTTAGGAAAATAATCATGTCTTGCTTTGTATTTTTTTATTCTGACAAGAGAAGGTATCAGACATGCATAAATAAAACGGGGTAGCTTAAACTGCCTTGGAGAACATATTTATAGAAATAAAAACATGCATAGGCTATGTAACGAATCTTGGATGTAACAACTTTGTTTTTACCGAACAAGCTCCGGTTATACCGAACATATTGTTTGGTATGTGGGAGGAGCCAAAGAAATGTGTCTTTGTTTACCTTGTATCTTTGCTAAGTCTACTGTACAATGCAGACACACACACACACACACACCACTCTGAACACATTATATTTGCACCACCATAATGACCATTAAAATGTCGATAGGGGATCGTTAGTGAGGTTTGTTATATCGAGGTTTTAGTGTAATGTGACTATTAAAGAATTATCATAATACACCTACTGACAGTAAACTAATAATAATAATAATAATAATAATAATAATAATAAGCATAGAAGTTATATGTTTTTTTTTATAATGCAATGTAAATGTGAGCATTGCATACAAGTTGACATTACTAATGACTAAGAAACTCGGAAAAATTGATAGATATATTCTATGACATCAGTTTAGTTAACCTCATAAGTCCAGGCAACTTCCCTCTTGCCTCCCGCCAGGGCCGGGTGCATTATTACGAACTGTATATTGAGTCGGCACCATACCCCCCGCCAGCCAATCAACGCCTAGATGTATCAGCCAGCCCGAGCCAATCACGACGCAAGAAGGGCTTGACAATGACGTCATGAAAAGTTTCTATGTACCAAATATATATTCTCAATATTTTGTTGCCACATGACTAATAGTAGAATATAGAGAGCACTTAGTAAAGAAGCATAATGGAAAATGTACTCTCCTATATACTCTGAAGCGTGAAACTCGACACAAACTAGGCTACTCGTACTGAACAATGTTGATGACTAAGGCTAAGTTGCCATGTATAACTTTTGCCGCGAGATTATAATATGTGATACGCACTGTCTTAATCAAAGCTCTCATTTTTGAGGTAATTTCCTCAGATTATCGTAATTTGGGGTAATTTAAGGTATAGTTGTTGCGATCAAAGGTAATTTCCATAAACCATCAGCTCTTCTTTGGAAGTTGTACATGTAAAATCGTGCGTTCATACTGATCATACCTTTCATTTGTCAATTTGTAATAATCATAACCACTAAAATTACGTATCACTAATGTACAGTATGCCACGTGCTTACTTTATCCTCATATGATCATATATTTCAGTATCTAAGGTAATATAGCCCCATCTATGGTAATTTCACACAGTTTCAGTAATGCATACTACAAAGTAAATATTAGATTAGATTAGACTTTAATTTTATATATAGCGGTGAGTTCTTGACTGGAATGTCCCATGCAGCAAGAGGGAAGCATAAGGCTACTCATAACCTTTCCCCTTCGCATGTCATCATTGCTTGTCTCCTCATAAAATTATATTGTATAATTATGTATTTCAGCATTTCTCTTTTTTTTACTAACCTTTTGTTCTTAAACTAATAATGGAATAGTCATGTTGGAAAACAATGTGCTAGGCCCTACTATTATATTGTACTCTACTTGTATTTCTTTTATTTAATGTATAACTTCATAATATAATACAGGTACTGTACATTAAGTAAGAAAACCTAAATGACATTCACACATTGATAACTTTATGTAAGTAGTTGTTGTTGTTGTTGAAGTTCCTCAAGCTGTCTGGCCGAACAGCCCCGAGCTCTTGAGGAAGGCTATGGCTTGAACCGGGCTTTCCCACAGTGCCCTCAGTGAGTGTATCTTGTGTTGTTGGCGAGTGTCGTTGTGTTCGTTGCAGTCTTCCATGATGTGTTTAATAGAGTGAGGTGCTGTGTTGCATCCTGGGCAGGTATCTGTGATGGCTCTGTCTAGTTTCTTTTGATATGTCAGAAGAGCCGGATGGTGGCCGCTTCTCAACCTGGCCAGGTGGACTCTGTCTTCACGGGGAAGGGAGGATTCTGATGGGTGGATGTCAGGGGGTCGTGCATGCAGCATGGTGTTGTTTTTAAGTTTTTGGATGGATTGGTGGGTGATTTGAGTGTGGATGTGTTTTTGGAGGCTGGTTTGGGGTGGGCAGGGTGTAAGAGATGATAGTATTTGTGTATGGTATCGTGTGCTGGGGGTTGTTTTGATGTTTCTTGGCATCTCTGGGTGTTTTGCCATGTAGTGTAGTGGGTGGCGTAGATTTCTGGAGGCTGCAGCGAATATTTGTGTGCCTCTCATGTCAAGGTGGTCCTTAATCTTGAGGATTTTGGTTTCATGGTGTAAGTGGTCTGTGGGTGTGGTAGCTGTGCAGCCTGTGATTGTTCTTAGGGTTCTGTTTTGTATGGTCTGTAGGGTGTTGAGATGAGTCTCAGTGAGGTTTGAGGCCCAGGCGGGGCTTGCATAATCCATCACTGATCGGATATATTGTTTGTACACTGTGGTTATGGTTTCTTTGGTGTGTCCAAATGTTGTGCTGGGAAGTGATCTGAGGGCCTTAAGTCTTTGCATGCATTTGTTTTTGATGGTTGTGATGTGTTGTTTGAATGTCATGGATGTGTTGAATGTTATGCCAAGTATTTTGGGTGTGTGTGTGTGTGGTATAGGTGTGTTGTTTATGGTGAGGTGTGGTGTGTAGCGGTGTTCTGCATTCCAGTTGGTGAGAAGGGTGGCTGTTGACTTGGTGGGTGCTATTTTAAGTCTGTTTGTGATGAACCAGGCATTGAGTGTGTTGAGGTAGGGTTGGAGGATGTGAGTGGCTGTGTCTGCATTTCTGTGTGTACATGTGAGTGTTATGTCGTCTGCGTAGGAGGCTACTTGTATTTGTGGTGTCTGGAGTGTTGGTAGGTCGTGCATGTATAAGTTGAAAAGGCTGGGTGAGAGTACTGAGCCTTGGGGGACGCCGTTGGTGAAGCTTTTTATGTTAGATGACTGACCAGCATGTGTAACATGGGCTATTCTTCCTCATAAGAAGCTGGTTAGCCATCTTTTTGTATTGTTGTGCATATTTGTGTTGTATATTTTGTTTGTGAGGTTGTGGCG
The DNA here is from genome assembly GCA_033782935.1 of Petrolisthes cinctipes. Taxonomy (NCBI): domain Eukaryota; kingdom Metazoa; phylum Arthropoda; class Malacostraca; order Decapoda; family Porcellanidae; genus Petrolisthes; species Petrolisthes cinctipes. The sequence goes on along the minus strand of JAWQEG010000592.1, from coordinate 37,481 downwards.
GGGGATGGCATCAAATGCTTTACTAATGTCCAGTGTGACTAGGAGTGTTCTGTGTGGGGGTCTATCTGAGTTGATGCCATCATAAATTCTTTGTGTGAGGTCTGTAAGAAGAGTGTTTGTTGAGTGTAGTGGTCTGAAACCATGTTGTGTGGATGCAAGGGGAATGTGTGGTGTGATTTGGGTGATGATGAGGCGTTCAATAACCTTGGAGGGGGTGCAGAGGAGGGTAATGGGGCGGTGTGATGAGGGTAGTGTGGGGTCTTTGTTGGGTTTGGGGATAGTGATGATGTTTCCATGTTTCCAGATGTTGGGTATTGTGTTGTGTGAGTAGCTGTGGTTTGCTATGTTAGTGAGTGCTTGTATGCCTTGTGGTCCGAGGTGTTTGAGGTGAATGTTACTGATGTTGTCTGGACCACAGGCAGGTGATTGTTTGAGGTTGTGGATGATGTGGTTTGTTTTATGGTTTGTGAATGGTGTGTGGACTGAGTCAGTTGGGAAGTATCTCCTGCGTCTGATGACTCGTCGGTCTTCAGGGTGCGGGTGAAGGTGGCTGGTGTGGGAGAAGTGCTGGATGAGGGTGTTTGCTTGTTGTTTGTTTGAGGGTATGATGTTTGTTGTTGTGATGGCTGCGTGTGATTGTGTAGTGTTGTTGTTGGATAGTGTGATGCTGTTTAGTGTTTTGTAAAGTTTTTTGGTGTTTGCCAATTTAGTGTTTTCTGTTCTTTGATTTTGTTGTTTATTTGTGTGTTTAGTGTTTGTATTTGGTGTACTGTGTGATGTGTGAGTGGGGTTGGGGGTGAGTGTTTGAGTGTGTCTCTTTGTCTGATGAGGCCTTGAATTTCTAATGTAAAGTTGGGGTTGTATTTTCTTCTGTTGCCTCTGGGGATGTGTTTGTTGTTTGCGGTTTGTATGATTGTGTTGAATTTTTGTATGGTAGTGTTGATGTTTGTGATGGGTGTATTGTTCAGTTTTTCAAAGTGATCTTCTGTGTCTGTAGTGAAGATGTCCCAGTTGGCTTTGGTGTAGTTAGTGTATGTGTGTCTGTGGCCAGCTGGGGTGATTCTTGATTTAGTTGTGATGATGATTGGGAGGTGGTCGGAGCCGAGTGTGTTGACTCCCCTCTGTACCAGTCCTGATTTTGTCCCTTCGAAGAATCTGGTACAGTACCTTGTTGTTGTAGTTGGTTGTGGTAGGTAGCTCGGCGGCGTGGTGGTGTTCAGTCAAGGTTGGAAATAAACTTCAGTAAGTAAAATTAAGACTTACTTTATTTATTAACTCTAAGGGAGTTTTGTGCCCTGTCTTGTCTTGTGTTAATGGAGTACAGAGAAGATGTCTTTTGACTGTTTTGATCTTGAGTCCCTGACTACAGCTATCTCGGTCAGTTTATATTCATTCTGTACTTGATGCCAGTACTGTTATATACATTATCTGTTTGAAAAAAAGGAGGAAGGTCTTATTTGAGCTCCACCCCCTTTCTCTTCTCTGAGGTTCTCTCTCCCTCTCTTATTCTCTCTCTCTCTCTCTCTCTCTCTCTTACTCTCTTTTGTGAGTACCTGAGAGCACTGGGTTGGAGAGATGACAATAAGATAGGGAAAGTTAATTGTCTGAGGGGGATGCAGGTAGGTATAAAAATATATGGGAGAGTGTATGTTCTGTGTGTGTGTGTGTGTGTGTGTTTTTTTTGTTTTGACCCACCTGGGTGGTATGGCCAGGTGTCTAGTCTTCAGGTACCTGACCAGCAATCTGATAAACAGATTGTGAGGTATTTTTAATGGACCCCTTTTCTTAATGACTTTTACGGTGTATATCGCTCAGTCCCGCTACCGAATTTTATCTGTCCCCAGATAACATCTTTATTGTGGGCAACAGATGTACAATCCTCGGTAGTTACATATAAGGACTATGAACTAAATAATAAATACAACAAATAGTAACACAATAAATGGGTATCAAGACATTGGCACATAGTATACATAAACGAAAATCAATACATGAGACCATAAAGAAATCAACTTAAAATTAATGTGTTGAGCTAGGTGCTTGTAGGTATATGTATGTAAGCTAAACCTATGCTGATGATTCACACATTAAGGAAGGGTAAGCATTATTGCTATGTTGAGTCTGTGATGGAGCAGTTAAAATATTCTTTTCAAGACGAGATAACACAGTATAACGTCGATAGACCTTCCTAATGCAAAATAAGAAAATCATTGTACAGGCCAAAAGAATCAGACATGGAATTATAAATGTAGGTAGCAATACTTCGTGATCCAGATATGGAGGAATCAAATTATCAGATAAGGATGTTTGAATCATCGTATCATTGAGTAGACTCAATAGTTTCACTTTTTCTGAAACAACTGATAATTGGGAGATATTAAACAAGTCGACATTATACGAAATATGTTGAAAGGTGGAAGAGAGTGTCATGTTTTCAAGCAAGTGATGTTTACTAGGTAAGGTAACTATTCTCTTGGATCGTATTTCACATGAATCTGCTGCCTTATAGAAGCCTTTAACCAGACCATGTGTAGTGTCATTAGGGCAGATCAGTGTTACTTGTGTCTCAGCAGGAAAGTATAGATAGTGGAAATTAAAGAAATGACGATGAAAGAGAGTTTGATTAGTAACAGATTTGAAAGTACATGCAGAGAGTGCTTGATGAGTATCCCTTTGACTTAAAGCAATTGGACATGGTGCATCATTTGGAGCTTGAAATGCAAACAAATATGCAGGACAAACATATAAATGAAGATATGCTGCATGGCAATTGAGAAATTGAGCTTCACTAAGCACATCAACAAGAGAATAATCATCACTAAGAACAATATTTATAGGTTGGGAATCTAACATTAAAAGATTATTTCCTACATTCATTGGGAATGGTTGTACTGCATAGCCTGTGAAGGACATCTTACTCTTCATTGGAATAGTAATTAGTATATATTCTGGTGTTAAAATACTGTTCATGACTGTATAATAATATTCCAGATTAGGTTCATGAAATATGGGAGTAAGATGGTAGTTCATCATAGCTATTACAAGTGCATCCTGCAATTGTTTGATTGGTAATAATCGCGAGTTAACCTTACCTAAACCTGCAGTAATTACATCCTTAATTAATGTTTGACATGACTCCCTAAGTCCTTGTACTTGAATTTCAGTTTCCTGCCAACTAACAGATATAAATAGAAGCCTAAGAATGCTATATGAGTTTTCTATTTCTGTAGATAATAGTTGCTGTTGTTTATTTAAAGCATCATAAATGGTATTCAAGTTTTTATCAATGATCTGAACACTTTTATATATTTGCCTGACTACCTTACCCTGATTTACAACTGCTTGTCCTACAACATTCAATTTTTGGGATAATGCCTGCACATCACTATCCATTGCAGTACCAAAGAGTGCCTTAGATATTTCACCTAAAAAATTAACTAAACCACGCTCCTGGCGGTGATGGTGGCTCTGAGCAATTGGATTCTTATGTAATAGGCGAGCAATGTAACTAAGGTCGCTTAATTCCTTCATAGTGCGTTGAACCTTAAAGGACATGACTGAATATAATGCCCTGAAATCACTAAATGCCATCGAGTCATTCCTGTCAGGCAAAACTAGTGTATCATTAAGTATCTGCAATCCTTGCTCAACTGCAGAAAATTTGTGAAATAAATCAGATATATCTTGTAAGGAATAAGAAATAGTAATAACATCTTCCGTCACCAATATTTTACCAAATTGTTGGACGAGCGCTCCCGGGATAAGCACATCATCATTAGGGACGGTGGTTACGTCAGCGTAACCTTTTGTTGCCGCGAGTATGGCTATGAAAACCATAATATATGTTGAGTTGGGCCACATCTATAAGAAGAATTATAATCTTTTATTTCTTCGCCGATCGGAGTTTCTGTTTATAATTGTTTATTTTATGATTATCAGTAGTAGAAATAATATTACTAGGAAGAGGAAATAGGTCATGTTGCAGAGATTCTGATTGGTTATTTAGATGGTGGGTTTGCGCGCTTTTTACCAATTTCTTTATTCTGTCTACATGAACAATATCATCCGCCTGAGTAAAATTATGCTTTATGGAAATCTTAGTGCCCCTGCCTACTACAGATATAACCGTGTACGGTCCCGTGAACCGAGGCAGAAGTTTCGAAGTTCGATCGGGTTCCTGTAACATTACCTGATCACCTGGAGTGAAGGTTTGCGTTTTTGCTTTATTATGTTGCCTTATACGCATTTTATTTCTGCTAGCCTGTAAATTGTTTTGTACCTCATGATGAATTTGATGAAATGCAACTCGCTGTCGTTCAGCGTAGTCGTCCATGTTGTAGCATGGCCTCTGTGTGGGAATTGTTATATCATATGGAAGACGTTTCTGCACGCCAAATATTATTTCATGAGGAGTCTTACCCACTGTTTCCGTTTTTGTAGCGTTTATAGAACAGACTGTCATATCAATCCAGTCCTCCCATGTGGAAGGGATTTTATTTATTGCCCCCCGAAGTACTTCTAATATTTTACGGTTTTGTCGTTCTGCTAACCCATTAGATGCAGGGTGATATGCTAATACAAACGTTTGCTTAATATTATAAAATTCAGATATCTTCTGTAAGATACTGTTACGAAATTCCTTACCATTATCTGAAATAATGATCTTGGGACATGTAAATGGACATATGAATTTGGATATAAATTTATGTGCAACCTCTTCTGCTGTTTTCGTTTTCAGTGGAGCTACCACCAAATATCTAGAAAAATGATCAACCACAGTTAATAAATAATTCGAGCCCTGATGTGACTGTGGGAGGGAGAGTAAATCCATTCCTACTATTTCCCATGGTTCACTCGGCATTGGATATTCCCCTAATGGAGCTGGTCCAATTGGATGTCCCTTATTTGCATTGCATGTTTCGCATTGAGCGATATGTGTTGCAACATCTACTTTCATTGTCTGCCAATAGTACTTCGTACGGAGAATGGACAGACATCGATCTCTGCCAGGATGTCCTGCTGTATTATGATATAAGGTTAATACCGAGGGAATCAAGGATTGTGGTATTACTATTTGATCAGTTTGAATGTTACGTTTCCTAAGTTTCCTATAAACAACATTATCATGGAGGGAGAAGTTATTTATGCTAATGGGTAATTCCTGACCATCATAATCATCACCTGAGTTTAATGAGTAATTTATCGCTTTTATCATAGAATCCTGTTGTTGATGTATACGAACTGCATTGAAGTCAAAGTCTATGGGTGACTTAGAAACTGAAGAGACAGGATGTCTGCTTAAAGCATCTGCTACATGATTTAATCGACCTGGAAGGTATTTAATATCAATATGCGGTTGAAATTCCTGAATTGTTAGATACCATCTAGCCAATTTCCCCGTGAGATTTTGAGTTTTCAGGAAGCCAATAATCGGTTGGTGATCTGTAAAAACTTGTAAAGGATATCCCAACACGATTTCCCTGAAGGTACGAAGTGCCCATACTACAGCCAAAGTTTCCTGTTCTGTTACAGAGTAACGAGTTTCCTGTGCATTTAATATTCTCGAAGCATACGCAATTACCTGACACTGACCTTTAGCAATTTCTTGCATAAGGACAGCGCCTAAGCCTAATGAAGAAGCATCAGTACAAATTATAAAAGGTAACGAAAAATCTGGGAATGCAAGAATTGGAGCTGATACCAATTTATTCTTTAGTAATTCAAAGCTCAGCTGTTGTTCAGGCATCCATACAAAATCTGCATTTTTCTTGAGGAGATTATTTAGGGGCTTTGCTATTTGGGAAAAGTTTCTTACAAAGCTTCTATAATAAGAACATAAACCCAAGAATGACTTTACATTAGTTGCATTTTTTGGAGTTGGGAATTCTTTCATTGCTCGTATTTTATCAGATTGTGTATGGAGCCCTTTGCTATTGATGGTATGTCCTAAAAATTTTATTTCCCGTTTAAGAAAGTGACATTTAGACATTTTAAGTTTAAGGCCTACCTGATGCAACCTATGCATAACCTTCTTTAATGTTTCTAAATGTGAAGGAACGTCCTTTGAAAAAATAATCAAATCGTCTAAATAAGCAATGACTTCATTATTGATATCGCCAAAAAGAAAATTTACCATACGCTGAAATGTGGATGGAGCATTACATAACCCAAATGGCATACGGGTGTATTCATAATGACCATGGGGAGTACTAAATGCCGTAATGGGTTGACTTTTATCATCTAATGCTACTTGCCAGTACCCACTGACTAAGTCTAATGTGGAGAATATAATAGGTTTTGTTTCACCAATGTTAGACAAAACATCTCTCAATAGAGGGAGGGGATATTTATCTTTAATTGTAGCATTATTTATTTTCCTGTAATCAATTACTGGTCTAAATTCACCATTATTTTTTTAAACCAAAAACATAGGGCTGTTATAAGGGGAGTGAGAATTCTTAATAATGCCTTCATCCAACATTTCACTTACCATTTCATTTACCATTTTCTGCCTACTATGAGGTAATCTATATGCTCGAGTATAAATAGGTTGAGGGGATGTTAGGGTAATGGTATGCTTTATAATATCGGTTTTTCCTAAGGATTCACCAGGTAGGGCAATCGCATCTCGATATATAGCTAGAATGTTGATAAGATCATCACGATAAGGTGGAAAATCACCGCCATGGACAAAATTACTAAGTTGTTCCCTACCATGACTGTCAATATGATTCCCTTCGGTAAGAACCGATGCAATATTTCCTTGTGGTATTTGATCCAACTTCCATCTGTACAGATCACATAGATATGTTCCCTTTTTCACCTGAATATTGGTAGATGTTTTATTAAAGAGATAGATAGTAGCAATATTACTATCATTTACACTGGTTAAAGTAGATTCTAATCCCAGGTTCTTTATTTTCACTGACTCTATTAAGGATAGAACATTAGTATGTGGCTGTACATGAGATGGAAGCTTTACCTTCAATTTATGGACGAAATTTGGAGTTAATATAGTATTACATGCAGCAATAGCCTTTATGATCATGGAGTCGTTTCCATCATTTGTATTATAAATAGAGTGAACGTTACTTGAACGTAAATAATGGCCAGGACAATCCTGTATCGGAATACATTTATTTTTGAAACGTATTATTTTATATCCTGGGTTAATGACAATATCCTGCCTAATAATGTCTGATAGTCCCAATACACCGTCTGTTGGTAGATCATAATTCCTTATTATATAGAATTTTATGTTTATATGGTTAGTTCCCTTTTCTAACCTTACAGGAAGGGTTAGTTTCCCTATGACCTGTAATTTATTTCCTGTTATGGCTGACAATTCTATGTCAATGGGCTCTATTTTATTATGTAAATGTCGCTGGGGATTTAAGTTGCATAATCTTTTAAAGGAATTTTCAGATAACAATGAAACTGCCGCGCCTGTGTCTATCATTAAAGTAATGTTACAATGTAATACCTGTACAGGGATTGATAGTACATTACCGGTGGAGGCGACGACAGGGTTTATGGGACGTACTACTTTCTGGGATGTTGCCATTTCGTATATTGGGGTGGTCTCGTTTCGTACCTCGTGTTTCTTTGCATGTCCTCTTTCATTCTTTTAAGCACCACACATTCATCTGAGGAATGTGAAGTGGACTCATGTAAATGACAATATTTATTGGAATAAGAATACTTATTACGTTTCCATTGATAATTCCCCTTAGAATTATGTAAGAAATAACAGTCACTGGTATAATGATTAGTTTTGTTGCAATGTTTACAAAATTTCCTTTGTGACTTTCCTTGATTTGATGTGGCACTATTATTGAAAGTCTTCATTTCCATTGATGGAGCAACATGTAATGCACGAGGTACGCTCTGAGGGTCTTTCATACTAAGTTTGGAAGCTAACTTGATTAGTTTGTCATTAGGACCAAAGGAATGTTTAGGAATATCCAAACGATAAGTTTCTTTTAACAGTAACGTAAATTGGACATATTCGATTAATTTATTAACATTATCGAAGGTAATATTCCCATTATGTACCCAAGGTGAGGACTTTAATGATTCTTTGGCATCTAAGGCTAGGGACCCCGCTAATGCAAGTGCTTTTGCTGGATCATGTGCAGTTATGTTATCTGCAGTTGTTTTAGCCATTCTTTGGACCCATGACAATGACCCATGGAGCTGACCATCTCCAAAAATATCTATGAGTGACTCCCTAAACGTATCATATGACGTTAAGTTATCAGGGTCAGAAAAAGCACTTGCTGTTAGCATATAGCTAGCTGGACTATCTGGTGCAATATGACCTCGCACAAACCTAATCTTATCTATATCCTGATTAATTTCTGCCTGACAAAATGCATCCTTCAAATGTCGCAAAAAGAGATGAATTCCATATCTTGGATCATCTCCCGTATATTGCTTTAAATAATTAGGGGTTGGTAATACTCTCACTGTTTGAAATTGGTTAGGCATAGCAGGTGAAGTTTGGCTAGAAGGAGTAGGATTAGAGACATTAGGAGATTGTAGAGAAGTGGCCATGATTGGAGAGGATACAAGATGATATGGAATGCCAGATCGAGTTTTAGAAGGAGATAGGATGGAAGAAGATGAAGGTGATTCGTATGTGTCGGCACCAGGAATAAGACTTTGGGACACAGGGGATGAATTTTCTAGCCCGGAGCTCAATGAATCATTGGTAGTGGTATTCAATGTTAGGTTTGGGTCGTTTGGATGTTTAATGGGGGAAAATATATCGAAGCTCTGCTTTAACTTAATGAAAGTATTCTTTTTAGACATCAAATGAGGAACCTATAGCTTTCTAACATGTTCGTGAACAAATGGAAAATAATGTAATGTAATTTGTAAATGTACCTACGTTTTTGTGTAGAGTGATGCTGCTACGATGGTGACGACGTGATGACGAGGTCGAGCTGGGGTGTTGCCTGACGAGTCGATGTCGTGAAGATGAGACGATGTTGAAGTGATGAAGCGAAGATGATTAGTTAGCTCGCACACTAACACACTAATAGTCGTTATTGAAGTGAAGACGATGAACGTTGACTTGCTTTACGAGAGAATTTACGTAAGAGGTGTCAACTTGAAGGTGATGGAGTGATGGCGTTGTCCTTACGAGAGCATTTACGTAACAGGATCGCCGATATGGTAGTGATGAAGTGATGATTGTTTGTTGTGAAGTGGATGAGGTCCTCCTTGTAGGTCGCGTTGTAGTTATCTTGGAGCAGGAGACCTTTGTAGGTAATTTACTTGTGGCATAAATCTCCCTCGTTAGAGGTCGTAAGATTATCACCACTGAAGGAATTGCTTGAGAGAATTTACAAGTCAATCCTTACTTGTTCTTGAACAATGTTAGTCTCTGTACTCCTGTGAAGTTTTGACCTTGCAATTTGCTTATTGCAAAAACACCGCTGCCATCAAAATGTACCAGTCCTGATTTTGTCCCTTCGAAGAATCTGGTACAGTACCTTGTTGTTGTAGTTGGTTGTGGTAGGTAGCTCGGCGGCGTGGTGGTGTTCAGTCAAGGTTGGAAATAAACTTCAGTAAGTAAAATTAAGACTTACTTTATTTATTAACTCTAAGGGAGTTTTGTGCCCTGTCTTGTCTTGTGTTAATGGAGTACAGAGAAGATGTCTTTTGACTGTTTTGATCTTGAGTCCCTGACTACAGCTATCTCGGTCAGTTTATATTCATTCTGTACTTGATGCCAGTACTGTTAGATAGGAGGAAGGTCTTATTTGAGCTCCACCCCCTTTCTCTTCTCTGAGGTTCTCTCTCCCTCTCTTATTCTCTCTCTCTCTCTCTCTTACTCTCTTTTGTGAGTACCTGAGAGCACTGGGTTGGAGAGATGACAATAAGATAGGGAAAGTTAATTGTCTGAGGGGGATGCAGGTAGGTATAAAAATATATGGGAGAGTGTATGTTCTGTGTGTGTGTGTGTGTGTGTGTGTGTGTGTGTGTGTGTGTTTTTGACCCACCTGGGTGGTATGGCCAGGTGTCTAGTCTTCAGGTACCTGACCAGCAATCTGATAAACAGATTGTGAGGTATTTTTAATGGACCCCTTTTCTTAATGACTTTTACGGTGTATACCTCCATGATGTTCTGGGTGCTAGGTTGAGGGAGCAGAAGGTGATGTCGGGTGATGTTGGTTGGTAGAGGGCTTGGTGAGGGATGTGGGTGTGTTGGTGTGTGTTGTTTAGTGTGATGAGGTTGTCTGTTTGGGAGAGGATTTCAAGTCCTCTGTTAGTGTCTGGGTTGTTGATATACCAGGCCGATGTCTTGGCGTTGAAGTCACCACCTAGGATGAGGTTAGGTTGGCTGGTGATTTGTTGGAGTTGGAGGGTGAAGTTATGGGGAACTGTTGGACTGGTTTGAGGGGGGATGTATATGTTGGCTATTGTGGTGCTGGTTATTTTACCGGTGCGTATTTTGATGGCCTGGAATTCTGTGATGGTGTCGTGATGGGGGAAAAGGGATTTGAGATGTGCACTGGTTTCTGTGTAGTTGATGGATTTGTGGATTAAGGTGATGAGTCCGCCGCCATTGCCGTTGGCTCGATCTTGTCTGATGGTGGTGTAGTTGGGGAATGTAGGTGTTTTGTGTGTGTTATGTAATCTGGTTTCTTGTACGATGGCAATGTGTATGTTGTGTTGTATGATGAAGTGTGTGAGTTCTTGTTTTTTGGTGTTAATGCCATCGATGTTTATTTGTATGTTTATGTTGTGAGTGCGGTGTGTGTTGTGTGCTGCTGCGTTAGGGTGGGGAGGGGGGTCTTTGTCGGGGTTGGGGATCTGGATGGTGGTGGCTGTGTGGGTGATGGTGTTGGGAGTAAGGGTGGTCGGGGTAGGAGTGGTGGTGTGGGTAGTGGAAGACGAGTCTATGTGTTTGTGAAGTGTTGTTTGGAGGCGGGTGTTGTATTTGTGGGGTGGGTCCAGTTTATGCAAGGGTTGCGATAAATTGAGCCCGTTATCTCTTTGTTGGATTTTGAGCATGTTGGACATGTGTGTTTGTTGGTGGGTACTGGGTTGCTCTCGGTGTCTCCGGCTAGAAGGAGGAGCCGAGAAATGACAGCCGGAGGATCATTTCTCGGTGGTGGAAAAATGTGTGATTGTGTGTGTTGTGTGAGGGGTGTGGTAGTTGCCCGGGTGACCGAAGCCTTTCCTAGGAGCTCGCGCCTCCTTGATGGGGGCGGGGTGATTTTGTGGCGGTTTGGCCCCCATAGCTTCTTGCAGCCTTGAGGGGTGGTCCCACGACGTAGACGCCGCCACTCCAGGACCTATGTAAGTAGTTATCTTAACTAATTTGCTGTGGATAACTGATATGTGTGATTGTCAGCAATACCACAGGACATTCATTTTATACTGTATATTACAAAGGGATCAACAACTGATAGGCAAGCTAAGGTATAGTCTTTATTATCACTAAAGCCTATAAACTATTTTCAAAATTATATTGTCAAACCCTCCCTCTATGAAATCAAGGTTAAACATACTGGTAGGCCTATTTATAACTTTAAATCATGACGTCATTGTCAAGCCCTTCCTGCGTCGTGATTGGCTCGGGCTGGCTGATACATCTAGCCTCGTTTTTGGTGCCATGAGTGTCGTGTGCCATTATGCCCTGTAGACTCCTTCACAGACTACCATTCGCTAGAAAAGTGATCGTGACACTTGAAGAAAATAAGTACCGGTACAGTAAAAGTGACACTCGGAGAATATTAGTAAAGTGAATGTGACACATGTAGAAAATATGTATAGTGATAATGAAGTGATATTGACAAGTAAAAAAAATGAGTTACCATTATGAATATAGACGTATGAAAGGTCCCACACTTCACTGCAGGGCATAAATACCACCTTGGAATGGTCCTCTAACCACACAATCAGGGGCTGCAGAAACGGGGGGCACATATCGTAAAAAAGGAGGTGACGAGCTGTGGAACACCTCCTAGCCTATGCCACGGCCAACAAGACCCTGTGAACTTTGGTGAAACTTTTACTGTTGCCCTCGACATATCCAAAGCTTTTGATAGAGTCTGGCACAAAGCTTTAATCTCCAAACTGCCCTCATTCGGTTTCTATCCCTCTCTCTGCACCTTTATCTCTGATTTCCTTTCTGGCCGGTCTATAGCTGTTGTTGTAGACGGTCACTGTTCTTCTTCCAAGTCTATTAATAGTGGTGTTCCTCAGGGTTCTGTTCTATCACTCACCCTCTTTCTCCTGTTCATTAATGACCTTCTTACCTGTACCTCTTCCCCTATCCACTCCTATGCTGATGATTCCACCCTACACTACTCCACTCACTATGACAACCGTCCATCCCAGCAGCTCCTCTCCACATCACGTGATGATGCAGTAGCACGCCTCACTTCTGATCTTTCCCTCATCTCTAACTGGGGCAGAGAGAACCTTGTTGTTTTTAATGCCTCTAAAACACAGTTCCTTCATCTTTTGACTCATACTAATCTTCCTGATGACTATCCCCTCTCCTTCAATGACACACAACTAAACCTTTCCCCCTCTCTTAATATTCTTGGAGTCTCTTTCTCTCATAATCTCTCTTGGAGAGATCACATTACTTCTCTTGCTAAAACCGCCTCAAAGAAGTTAGGTGTGCTGCGCAGATTCCGTGATTATTTCACCCCCTCACAGTTGCTGTCTCTGTACAGGGGTCTCATCCGCCCCTGTATGGAGTACGGCTCTCATGTGTGGGGTGGTTCAACATTTACAACACTCCTGGACAAAGTGGAATCAAAGGCTTTTCGTCTCATCAACTCTCCTCCTCTTACTGATTCACTACAACCTCTCTCTCTTCGCCGCAATGTTGCATCACTTTCTCTCTTCTATCGCTACTACACTGGACATTGCTCTTCTGAACTCTCTCAATGTATGCTTCCTCCCCTCAGGAGAGCATGCAACACGCGTCAAGCCTCTCGTTCTCACCCCTTTTCTGACCAACTCCCTAATGCAAGAGTTAACCGGTACTCTCAGTCTTTCATATACACAACTGGTCAACTCTGGAACACTCTACCTTCATCCATCTTTCCACCTTACTACGACTTATGTTCCTTTAAACGCAATGTGTCTAGGCATCTCGAACAAAATTGGACATGATTTTGGACACTCCCACTAACGACTATGCAAATGGGGACAGTGAGCGGGCCCGTGGCCTTTAGTCCCCATCTTTTTTTAATATAGAAAAAAAAAAAAAAAAAAAACACCCTGATCTTGAGCTGAAAGTGATTCCTCTTCATCACCTCCTATCTCTATAAACAAGAGCAGCAGAGAGCTGAGGTTAGTCTCATTGGAAAGAAAGAAGTATATATATATATATATATATATATATATATATATATATATATATATATATATATATATATATATATATATATATATATATATATATATATATGGTAAAGGAATTTTAATCCTAGCCAAAGATCTTACACTGGCCATGCTGTTCCTCAATCACCCCTGCATTTCTGATTGCATGTTTGAATCCATCTAACCTCATTGAACATTTAATTATAGCAAATAGTGTTTATACAATGAGGACCTGTATGAATTCTAAGAAAAAGACATTCTTACTCTGTGCCCTGATAGGGTTCAACGGGCGGGCACCCGTAGCAAAGATGAAAGGCAGTAAGAACATGATCATCTTTACTTTGTATGGCTCGCATATCCCAGAGTGCATAAATATCAACCCTACCTCTCTAAGGGTGAAGCCTTTTGTTGAGCTTCCTATACAGTGTTTTTGCGGTTATGAATTTGTCATGGGAGAAGGAACTGTACAAACCGTTCACATCCTTCTTCTGAGTGTAACCCAGTCTGTCAAAAAGAACACACAAAAAGTGACTCCTCAACACAATGTACCTGATGACCATAATCGAAAAAGTCCGGATCGGGGTGGACGCCCTGAAGGCGGCAGAAGTGCATAGTAACCATCTTGGCAGGAGAGAAGCGAAATTCATAATAATCGCTCTGTCACTGACATATGGGAAGAAGCAAACCAGACCGCCAAATCGTCACCATACATCGAGCTAGGAACACCGTCCAGCAAGGATGAGGCAATGGCGTTAATTGCCACTGCAAACAACGTGACACTTAGAACGCTTACCTGGGGAACTCCCTCCTACGGGTCAGAGAGGGCTGTACCAACCCTCACACAAAAACTGCAACCACTGAGAAACTCCTTAAGAAAGAGCAGAAGGCGACCCCGCGTGCCATAGGCATGGAGTTGCTTTAGGATGCCATATTGCCATATAGTGTTATAGGCTTTCTCTCAATCAATGGATACACAGACCGGGCGCAGATGTCGTGCAAAAGCCTTGCATGCAGCAGCTTCCAACCCGACAAGAGCATCTGTAGTGGAACGGTGTTTACGAAAGTCATACTGGGACGTAGGCAGGAGACCACCCCATTCCCGAAGGTACACCAGTCTGACATTCACCATCTTCTCAAATAGTATGCAGAGACAGAAGGTCAAGGAAATAGGTTGGTAACTGAGGACGACATTATATAATGCTAAAAGAAAAGAAATCGCCTCCTCACCTAAGTGTCGCAACATTGCATATGGGATGTTGTCTGGCCAAAGAGAAGTATCGCCACAGAGAGAGAGAGCAGAGTGCAGGTCTCTCATGGTGAATATATGGTTTCATTTTCGTTCCCCGAGAAATCCAGGGCACTGCGCTCCTGGGCTCTCAACTCATTACTGGCAACCAGAGGTCGAGAGTCACGGCTGGAGACTATTGCAAAAGTCTCCGCCATGGTGTTGGCCACTGATAAGCCATCCTTGATCTTAACTCTATGGACTTTAAGGACATGTGGAGGACTAGGAGAAATCTTCTCCGCCATCTTACCGACTCTCCTGAACACCGAAACGTTCTCACCAGAGTAAGAAGCAGCTGACTATTGAGAGATTTGATAGGGTACTGCAACCGAATTAGATGTTGTCGATTTGGAGTGATGAGGGCGAAGGGAAGAGGCATTTGTCCTCACAACACCATTTTTTTGTCGCCTGAATTTGAGTTGCTGTCTGGCACTACCAATGCTGATGAATTGGGAGCTAGCCAAGTGGAGGATATCCTGCTCGAGGAGGTACATTTTACATTGGCGAGAACGTTGGGGTTGCTCGTCACTGCAGTAAAAGCAGTAACTCTCTGACTGACGCTCAGAAGTAGGATGTGAGTCAAGAGCAGAACAATTACCACACTGGGAATGGTTTGTGCAGTTGCTTCTCCCATGACCAAATTCATAACAGCAAAAACACAGTAAAAGATGCCAAATAAAAGGCTGCACCTCTAAAGAAATAGGGTTGATATTAATACGATCTGGAATATGCGAGCCATAGAAAGTGAGGATGATCATATTCTTACTCTCTTTCATCTTTGTTATTCGTTGGAAAATATCTGGGCACATAGCAAAAAGGTTTTCTTCTGATAATTCATACAGGTCCTCATTGTATATACATCCCTTGCTATAAGTAAATATCAATGAAGTTTGATGGATCAAACTTGCCATCAGAAAGACAAGGGAGATTGAGGAGCATCATGGCCTGTGTAAGTTCCTTGACTCTATTTAAATCACCCTCACCATACATTTTTATGTGGCTCATCGGTAGTAATCCAATTTCTTTTTCTAGATACCGAGAAGCATGGATGAGGTTACCACGCCCCTCCCTGTAGTAAGCCACAATCCATAAGGGTGTAGGAACGTGGTGCTCCTTAGGGACATGCTCTAAATAGTCATCAAAGATGATAGGGCAGTAGTCATTGTCACTGTCAACTACATTCGTTGATCGTATCATCTGAAGCATACAGTGAGTATCCCCCACTGACAGGCTGCTTTGGCTTTGACGTTATATAATGCCTGTCATAAGTGATACGGATACGGAGAACCACTCCAAAACACTTAAAAATGGAGTGGATAGAGCCATCATGTCTCTCACATATTTACACGCCATGTCCCTTTGGATTTCGAGTCAGAAAGGCAATGGAGGATTTAGTCATTGCTGACTTCCAGATTTGTTCTGAGCGAGTCCCCAGGGTGGCTCCATGGCTTCTCCCAGAAGTTCACTCATGGACTTACTTTTAAGATAAAAAGAAATCTCTTCCTCCTCCAGAGGCTCGCTCCCTCTTCCTAGAGCATGCCTCCACTCACAGGGGGTCCCTCCCTGTGTACACTGATGAGTCAAAGTCTGATGCTGTAGTTAGTTTGCATATCCTCCTGGGACGTCGTGTCCGCAGAGTCACATTTTGTTTGGTCCCAGCTCATGTGGGTGCCTATGAGAATGAGCGGCCTGATGCCCTGGCTAAGGCTGTGGCCTCCAGTGCTCAGCCTCCTGCCTGGCATCATCAGGTAACTGCTATTAACCTTCGACCCTACATTGATGTTTCCATTTTTTCCTGCTAACAGGACAGATGGAATGCCATCAGGGCTAACAAGCTCCGTGGCATCCGCCAGTGCTTGGTTTTGTGGAGCTACAGCGGCCTGTAAGAGATGGCTCTTGCCCTTCTCTCACGTTTGATCCATGGACTTTTAATAAAGAGGGCTCCCCATTCCTACTGTGATGATTGTCTAGCTTCCTTGACTGTGCGTCATCTTCTTGTGCAGTGCCTTAACCTTGGGAACCTTCGTCGTAGGTACCACTCCAAGTACAGTGTGGGGGACGATTTATACAGCTTCTCTCAGGTGCTCGGGGAGGAGGCTTGTAGTGTGGGAGGGAGCACCCTCCTCCACAAGTTGTGAATGCTATTAATTTTATGGCTTCTTTTTTAGATAGTTTAATGTTTCTTTCGCTTTTATTTTTACTCTTTTATAAAATTTACTTTATCAGGTTGTTTTAGTATAATGTGAGTTTTAGATGATACGTCCTTTTAATCATGCTGCTTCTCCCTTTTGGGGTAGTGAAGCCTGGCTTATATACGTATATATTTTATAAATTATAATAGATAACTATATTTTGAATTCTCAAGAATTTATTATTATGTGGGATGGTATATTAACTTGGCTGTTGCGCCACCAGATGCCTAATGGCATCATCTATCAATCATTCAGAACATTTGCTGGCAATTTTATATTTTCATAATTGTAATATTGAGATTAGGATGTGATTTCTTTTTATTGTATTAGCTATATTTCGGCCTTGTGGTGAAAAATGTATTATTAGGAATTATTTGGGATATTGTGGGAGGGGGGACACTTCATGTAATATTTTTTTTTATATGTACTTAGCTCTGTCACTAGCGAGACACGGAATTGTTCCTGTCCTAGTTGACAGAAAAGGGATTAGGACCTGTATTAAGGGAGAGGGGAATATTAATAGTAACAATTGTTTATTTTTGGATTTATGTGGGTTAGCTCTGTCAACTGGCGAGACAAGGAATTGTTCCTGTCCTAGTTGACAGAACGGGGAGTAGGAGATATTAGCAAGGGAGAAAGAAATTATTATTGTATTATTTTGTACTCGTACCAATAGGTTGATAAAATAAACGGGTTTATAATAATCTGAGTATTTCCGTCACTGATGTAACAAATAGACTGTGTTCCTTTATAGATAGTAATAGATCCCTAATTCAAATCACTGATCGTACCCCCGTTAGAACTGTAGTCTGGGTTGCTTACTCGCGAGCCTTCTTAACGTAACATTACGCTACCCTTCCGGTGTGTGCTCACTTGGTTCCTCTGATCGACTTTGGTCTGGTGGTGGCAGCGTTTACCCAGTACTGGAGAGGAGCTGGACTTGTCCTTTGTATGATTTATTTTTGGTATTCGCAAGGCAAGTCCTGTTCCTCATCGGTATCTTGTTTTTTTTTCCAGACCAGGTTGATACAGCTATAGGATAGAGTTGTAGCATACACTGGTGTGTGTTTTTTTTTTTTTTTTGTTAAAGGCAGTGGGTTTTTGTTTCCCTCCAAGAGTAGAGTAAAAATAGTAATATCCAAGAATAAAGTAAGGGGACAAAAATCGAGCTTTTACATAAGGTCACCAGTGAGAGACCAGACTAAATGGTTCCCATGCATTAGGCTGCCAGTACGGGCCAACAGCGCTGCCCTCAGGAGGGACTGCCATCCTATGTTGGATGGTTGGGTGTCTGGGCCAGGAGATGTTGGGGAAGGGGGTCTCAGCACCGTCGTGGGCAAACTTTCGAGCCATTGGGGTTGCTTTTTAAAACGAGTGGCCCCGTGGGGGGCCACGGCGACCAGTGCTCGGTCCCGTCATCTGCCTGGTAGGTAGTAGCTCTTGGTTCCTGGGGCCAAAAACACCAAATCAATGATATATGGATAAAGAAAAGCCCCAATCTCTTCCTCGAGCGGTGATCGACCAAGCCCTCGAGACGTCACTCTCTGGTCGTGGTAGTATGCAGAAAGCTGCAAATAAGACTAGACCTAGCAGGCCGGGTGTTGTGTCGAAGAACCCTGTTAGCGATTTGGACACGTTAATGTTAACGAATGTACTTGCATCCCTTTCCTATGGTGCTATCCACTCCATTTTTAAGTGTTTTGGAGTAGTTCTTCGAATCCGAATCACATATGACAGTGATTGTAGGTCTAATCGGTGCTATATTACTTTCAATACAAATGCTGCTGCCAAAGCAGCATTTGAGGCAAAAGATTCTCTGACGGTGGGGGATACTCATTGTAAAGTTCAGATGATACGGTCCATCAATGTAGTTGACACTGAAAATGACTACTGCCCTAATATATTTGATGACTCTGTAGAGCATGTCCCAAAGGAACATCGGGTTCCTACACCCTTTTGGTTTGTGGCTTACTACAGGGAGGGACGTGGTAACATTATCCATGCTTCCCGGTATCTTGAGAAAGAAATTGGATTATTACCAATGGGCCACATAAAGAAATATGGTAAGGGCATTTTAATCAGAGCCAAAGATCTTACACAGGCCATGATGCTCCTCAGTCTCCCCTGTCCTTCTGATAGCATGTTTAAATCTATTAAACCACATCGAACATTTAATTATAGCAAGGGGCGTATATATAATGAGACCTGTATGAATTCTCAGAAGAGGACATTCTCGCTATGTGCCCAGACAGTGTCCAACGAGTAACAAAGATGAAAGGCAGTAAAAATATGATCATCCTCACTTTCTATGGCTCGCATATCCCAGATCGCATTAACATTAACCCCACCTCATTTGAGGTAAAGCCTTTTGTTGAGCGTCCCCTACACTGTTTCTGTTGTTATGAGTTTGGTCATGGGAGGAGGAACTGCAACAACCGCTCCCGGTGTGGTAATTGTTCTGCTCTTGACTCACATCTTACTTCTGAGTGTCGGTCAGAGAGTTACTGCTTTTATTGTAGAGATGCTCACCCCTTGCGTTCTCGCCAATGTAAGATGTACCTCCTTGAGCAGGATAACCTCCACTTGGCTAATACCCAATTCATTAGCAAAGGTAGTGCCAGACGGCAACTCAACTTCAGGCGACAGAAGGATGGTGGTGTGAAGACATATGCCTCCTCCATTCGTCCTAAATTGGTTGCAGCACCCTCTCAACTCTCTCAAGAGGCAGCTGCTTTTTGCTCTAGTGAGAGCGTTTCTAAGGTTACACTACATAATAGTTTCTCTGTCTTGGAAACTTTATCAGACACTCATTCTGGTGACCCTTCAACTGATGACAATTCTCAGACTTTAGCTAAAGGTGTCCATGTGGTAGAGGTTCACGCAGCCACACGCTCTCCCAAAAGGAAACTTAAGTCACCTAAACTGCCACAGAGATGCCTTTGTGGTTCCTCTGAGGCACTTGACTCTATAGATGTTCCACCTTGTAAGGCAACCATCTCTGTGGACTCATTCATAGTTTCCTCTCAATTTCACCAGAAGCGTTCTCGTGGCTCTGATGAATCTCTTGATTCAACAGAAGTTCCTCCTCGCAAGCTTCCTTCGGGATCATCAGAGGGGTGTGAAGTTAATGTGGATGCCACGGATGTTGTGACTTCAAAAGATTCAGTTTCTCTTCTGCTTGAGCAGTGGAGTGATTCTACCACCTGTATTATGGATGTTGATGTATCTGCCTGTGTCAGTGATACCACTGCTGTACAGGACAATACCAATGTAATTGTTTCAAAGAATATCCCAGCTCATATACTTTCATCTATTAACATATCAGATGCTTCAGGGACTCGTCAACGGGTCCCAATTACTGCCCCAAGTACTACTCCTTGGGTTCGCTCTTCTTTTAGTGGCCCAGGATTAGACAAATCTTATCGTTCGAGTAAACCCTCAGGTCGAGGTGGTAGTGGGAAGTACCTCCGTGAGGCTTCCCAAAAATCAGTACTAAAGTAACACCGTTCAATGTCCTTCAGTGGAATTGCCGTGGCTTGCGTGCTTCTTGGGAGGAACTGCGCGTTCTTCTCTCTAGCTTCTCTCCTGCATGTGTTTCTCTCCAAGAGACAATGCTTGGACACTACATTCCTGCCAGTCCTCCAGCATACTCAGCATTTTATTCCAATTCATTTGAAAGGCAGGGTCACCATGGTGGCTCTGCCATCCTAGTTCGCTGAGATATTCCATGCACGAGCCTGGAGCTTGACACTCCGCTCCAGGTTGTTGCAGTTAAGGTATTTATGGACCGCCCGTACACTATGTGCAGTCTATACCTTCCTCTCAGTGTTACAGTTGAGAGGGGTGATCTCAACCGTCTTGTACGGGACATACCCTCTCCCTTTATTTTATTGGGTGATTTTAATGGTCGTCATCCTCTGTGGGGTGACAGTTCGGTCAACCCCAGTGGTGTTTTATTGGCTTCTTTTATTGAGGATGAGGGATTTGGGGTTCTAAATACGGGAGATATGACACATTTTAATAGCCCTACTGGGACTTTTACAGCCATTGACATTTCCCTTTGCTCACCCAGTGCTCTGTTGGATTTTACTTGGAGAGTGTTGCCTGATTTATATAGCAGTGACCATTTCCCTATACTTTTAGAAGGTAACAGGTACGAACCACAGTCTTGGTTTCCTAGGTTGAAATTAGAGAAGGCTGACTGGCAATTTTTTAGAGAGCTAACTTCTTCAGTCTCTTCTGTAGCCGATTTTGGTAGCTCTGACGAGGCTGTAACATATTTCACTGATATGCTCCACTCTGCTGCTCTCAACTCTATCCCTAGAACTTCTGGCTACTTTCCCAAACGTCCTGTCTCTTGGTGGTCACCAGTCTGCACCACTGCTGTGCGGGAGAAGCGCGCTGCTTTTTCTCGCCTTCTTCGCAATCGTGGGGACCCAACTCTTTTAGAAGACTTCCGACGGGCAAGGGCTTGTGCTAGACTAGTTTTAAAAGAGACCCAACGTGCATCTTGGAAGGTCTATGTGTCTTCAATTAATACTAAAACTCCACTCACCCAAGTGTTCAGGAGAGTCCGTAAGATGGCGGGGAAGTTTTCTCCTAGTACTCCACCTGTACTTAAGGTCAATGGAATTAAGATCATGGATGGTTTGACAGTGGCCAATATCATGGCGGAGGCTTTTGCAAGAGTCTCCAACCGTGACTCTCGACCTCTGGCTATCAGGCATGAGTTAAGAGCCAAGGAGCGCACTATCCTGGATTTCTTAGGGAATGAGAATGAAAGTTATAACCATATATTCACCCTGAGAGACCTGCATTCTGCTCTCTCTCTATGCGGCGACACTTCTCCTGGGCCAGACAACATCCCATATGCAATGTTACGACACTTGGGTGAGGAGGCGATCTCATTGCTTTTAGCTTTATATAACAGAATCTGGCTGGAGGGTGTCTTCCCTTCTGGGTGGAGGGTTGCTACCATTCTTCCTTTCCTCAAGCCGGGCAAGGACTCTTGTGTTGCCCTCAATTACCGACCAATTGCCTTGACCTCCTGTCTCTGTAAACTATTTGAAAAGATGGTGAATGTCAGACTGGTATACTTCTTGGAACAGGGTGAGTTTCTGTCTCCGTCCCAGTCTGGCTTTCGTAAACACCGTTCCACTACAAATGCTCTGGTCAGGCTGGAAGCTGCTGCATGTGAGGCTTTTGCAAGACATTAACACCTTGTCTGTGTATTCTTTGATTTAGAGAAAGCCTATGACACTACATGGCAATATGGCATCCTACAGCAACTCCATTTATATGGCCTGCGAGGTCGCCTTCCACGCTTTCTTAAGGAGTTTCTCAGTGGTCGCAATTTTTCTGTGAGGGTTGGTACAACCCACTCAGCATCTGTTGCACAGGAGGAGGGCATCCCCTAGGGAAGCGTCCTCAGTGTCACATTGTTTGCAGTAGCAATTAATGCCATTGCCTCATCCCTTCCAGACGGTATAGCCAACTCGATGTACGTTGACGACCTGGCAGTCTGGTTTGCTGCTTCCCGTATGTCAGTGGCGGAGCGGCGCATGCAGCTTGCCCTTGACAGGGTGTCACGTTGGACTGGTTCTCATGGGTTTCGATTTTCTCCTTCCAAGACAGTTGCTATGCACTTCTGCCGCATCCGAGGCATCCACCCCGATCCGGACTTATTCATGTATGGTCATCGGATACGCTGTGTCGAAGAGACTTTTTGGGTCTCCTTTTTGACAAACGTTTGACTTGGGTTCCCCACTTACGTACACTTAAGGTCTCTTGCCTCAAGGCTCTTAACCTGTTGAGGGTCCTTGGCCATACGTCCTTGGGGGCTGATCGGGCCACCCTCCTCCGCCTATACCATGTTCTTATTAGGTCAAAACTCGACTATGGGTGTGAGGTGTACTCTTCTGCCACCGATTCCCGTCTCAGAGTTTTAGACCCTGTTCATCATGCTGGAGTACGTCTGGCGACCAGAGCCTTCAGGTCGTCCCCAATCCCCAGTCTCCTGGTGGACGCTAATGAGCCACCTCTTGATCTCCGTCGCCAGTCCTTGATGGTTCGTTGTTGGCATCGATTACATCGACTTCCTGACTCCCTACCCTGCTTGGCGGTGTCATCTGATATCATATCTCAGTACTACCTTTTACATTCTCGTACACCATGGCCCTTTGGCTTCCGAGTCAGGAAGGGTATGGAGGAGATTTGTACTGTGAGGGTCCCCAGGGTGGCTCCATGGCTTTTTCCAGAAGTTTTTCCCTGCACCTGCTTTACAGACAAGAAGGAATCTCTTCCTCCTCCAGTGGCTCGTTCCCTCTTTTTAGAACATGCCTTCACTCACAGGGAGTCCCTCCCTGTGTACACTGATGGGTCAAAGTCTGATGCTGGAGTTGGCTTTGGAGTTGTCTTTCCTGACTTTTGCCGTGGCGGTAGGCTCCCTTCTGTCATGTCAATTTTTACTGCTGAGCTCTCGGCCATTTTATATGCCCTCCAAGTATTTTTTACTCTCCCTCAGCCTTTGTTTACTATTTATAGCGATTCCTGTATTGCCTTGCAGGCCTTGTGTAATTTTAACTCTTCCCATCCCCTGGTGTTGGCCATTCTTGAGTGGCTTGTCCTCCTGGGTCGTCGTGGCCGCAAAGTCACTTTTTGTTGGGTCCCGGCCCATGTGGGTGTTGATGGGAATGAGCTGGCTGACGCCCTGGATAAGGCTGCGGTCTCCAATTCCCTGCCTCCTGCCAGGCGTCATCCTGTTCCTGCAGTGGACCTTCGACCCTACATAGATGCTACCGTTCGTTCCTGCTGGCAGGACAGATGGGACGCCGTCGGGGCTAACAAGCTCCGTGACATCCGCCAGCGCCTTGGGAGACGGCTCTTGTACGTCTCCGCATTGGCCACACATTATTGACTTATGGCTTTTTAATGGAGAGGGCTCACCCTCCCTACTGTGATGATTGTCTGGTCCCTTTGACAGTGCGGCATCTTATTGTTGAGTGTCCCAGCCTTGGTGACCTTCGTCGTAGGCACCTCTCTGAGTATCAGGAGGGTGACGGTTCTTACAGTCTCTCTCAGGTCCTCGGGGAGGAGGCTTGTGGTGTGGGAGGGAACACCCTCTCCTATGTGGAGGAGGCTGGCCTTCTCCACAAATTGTTAATTTTATTGTATTTATGGCTATTAATTTTTAGGTAGTTAAAGTTTAATGTTTCTTTCGTTAATATTTCAATTCTTTTATATATCTAACTTAAGTAGGTTATTTCATTAATATATGATTTTTTTGGAAGACGTGGGTTTTATTCATGCTGCTTCTCCCTTTTGAGGTAGTGAAAATTATTTAATCTTTGTACATATTTTATTAATGATGTAGATGACCATTTTATGTTGGGCAGTATATGACCATTGCTGTTGCGCCGCCAGATGCCTAATGGCATCAATAAATAAATAAATCAAAAGTCTCTGTAGCGGTCCCTGGTCATATACCTCCAGAAGATAGGCGTGGCAAGTAGGTCGTAATTGGTCCAGCAATCTCTCAGGCGATGTCTTCTGCAATGTTGCATCAAGATTGTCAGCGCTAACCACACATACATCTCGGCAATGATCACGTTAGTCCAGGCCAACATCTTAGAGTGTTCTTTATCGGGCACATTGCCAAAACTGAATAACAGTTCTCTAAAGCTGTTCATTTCCTACGTCCTAAACGTCATCAGAGCTACGTGGAGAAAGGCCGAGAAATTATTCACTATTGATGATGTAGGATGACAGGAAAATTCATCCTGAAAATATGTATACAGTACCTTTGAAGCTATTACCTTCAGACCACAAACGTATCTGCCACCCTTAGTATAATGGCAACAATATAATAATAATGGCAACGAATATAAAAGAGTGGGAAGTATATAATATTATAATGGCAATAACTATTGTATATATAATGACAGCATCAGCATAACACCAGTCATTTGACATGCACTATTTGCTTTTGTGTCTGTCATGGAGAGTTTGTTTATACTGGGCGGTGGAGCTCCTCCTGTTTCCTCCAATTTCTAAGGAAATAGAGGCCCCAAGGTGCCACAAGCTTAACCTACAGGTGCGTGAGTGTGCACAGGTGAAGTAGTGCTATAGATCAGGTGAAGGGTCATTTGGACTTAGTCATATTTTAAGGCTGAAAATCAGGAGCCTTGTCCAAAATTTCCCCTTGATCCTCGCCCTAGTTTCTGCGCATGTGCAGTGACAACTTCTGATTACCTGATTATATAAACACAACAAAGCACATGTCAGACAGACAGGGCATGAGCAGCAAAGCCACGAACCATCGCCACAGTTGCCAATAAGAGAGAATATCTGGACAAATTTCACAAGGCAGACCTCCAGCAGCGATGCCGCGAATTAGGAATAACCAAAGTTTGGGTTAACAAGAACGACCTCATTGACATGATTCTTAATAAAATACAGGAGTCCTCCCAAACCCTACAAACTTCACAATCAAGGACTCAGTCACACTCCTCACCTGACAGGCAGTTCACCCACCCTGATGTTACACTGGTGTCCACTGTGACTGACGTCCCACACCCGTTACCTTCCTTTGATGCACAACTGACATCCAACGACGCTGTACTGTTACCTGACAGCAAAGGTACACAACCAAGAAGCATTCTTCCTAACGTTAATCAAGCATCCGCTGTAGACCCCATACAGACACTCATAGATGTTGACCCTTGGCAACTCTTAGCAGACGAAACACAGCAGCCCGTCATAGATGACACCCATCCGTCCTCGCCCCCTCACCACGACACGTATAACCAGGAAAGGAAGCAGCTGCAGGCTATAACTACAGACATTAAGACAATCATGTCTAAACTTGAAATAATAGACACTGAAATTGAGCTGCTAAATACAGAGGTGAAGTCAGCCTACTCCATTATTCAGCTCCTCCAGCCGCATATCAGTGTTCTGGAACAAGATAATAAAAGCAGACGACAGGACGCAGCTACACACACCACAACCTCCTTCAAGTGTCTCCTCTTAGGAGACACTAACACACGACGAGTTTTTCGCTCTGATCTGGACGACAACTGTATGGTGAAAACTGTAACACGTGCAACTATAAATCTGCTAAGAAGCTGGGTAGCCGATAAATTATAAAGTGTTCCATCCGAGTGTGTAATTTTTGGTGGTGTGTATGAAATTTTTGATGAGTTATCCCTAGAAATAATTCTTGATCACATACGGTCTTTAATCAGTGATCTCAAAGTAAAAAATAGCTAAATGAAAATTCACATATGTCAGGTTGTGCCAGTGCCAGAGCCTCAGGAAATTCAGGTCAAAGTTAAATATTATAATGAGCAGCTCCTTGACTGGGGAGAAGCGAATGGTGTAAACATATTGAAAACGGCTCCAGAGTTCACGCTGGACCGGAAATGTGGACGAATGGTGCTTTGACATAGAGGACAAAAAACCTTGTATATCAAATCGAATGGGCGTGATCAAGCTACTAAGTGTCCTTGAATAACAGTGTTCAGGGTTTCATATATGTAAAAATTGGGCTAGAATCCAAAGACAGCCAAATATCTCCCTGAGCCCTCGTCTTGTAGACACGCGCAATGATGACAGACCTCAGCCTCAAAGTACTGTCGCCACAATTCTCCCCTCCACCGCACCCACTCACAGACCTCCACTGCTACCCACTCCCACACATGTAACGTCTGCACCAGCAAGAACACAGCCACACTTCTCTGCTGCAGCCGCAAAAAGTAGCCCCCCTTACAATGTGGAAGTGGGTTGGGGAAAACGGTGGATGGAAGAGAGTGGTGGCCGCTGCTCGGGCACACCGCCGGAGTTGCCCGAGATTGAGCTGGACTCCCACAGCATGGAATCCACCTCTACACAGCTCCATGTACTTCATACCACACATTACACACAGCCCCACACACCACTCACCACACACTACGCTCAGCCCCACATAACTCACCACACACACCACAAACCGCATAATACACGGCCCCATACACATAGTAACATATACTACACGCAGCCCAACACACCACAACATACACCCTACACACATCCCCGCGCACTGCAGAATACACACCACACACAGCCCCGCGCACCCCCCACCACTCACTACACAGAGCCCCACACACCATTTCCACACTCATTATACGCAGTCCTGTGTACCTCACAACATTCACTGCAACCAGTCCCACACTTTGCACAGCCCCACGCATCACACAACACACACTACACGGAGCCCCGTTCACCCCACATCACTCACAACGTTCAGCCTCACACAACACACGCTACACACAGCCCTCCGCACCTCACAACACACACTACACACAGCCCCACAAATTGCCCTACTCGCATTATACAGAAAACATATCAACACGTAGGAAGTACAGACATGGTTATTACAATTGTGGTGAATACAACCATCGCCAAGATGCATGTCATTTTGACCATAGACTCAAATGTGAACTATGTAATAGATTAGGTCACAAACAGAGGCTGTACCACCTCTATACCAAATAGGAACTTGGCAAAGAAGATAGGGCCAGCAGATCAGTCAGTAAAAGGAATAAAATAACAATTGCTCATATTAATGCTCAAAGCCTGTTAGGTAATAAAGAAGAGATAGACCTCCTAGCTAGGGAAAAGAATATGGATGTATTGTGCATTAGTGAGTCATGGCTGTGTAACGCTATTCCGAATGAAGATATTGACATACCTGAGTTTAAAGTGTACAGATGTGCTAAAGGTAGGGGAGGAGGTGTTTGCATATATATTAGAGATGTATATAAAGTAGTCCCAATAGAATTTGACATTGTGAGACCGCAGGGTGTTGAGGACGTGTGGGTGACGGTACAGAGCAGCAAGTTTTCCAGTGTCGTTATTGGCTGCTGTACAGACACCCAAAATCTCTTAGCCAAACGTATGATTATATAATTGACACTATCAAATATGTTAGTTTAAAAGATAAGCTATTTTACATTTTAGGAGATTTTAATGACAATATTTTATCCGATAGCAGTAAGATGAAGCAAATAATTTCCAATGCCAAACTGACACAGGTAATTAGCAAACCCACAAGATTCATCCCCACTTCTGCTACCCTTATAGACTTAATAGTCACTAATAAGTCCCAGTCCATATTACACTCTGACACATTCCCGTGCCCTGTAGCTGACCACGAGCTCATTAGCGTAACTGTAAACTTAAAAAAGCCAAAGCGTCCACCCACTGTAACAAAAAATCGAGACTTAACCAATTACTCCCCTGAGACACTATGCAGTTTATAAAAACAACGGAGTCACATTTTGAATAAGATTTTTGCCACAGACAATGTTGACATCCACGTCAATATATTCACTAATACTTTCAATAATTGTTTAGACTACTGTGCTCTTCTAGTTACAAAAGAAGTCAAGAGACCCTTTGCCCCATGGATTAATGAACGTTTATGAGCGTTAATGCATGAGAGGGATACAACACAAAAAAATCTTAAAAGCGATAGGTCCAATGTAGACTTACAGTTGAAATACTAGGAACTTAAAGAGAGAAGTTAAAGAGTCAATTCATAAAACTATATCAGACTATAACAGCAACAAACTTGAGATGAGTAAAGGGAATAGTGCAGCCACGTGGAGTATACTGAAACAAGTTATCTCTTCCGACAAATGCAAAACTCCACTGGAACTTGATAACGACGAGGAAACAGTGAGAAACAATGTGGAAGCTTTCAATAACTTTTTGCCAATGTTGGAAAGGTTACTTCGACTTCAACCGACAGATAGCGACAATATTAAATTAGTGATCAAACACTTAAAAAATACTTCCTCTTGTTGTTCTGACAATATCTCACTACGATTTATAAAAGAATCCTTACCAGTAATAATCATGTATAGTTAACTCGTCAATCGTAACAGGAATTTTCCTGAATCTTGGAAACATGCTACTGTAGTTCATATTTTCAAGAAAGGAGATGTTATGGAACCAAGAGACTATCGTCCAATATCCCTTCTGCCAATTATCTCTAAGATTCTTGAGGAAGTTATTGCTGCTCAGCTCACCTCACACCTGGAAAGCAACCATCTCCTCAGTAAGACACAACACGGCTTTAGACCTACGCTTTCTACAGAAACAGCTCTGCTTATTTTATCGAATTTACTGCTTGAAACTATTGACAGAAGAAACATCTCATTAGTAACGTTATGTGACTTATCAAAAGCATTCGACAGCGTAAATCATAATATATTATTAAAGAAACTCAGTATGTTGCGAATCGACCCCTTTTGGTTCCATAGCTACCTTCACAACAGAACACAGTCGGTCAGAATAGGTAAACATGTTTCTAAGAAACTCGACGTTGCTTATGGCGTTCCGCAAGGGTCAGTCCTCGGCCCAATCCTGTTTTCAATATTTGTGAATGATCTCTCGCAGCCCGTTCCCGACTGCCTGGTCATACAGTATGCAGACGACACGCAGCTCATTCACACAGGAAAAATAAGAAAAATTTACGATCTCGTTCACAGGGGAGAGGTGGCTCTATCTCAGGCTAAGGGATATTTTCATTTAAATGGCTTACTGCTAAATGCTTCAAAGACACAATGTATGTTTGTCGGCAGCAGAGGTCTCATATCTCAAATTCCACCCAGTATTTGCCTACAAGCTGATGATACTAACATATTCCCCAGCAGCTCTCTTAAAAACTTAGGTGTTTACTTTGACTCTCATATTACTTTTAATACTCATGTAAACAAGATAAGTAAGAAAGTCTTTAGCACTATATTGTACATAGATAGAAGAAAGGATTGTTTTAACAGGAGAGGAAGAATAACTCATGCAAACACTAGTACTAAGCATAATCAATAATGGGATAAAGATTTGGGGAACAACAAATATCACTCTTACACAACAAATTCAAAAGCTCTAAAACTTTGCTGCAAAAGTTGCAATAGGCAACGGTGCCAAATACGACCATGCCACACATTTTCTGAGAGAACTTGGCTGGTTGAAAGTGCATCATAAATACAAGTACGAGTTAGGCATCATTACCTACAATATTATCCACCGCAATATCCCTCACCATTTATTCTACTTGCCAAGAGTGATTGATGTTTGTACTGTCCCCACTAGACAACAGCATAAGGTGTACGAGCCAAAGACCAACACCTGTACTGGGGCGAGGTCTTTATTTGTTGCTGGACCAAAACTTTGAAACAACCTTCCTTCCGCTATAAGGAATGTACAGTCCATAAGAACATACAAAAAACTGCTGTTCACTTATCTCTTTAACGAACATTTCAGTGTATAAATTACTTAACACGCCTTTCTTATATGGAATTTTGTATTTCATAATGTGAGGGTCAGAATTATTACTGTCTATATTAATTGATTTGATTATGATTTTAACGGTCTTTTATCTATTGTCTCATTTATAATTTTACACTCTTTTATCTATTGTCTTACTTATAATTTTAATCACAGTATTGATATGTTTTATAGTTTTATACTTTTTTATCCATTGTTTTACTTATAATTTTAACCACAATAATGATGTGTTTCATAATTTTACACTCTTTTATCCATTGTTTTACTTTTAATTTTAATCACAGTAATGATGTGCTTTATTATTTTATACTCTTTTATCCATTCTTTTAATTATAATTTTAATCACAGTAATGGCGTGCTTTATAATTTTACACTCCTTTGTCTATTGTTTTAAATATATTTTAATCATAGTAATTGACATATACCAGGTTATGGTGTGAATACAATCTATAAGTTATATATTAGGGTGGACTTAACTCATCCTGAGTTTGAATGTCATAATCTGTAAATTGAAGCTCAAGAATAACCACTGTGCAATGGAATAAATATCTGATTTTGATTCGGATTCTGCAGCGGTGGGTTTGGTTGCCCTGAATAGGCGGCTGGGTTGTCTGGCGCCAAACCTGACAGAAGAATCAGGACCCATGAAGCTTATCAATCTGGTCAACAGCATCTTCTCCCTCCTCAATAGTGTGGAAATAGAAAACCAATTGTGGAAAATCTTCCCTACAAAGCCATTTAGGGAGCTCAAGAAGAAGCATCAGGAATTTTTGAGGTTAGTAAATTTATATTTGTACAGTTACTCCCAATAGTCCTACACCACCTTTGAATGTGATGGCCTCATATAATAATGTCAAATTATAGCTGTTGATGCCTGACCATTGATCGTAACTGTACAGTCGAGGACTTGAAGCCATCGCCACCCATCCTCATGTCAGGTGCACATGACTTTGTAACAGTCATGTAACAGAAATAAATTAACGGTTTCACTCGACTTTTGTACGAACGGTATTTTGTATAGTCACACCCAAAACTCGTCGCATTACTCAATCCCATGTATCCCTTATCCATGGAATCTGAGACGACGAACATATGCCTATTGCTGTCAATAAAATTTAATGTTTCGATTTCATTGGTTCAGAATAGCCGGGGTTCATCAGCTGATCCAGAATTTTGGGCATGACTGTACGTGTCTGATTTATACTGGTTTTCTCTAATCTAGATAATATAGTTTATTATATCCTCGCTGATACCATAACAGTTGCAGTATTTGGGATTTACCCTCACTTCCCTCCCTCTGTGGTTGGGTGCCAGTTCAGAAGTCGTGACGTGTGTGTGTGTGAGTAGCAGTTGACCTGGGCCACGGTAACGGGCTTGATGAAGCCTATGTCCAATGTCGTAACAAAAAAGAAATAAATAAAATACATAATTACTTCCAAGAATCAAAAGAGGATAGAGATTATCCATGAAATTGAAATACGGGAAGGGAAGGCCACTCTGGAATACTACAACTCGACAACACCTAGCAGAGTGGATTACCCAAATGATATCAGTTGGGATACTGTACTGTACACAGAAAAATAAAGATACAAGAAGTACTGTACGTACATATGAGTAAGTCTCAAAGTATTGCAGAGTGGAAGTGGATGTTGTGGTAAATATTTGAGGATGGAAGGATAAATATGGTCTAGTTATTGAGTATAAGAGAGAGAGAGAGAGAGAGAGAGAGAGAGAGAGAGAGAGAGAGAGAGAGAGAGAGAGAGAGAGAGAGAGAGAGAGAGAGAGAGATTGATTGATTGATTGATTTATTGATGCCATCAGGCATCTGGCAGCGCAACAACAATGGTCATATACCGCCCAACATATAAAGGTCATCTACATCATTAATAAAATATGTACAAAAATTAAATAATTTTCACTACCTCAAAAGGGAGAAGCAGCATGAATAAAACCCACGTCTTCCAAAAGATCATATATTAATGAAATAACCTATTTAAGTTAGATATATACAAGAATTGAAATATTAACGAAAGAAACATTAACCTTTAACTACCTAAAAATTAATAGCCATAAATACAATAAAATTCACAATTTGTGGAGAAGGCCAGCCTCCTCCACATAGGAGAGGGTGTTTCCTCCCACACAACAAGCCTCCTCCCCGAGCACCTGGAAGAGACTGTAAGAACCGTCACCCTTCCGGTACTCGGAGAAGTGCCTACGACAAAGGTCCACATGGCTGGGACACTCGACAATAAGATGCCGTACTGTCAAAGGGACCAGACAATCATCACAGTAGGGAGGGTGAGCCCTCTCCATTAAAAAGCCATGAGTCAATAATGTGTGGCCAATGCGGAGACGGACAAGAGCCGTCTCCCACCGGCGGGACAGGCCACTGTAGCTCCACAATCCAAGGCGCTGGCAGATGTCATGGAGCTTGTTAGCCCCGATGGCGTCCCATCTGTCCTGCCAGCAGGAACGAACGGTAGCATCTATGTAGGGTCGAAAGTCCACTGCAGGAACAGGATGATGCCTGGCAGGAGGCCGGGAATTGGAGACCACAGCCTTAGCCAGGGCGTCAGCCCGCTCATTCCCATCAACACCCACATGGGCCGGGACCCAACAAAAAGTGACTTTGCGGCCACGACAACCCAGGAGGACAAGCCACTCAAGAATGGCCAACACCAGGGGATGGGTAGAGTTAAAATTGCACAAGGCCTGCAAGGCACTACAAGAATCGCTAAAAATAGTAAACGAAGGCTGAGGGAGAGTAAAAATCACTTGGAGGGCCGAGAGCTCCGCAGTAAAAATGGACATGACAGAAGGGAGCCTGCCTCCACGGCAAAAGTCAGGAAAGACAACTCCAAAGCCAACTCCAGCATCAGACTTTGACCCATCAGTGTACACAGGTAGGGAATCCCTGTGAGTGAAGGCATGTTCTAAAAAGAGGGAACGAGCCACTGGAGGAGGAAGAAATTCCTTCTTGTCTGTAAAGCAGGTGCAGGGGAAAACTTCTGGAAGAAGCCATGGAGCCACCCTGGGGACCCTCACAGGACAAATCTGAAAGTCATCTATGCCCATCTCCTCCATAGCCTTTCTGACCTGGAAGCCAAAGGGCCATGGTGCACGAGAATGTAAAAGGTAGTACTTAGACATGATATCAGATGACACCGCCAAGCAAGGTAGGGTGTCAGGAAGTCGATGTAATCGATGCCAACAACGAACCATCAAGGACTGGCGACGGAGATCAAGAGGTGGCTCATTAGTGTCCACCAGGAGACTGGGGATTCGGGACAACCTGAAGGCTCCGGTCGCCAGACGTACTCCAGCATGATGAACAGGGTCTAAAACTCTGAGACGGGCATCGGTGGCAGAAGAGTACACCTCACACCCATAGTCGAGTTTTGACCTAATAACAACATGGTATAGGCGGAGGAGGGTGGCCCGATCAGCCCCCCAGGATGTATGGCTCAGGACCCTCAACAGGTTAAGAGCCTTGAGGCAAGAGACCTTAAGTGTACGTAAGTGGGGAACCCAAGTCAAACGTTTGTCAAAAAGGAGACCCAAAAAGCGAGTCTCCTCGACACATCGTATCCGATGACCATACATGAATAAGTCCGGATCCGGGTGGATGCCTCGGATGCGGCAGAAGTGCATAGCAACTGTCTTGGAAGGAGAAAATCGAAACCCATGAGAACCAGTCCAACGTGACACCCTGTCAAGGGCAAGCTGCATGCGCCGCTCCGCCACTGACATACGGGAAGCAGCAAACCAGACTGCTAGGTCGTCAACGTACATCGAGTTAGCTATACCGTCTGGAAGGGATGAGGCAATGGCATTAATTGCTACTGCAAACAATGTGACACTGAGGACGCTTCCCTGGGGGACGCCCTCCTCCTGTGCAACAGATGCTGAGTGGGTTGTACCAACCCTCACAGAAAAACTGCGACCACTGAGAAACTCCTTAAGAAAGCGTGGAAGGCGACCCCGCAGGCCATAAAAATGGAGTTGCTGCAGGATGCCATATTGCCATGTAGTGTCATAGGCTTTCTCTAAATCAAAGAATACACAGACAAGGTGTTGATGTCGTGCAAAAGCCTCACATGCAGCAGCTTCCAACCTGACCAGAGCATCTGTAGTGGAACGGTATTTACGAAAGCCAGACTGGGACGGAGACAGAAAATCACCCCGTTCCAAGAAGTATTTCAGTCTGACATTCACCATCTTTTCAAATAGTTTACAGAGACAGGAGGTCAAGGCAATTGGTCGATAATTGAGGGCAACACCAGAGTCCTTGCCCGGCTTGAGAAAAGGAAGGATGGTAGCAACCCTCCACCCAGAAGGGAAAACACCCTCCAGCCAGATTCTGTTATATACAGCTAAAAGAAATGAGATCGCTTCCTCACCCAAGTGTCGTAACATTGCATATGTGATGTTGTCTGGCCCAGGAGAATTGTCGCCGCAGAGAGAGAGAGCAGAATGCAGGTCTCTCAGGGTGAATATATGGTTATAACTTTCATTCTCGTTCCCTGTGAAATCCAGGACTGTACGCTCCTTGGCTCTTAACTCATTCCTGACAGCCAGAGGTCGAGAGTCACGGCTGGAGACCTTTGCAAAAGCCTCCGCCATGGTATTGGCCACTGTCAAACCATCCATGATCGTAATTCCATTGACCTTAAGTACAGGTGGAGAACTAGGAGAAAACTTCCCCGCCATCTTACGGACTCTCCTGAACACTTGGGTGAGTGGAGTTTTAGTATTAATTGAAGACACATAGGCCTTCCAAGATGCACGTCGGGCCTCTTTTAAAACTCGTCTAGCCCGAGCCCTTGCCCGTCGGAAGTCCTTTAAAAGAGTTGGGTCCCCACGATTGCGACGAAGGCGAGAGAAAGCAGCGCGCTTCTCCCGCACAGCAGTGGTGCAGACTGGTGACCACCAAGGGACAGGACGTTTGGGAAAGTAGCCAGAAGTTCTAGGGATAGAGTTGAGAGCAGCAGAGTGGAGCATATCAGTGAAATATGTTACAGCCTCGTCAGAGCTACCGAAATCGGCTACAGAAGTGACCAAAGAAGTTAGCTCTCTAAAAAACTGCCAGTCAGCCTTCACTAATTTCCACCTAGGAAGACGAGACTGTGGTTCGTACCTGTTACCTTCTAAAAGTATAGGGAAATGGTCACTGCCATATAAGTCAGGCAACACTCTCCAAGTAAAATCCAACAGAGCACTGGGTGAGGATAGGGAAATGTCAATGGCGGTAAAAGTCCCAGTAGGGCTATTAAAATGTGTCACATCTCCCGTATTTAAAACCCCTAATCCCTCATCCTCAACAATAGAAGCCAATAAAACACCACTGGGGTTGACCGAACTGTCACCCCACAGAGGATGACGACCATTAAAATCACCCAATAAAATAAAGGGAGATGGAAGGTCCCGTACAAGATGGTTGAGATCACCCCTCTCAACTGTAACACTGGGAGAAAGGTATAGACTGCATACAGTGTACGGGTGGTCCATAAAAACCTTAACTGCAACAGCCTGGAGCGGAGTGTCAAGCTCCAGGCTCGTGCATGGAATATCTCGGCGAACTAGGATGGCAGAGCCACCATGATGACCCAGCCCTTCAAATGAATTGGAATAAAATGCTGAGTATGCTGGAGGACTGGCAGGAATGTAGTCCCCAAACATTGTCTCTTGGAGAGAAACACATGCAGGAGAGAAGCTAGAGAGAAGAACGCGCAGTTCCTCCCAAGAAGCACGCAAGCCACGGCAATTCCACTGAAGGACCTTGAACGGTGTTACTTTAGTACTGATTTTTGGGAAGCCTCACGGAGGTACTTCCCACTACCACCTCGACCTGAGGGTTTACTCAAACAATAAGATTTGTCTAATCCTGGGCCACTAGAAGAAGAGCGAACACGAGGAGTAGTACTTGGGGCAGTAATTGGGACCCGTAGACGAGTCCCTGAAGCATCTGATATGTTAGAAGAAGATGAAGGTATATGAGATGGAATATTCTTTGAAACAATTACATTGGTTCTGTCCTGTACAGCAGTGGTATCACTGACACAGGCAGATACATCAACATCCATAATACAGGTGGTAGAATTACTCCGCTGCTCAAGCGGAAGAGAAAGTGAATCTTTTGAAGTCACAACATCCGTGGCATCCACATTAACTTCACGCCCCTCTGATGATCCCGAAGGAAACTTGCGAGGAGGAACTTCTGTTGAATCAAGAGATTCATCAGAGCCACGAGAACGCTTCTGGTGAAATTGAGAGGAAACTATGGATGAGTCCACAGAGATGGTTGCCTCACAAGGTGGAACATCTATAGAGTCAAGTGCCTCAGAGGAACCACGAAGGCGTCTCTGTGGCAGTTTAGGTGACTTAAGTTTCCTTTTGGGAGAGCGTGTGGCTGCGTGAACCTCTACCACATGGACACCTTTAGCTAAAGTCTGAGAATTGTCATCAGTTGAAGGGTCACCAGAATGAGTGTCTGATAAAGTTTCCAAGACAGAGAAACTATTATGTAGAGTAACCTTAGAAACGTTCTCACTAGAGCAAGAAGCAGCTGCCTCTTGAGAGGGTTGAGAGGGTGCTGCAACCAATTTAGGGCGAAGGGAGGAGGCGTATGTCTTCACACCACCATCATTCTGTCGCCTGAAGTTGAGTTGCCGTCTGGCACTACCTATGTTAATGAATTGAGTATTAGGCAAGTGGAGGATATCCTGCTCAAGTAGGTACATCTTTCATTGGCGAGAACGCAAGGGGTGAGAATCTCTGCAATAAAAGCAGTAACTCTCTGACCGACACTCAGAAGTAAGATGTGAGTCAAGAGCAGAACAATTACCACACCGGGAACGGTTGTTGCAGTTCCTTTTCTCATGACCAAACTCATAACAACAGAAACACTGTAGGGGACGCTCAACAAAAGACTTCACCTCAAATGAGGTGGGGTTAATAATGTTAATGCGATCTGGGATATGCGAGCCATAGAAAGTGAGGATGATCATATTTTTACTGCCTTTCATCTTCGTTACTCGTTGGACACTTTCTGGGCACATAGCGAGAATGTCCTCTTCAGATAATTCATACAGGTCCTCATTATATATACGCCCCTTGCTATAATTAAATGTTCGATTTGGTTTAATAGATTCAATCATGCTATCAGAAGGACAGGGGAGATTGAGGAGCATCATGGCCTGTGTAAGATCTTTGGCTCTGATTAAAACTCCCTTACCATATTTCTTTATGTGGCCCATTGGTAATAATCCAATTTCTTTCTCAAGATACAGGGAAGCATGGATAATGTTACCACG
>JAWQEG010000591.1:0-182500 GCA_033782935.1 Petrolisthes cinctipes | reverse complement strand
CTGCTTTTCACACCTTCAGACTCTGCTTTTCACATTTTCACACTCTACTTTTCATATTTTCACACTCTGCTTTTCACACCTTCACACTCTGCTTTTCACACGTCCACACTCTGCTTTTCATACCTTCACACTCTGCTTTTCACATTTCCACACTCTGCTTTTCACACGTCCACACTCTGCTTTTCACATTTCCACACTCTGCTTTTCACCCTTCCTCACTCTGCTTTTCACACGTCCACACTCTGCCTTTCACATTTCCACACTCTGCTTTTCACACGTCCACACTCCACCTTTCACCTCACTCCTCCACACTCCACTTTTCATGTCACCCTACCACACTCCACCATTCACACCTCCACATTCTGCCTTTCACACGTCCACACTCCACCTTTCACCCCCACCACACTCCACCTTTCATGTCACCCTACCACACTCCACCATTCACACCTCCACATTCTGCCTTTCACTTCCACACTCCACCTTCCACACTTTCACACTCCACCTTTCATATCACCCTACCACACTCCAACTTTCACCCCTACCACACTCCACCTTTCATGTCACCCTTCCACACTCCACTTTTCACCCCTACCACACTCCACCTTTCATGTCACCCCACCACACTCCACCTTTCATGTCACACTTCCACACTCCACCTTTCATGTCAACCTACCACACTCCACTTTTCATGTCACCCTACCACACTCCACCTTTCATGTCACCCTACCACACTCCACCTTTCATGTCACCCTACCACACTCCACCTTTCATGTCACCCTACCACACTCCACCATTCACCCCCACCACACTCCACCTTTCATGTCACCCTACCACACTCCACCTTTCATATCACCCTACCACACTCTACCTTTCATGTCACACTTCCACACTCCACCTTCCACCCCTCCTTGTTGCTAAGTGCGTGTATAAAAAGTACTAATATATTTTGTGCAGACATAGTATACAATAATTATGGTGCTGGTGTAAAATCTCTGTTGCTGGGAAAAATGTGTGTGTGAATTATTCTCATACTACATTACCATCTATCTATTTATTTATATATATATATGTTTATTTATTTTATCTATTGGTTTCCCCCTCTCTGGTTTACTTACTTATATGTCATGGAGTGTGTTTGATTTTCTACAATGTTTCGTTCAGTCCTTCACGGTATTGGTGTGTTGTTATGATATTTGTTACCCTGCTATTTCTCGTGAGTTCACCGAGTTTTGTGTGTGTGTGTGTGTGTGTGTGTGTGTGTGTGTGTGTGTGTGTGTGTGTGTGTGTGTGTGTGTGTGTGTGTGTGTTTGTATGTGCCTGTGTACTGTACATGCGTGTAGATCTATATATGTTGGACTGTATATGTGTGTGTGTGTGTGTGTGTGTGTGTGTGTAGACATGTGTACCGGTATAGCCTATAGGATTTTGCTTGTGTATGTACTAGTATGTGTGTACGTATGCTTGCCTGGTAGTGTATGTACGAGTATGTGTGTGTATGTGTGTACGTATGCTTGCCTGGTAGTGTATGTACGAGTATGTGTGTACGTATGCTTGCCTGGTCGTGTATGTACGAGTATGTGTGTGTATGTGTGTACGTATGCTTGCCTGGTAGTGTATGTACGAGTATGTGTGTGTATGTGTGTACGTATGCTTGCCTGCTAGTGTATGTACGAGTATGTGTACGTGTGTGTGTATGTGTATGTGTCATTATTGTGTTCCATCATTCCCCAGTGGTGTGAGTGGTCTGCCAAGGTCTACACTGCATGAGGGCTATTTTAACTCAAGGATCTACTGTGTACAATCTTGGCCTGTTGTTGTGCTATTTTTTCTTGCTGTGTTGTGTTGGTCGACCCATGTACTATTTCTGGTGTTGTGTTTTAGTTGTCTCTCATGAACGGTGTTGTGTTATAATAAAATTTGTGTAGGTCGACTTTGGTATTATTTCTGGTGTTGTGTTTTAGTTGTCTTTCATGAACGGTGTTGTCTTATAATAAAATTTGTGTAGGTCGACTTTGGTATTATTTCTGGTGTTGTGTTTTAGTTGTCTTTCATGAACGGTGTTGTGTTATAATAAAATTTGTGTAGGTCGACATTGGTATTATTTCTGGTGTTGTGTTTTAGTTGTCTCTTATAAATGGTGTTGTGTTATATTATGTGTATGGTGTTGGCTGTGTTCTGTTGATAGGATTGTACTGTGTTGTGCTGTGTAATACCGTGTTATGTCGGTTGTGCTGTTGTGCTGTTTGATCTGTGTGTTATGTTGTGTTGTGTCATTGTTGTTTTGATTCGTGTTATTCTAAAGATCTTCACGAATATTGGCACTTCATCCATCATTTATTCTGCCCCACAAAAATACTTCATTGCAGGGAATATTTTAATACACGTGCTTTATGATTAGCAAAAAAAAAAAAAAAAAAAAAAAAAAAAAAAAAAAAAAAACCCACACACACACACACACACACACACACACACACACACACACACACACACACACACAGTTGGTATTGTACTATATTATATACCCTTCTGTGTCGCCCTCCCCTTGAGGTGGTAATTATTCTTTTTTGGTACATTGGAGTGTCTTGATTCCTCCAAAGTATGCTAGGAAACAGGACTAGAAGAACAAAAGTAATGGTGTTTTGTTGCTTGAAATAGTTTGGAGGATTCAGTTGCTCCAGATTTACCAACGCAAAATTTCCCCGTTAAAGTGGTAATTCTTTATTGGTACATTGGAGTGCCTTGATTCCTCCAAAGTATGCTAGGAAAAACAGGACCAGAAGAGCAAAAGTAATAGCGTTCTCTGTTGCTTGAAATAGTTTGGAGGATTCAATTGCTCCAGATTTACCAACACAAAACGAACGAACGCTGCTTTCATGTTTCTACCTAAAACTTTCATGTAGGTGGTTTGATTCGGTTCATACACTGTACACTTTTCACAACCCCTGTCCTTCCTGTATAGTTCACCTTTATTTTGTTTATATTTTAATGTAACTTTATTTTTTTTTTATCATTTTATTATATCTTATTTTGATTGATATCATATAATTATTTTTATTTTAGTTTTCTGTATTCATTTATCTTTTCATTTATTATTATTTTTTTTTATTTATGCCATTATTTTTATTACTATTGTTTATTTGTTTTTACAATTTTTTTTTTTTTTTTTTTTTGTGAGTGCGTGTTGAATTAGGGCAGGCGCGAGTGTTGAAACATTCGAGTTCTCTCCCCTCTCTCTGCCTTCACCCACACACTTCCGCCAGCTGACCACGCGATGCCAGGGCCCACAGATTACTGCTGGCCCTGTTGTAATCTGGGAGGCTCGAACCAGAAACATTTACCACCTGTCCTCTCTCTTGTACCCACACCTGTCCCCCCTCCTGTACCCACACCTGTCCCCCCTCCTTTACCCACACCTGTCCCCCCTCCTGTGACCACACCTGTCCTCAGTCCTTTCTTACACCTGTCTTTTCATAAACACACACACACACACACACACACACAGACACACACACACACACACACTCAGAGAGAGAGAGAAACACACAGAAACACACAAACACACACATACACACACACACATCCACTTACACATACACATACACATATGGTACCTCAGTTCTCCCATACCTGCACACACAGTCCCTCCCACCTAACCCCACTCTACCTACCAACACACACCTGTTATTTTATTTTTTATTTTCACGTCCAATATCATCTGTGTGTACTGTAACTGAAAACTTCGGGTGTTCTTCGCCAGATTTTCGTTTCAATTTCCCAACCTATATTGCGAAGGGCCGGCCGTACATACATACATACATATCTCTGTGAAAAACCTTCTGTTTCGAAAGCCAGAGACTCGACTGAACCGTTCTCGATTGAAATTGCTGGAAATATTGGTAACAAATTGTTACCGTTGCGAAAACTGAAGGCTCAATTGAACTGACCGGCTTGCAAACGCTTGAACGAACAGTCACAATCAAATATCCACCGACACTTCCTTCCCATCTTGCCAAAAAAAAAATCAGTATCATATAAAAATATAATCATACAACACCTTACGTCAACTCAAGCTATTCAATTATTACTATGAGGTGCTGCAAAATCATACACGTGTTGTTCTTTATTACCAAAATATATATACTACGATGGAAGGTAAGTGTCGGTGGATATTTGATTGTGGCCTGAACATGGAACACTGAGAACGCCATGGACCCACGAGAGAGAGAGAGAGAGAGAGAGAGAGAGAGAGAGGAGAGAGAGAGAGAGAGAGAGAAGAGAGAGATGAGAGAGAGAAGATAGAGAGAGAGAGAGAGAGAGAGAGAGAAGAGAGGAGAGAGAGAGAGAAGATGAGAGTGTGTTTTATTATGAACTTTGTATTGTATGTAACCTCTTGTTTGTGATAAATGGGAGGGTGTGTGTTTCTTAGCCTCGTATAATATTATGCCTTTTGTTTTTATGTGATATGTGGTAGTGGCTGAGAGGAACTAGACTGAATGGGAGAGGAGGTGTAACTATAGGGCCCGATTCCACAGTGGCTTTGGTTTGTTATGATCCTCCCCAATCACACTTGTCAGTTTTAATTATATCCAACAAATTCAGTTCTCCATATCCACAAAAATAATCTGTCGTTGTAGTTCCATTATTACCATAGTTTGATAGTGGAGTCATCAAATTCATCCAATAATTCACTCATGAGTCATATACACAGTTCAGTTTCTTTCGTTATGGAGCTTGCAAACCAAAACAAACCACTGTGGAATCGGCACTAAGAATGGGTTTGTTAAGAGTGGCATTCCAATAGGTGTGGTGTAAGGTGGACGTTGGGTGTGTTAGGAGTACTGTAGGATAACTGGAAGGGATGAGGCTGGGCGAGATTAAATTGAAGTGTGAAAAGTTGAAACGAGATTAGTTGTCATTTGCAAGATGCGTGGCAGGAGGGGGGCAAAAGTTGAATTGGGTGTCAGGGATGTAGGTGGGGCGGCAGTAGAGCTATTTTTTTTATTATTATTATTTCTACAACTAAGGAAGGGTATGAAGGACGAAAACTAATGCAATAAACCCGTGCACTGAATGTACTCACGATTGAAATAGAACTGGAGAGGCCGGCCGCAAATCATGTCATTCATCTTTCGTTTGAGATGCCTTTTTGTGTATAGGATGACGAGAGCTTATAGTGTGTTGGTGGTGGGGTCACTGAGGGTTTTGAGGGTGGTAGTAGTATAGTATGTGGGTAGGGTGACAGTAATGAGTGAAGGCTAGCTATAAGGGGAGCAGTATGTGGGTAGGGTGACAGTAATGAATGAGGGTTATAGCTAGGGGAGGAAGTAGTATGTGGGTGGTAGTGTAGTAGGGTGAGGTCAAGATAGGTGACTGTAGTATGAGGGTGGTAGTGTTAGTGTAGCAGGGTGTATTGAGGGTGTCAGTGTAGAAGGGTATATGAGGGATAGTATGAGGGTGTTAGTGGTAGTGTATTGAGGGGATAGTATAAGGGTGTTAGTATAGCAGGGTGTATGAGGTAGTATAAGGATAGTAGTGGTAGTGTAGCAGGGTGTATGAGGGGTAGTATGAGGGGTAATATGAGGGATAGTATGAGGATGGTAGTGTAGCAGGGTGTATGAGGATAGTAGTGGTAGTATAGCAGGGGTATATGAGGAATAGTATGAAGGGGTAGTATGAGGGATAGTATGAGGGGTAATATGAGGAATAGTATGAGGGGTAATATGAGGGATAGTATGAGGGGGTAACATGAGGGGGTAGTATGAGGGGTAATATGAGGAATAGTATGAGGGATAGTATGAGAGATAGTATGAAGGGTTGTACCGTCAGTGCCACCAACACCA
This sequence comes from Petrolisthes cinctipes, assembly GCA_033782935.1. NCBI lineage: Eukaryota > Metazoa > Arthropoda > Malacostraca > Decapoda > Porcellanidae > Petrolisthes > Petrolisthes cinctipes. The sequence continues at coordinate 176,660 of JAWQEG010000591.1, read as the reverse complement.
CCACCCACCACCACCACACAGTATCGAGCGTCACGTCATAGAACCAACCAAGGTCAAGCGGGCGGACGGGGGGCGTGAATTGGGGAAGAGCAGTGAGGTGGGCGTGTTGTGAGTGAGTATAGTAGGGACCTCTGGAAAGAAACGAGTCCTATACGGGTGGCTGGGTGGGTATAGGATTATGGGTCATGATAGGGTGTTCTGTGTGTTGTATGGTGACAGGGTGTGGTGTGGTGTATAAAATGTTTGGGTATATAAATTAGAACAGGGTGTTGTGTGGTGTATAAAATGTATGGGTATAAGATTAGAACAGGGTGTGTGTGGTGTATAAAACGTATGGGTATAGATTAGAACAAGGTGTGGTGACTGAATGTGTGTGGTGTATAGAATGTATGGGTATAGAGTAGAACAGGGGTGTGGTGACAGGGTGTGTGTGTTGTGTATAAAATGTATGGGTATAGAGTAGAACAGGGTGTGGTGACAGGGTTGTGTGTGGTGTATAGAATGTATGGGTATAGATTAGAACAGGGTGTGGTGACAGGGTGTGTGTGGTGTATAGAATGTATGGGTATAGAGTAGAGTGTGGGTAGTGGGTAGGGGTATACGTTGTGGGTTGTCAGGTTGTGGTAAAGTATTGTATGTGTGTATGTATGTATTGTGGGTAGAGGGTAAGGGTATACAGTCTGGGAGGGGGGGGGTGTAGGTGACAGTAGGTGGGTGGGTAGGTTGTTACTGTACGTGGGTGGGTCCTGGTGGGTTGAGGTGGGTATAGTGGTGGTCATGAGAGTAGGTAGGTGGGTTGGTTGTTACTGTACGTGGGTGGGTCCTGTTGGTGAGGTGGTATATACAGTGGTGTTGATGAGAGTAGGTCGGTTGGGTTGGTTGTTACTTGTACGTGGGTGGGTCCTGGTGGGTGAGTTGGGTATAGTAGTGGTGGTCATGAGAGTATAGGTCCAGGAGGTGGATTCTGTAAAGTTGTTGTTCTATGTGAGTTGGTTCCATATGCGTGCGTAAAGCCATTGAAAGAATAACTAAGCACACACCACACACACACACACACACACACACACACACACACACACACACACACATCACACACACACACACACACCACACACACACACACACACACACACACACACACACACACACACAACTCTCACACACACACACTAGCTCTCTCTCTCTCTCTCTCTCTCTCTCTCTCTCTCTCTCTCCTCTCTCTCTCTCTCTCTCTCTCTCTCTCTCCTCTCTCTCTCTCTCTCTCTCTCTCTCTCCCATTAGCTACCATAAAACAGTATAAGATGGAGAGGTTGCAGCAAATAAGACAATAACAGTGTTGCCAATTCCTTTCCCCCAACTATAAATAAGACCCAAATTTTTCCCCTATATAGCTCCCACGGGACACATGGACTTTATCGCTACATAACTTGGCCCATTAAGGAAGGACTGCAAGGCTCGTACTAATGTGGTCGCCTGAAGAACGTGTCGTAGAGCCAAGCCTATTCTGAGAGCCATATACTCCCAAGTTACAGGGATAGGATTGTTATTATTTTTGCGGCTTTCGGTTAGTTTACACGTGAGATGAAAGTTATACGGTAATTTATAAGGTCCAGGTGGTGTCTAATGTAATCGCGAGCTGAAGTTCATCAATTGTTTACGTATATTTTTATCATCACTTTTTACCAGTACCTTAATTGTCACAGTCTCCCCTCCCTCCCTCCCTCCCTTTCTTCGCCTCCTCTCCCCCTTCCTCCTCCTCCTCCTCCTCCTCCTCTTTACCCTCCCTTCACCTCTCATCCCCCCTTCCCTCCTCCTCCTCTCCTTTTTTACCTTCCCTTCGCCTCCCTCCCCTCTTCCTCCTCCTCTGTAACCTTCCCTTCGCCTCCTCTCCCCTCTTCCTCCCTCCTCCTCCTCTACCTTCCCTTCGCCTCCCTCCCCCCCTTCCTCCTCCTCCTCCTTTTACCTTCCCTTCGCCTCCTCTCCCCCCCTTCCTCCTCCTCCTCCTCCTTTTTACCTTCCCTTCGCCTCCTCTCCCCCTTCCTCCTCCTCCTCCTTTTTACCTTCCTTCGTCTCCCCTCCCCCCTTCCTCCTCCTCCTCCTCCTTTTTACCTTCCCTTCGCCTCCCCTCCCCTCTTCCTCCTCCTCTGTACCTTCCCTTCGCCTCCTCTCCCCTCTTCCTCCTCCTCCTCCTCTACCTTCCCTTCGCCTCCTCTCCCCCCTTCCTCCTCCTCCTCCTCCTTTTTACCTTCCCTTCGCCTCCTCTCCCCCCTTCCTCCTCCTCCTCCTTTTTACCTTCCCTTCGCCTCCTCTCCCCCCTTCCTCCTCCTCCTCCTTTTTACCTTCCTTCGTCTCCCTCCCCCCCTTCCTCCTCCTCCTCCTCTACCTTCCTTCGCCTCTCCTCCCCCCTTCCTCTCCTCCTCCTCCTCCTCTTTACCTTCCTTCGCCTCCTCTCTCCCTTCCTCCTCCTCCTCCTGTGTACCTTCCCTTCGCCTCCCCTCCCCCCTTCATCCTCCTCCTCCTCTTTACCCTCCCTTCACCTCTCATCCCCCCTTCCTCCTCCTCCTCCTCCTTTTTACCTTCCCTTCGCCTCCCCTCCCCCCTTCCTCCTCCTCCTCCTCCTCCTCTATACCCTCCCTTCACCTCTCATCCCCCCTTCCTCCTCCTCCTCCTCCTCTTTACCTTCCCTTCGCCTCCCCTCCCCCTCCTCCTCCTCCCCTCCTCCTCCTCCTCCTCCTCCTCCTCCTCCTCCTCCTCCTCCTCCTCCTCCCCCTCCCCTCCCCCTCCTCCCCCTCCACCTTGGTTGTGGTAGACTCTGATACATAATCCTGGCAGGTAATGTCGACGGGTTTTTGCACCAGAATGTACAGTCGTGGACAATAGTACTGGTAGGCTACACCCGAATAACATATCAACACATAAACTTTGAAGTTGTGGTTGTTATTTTTTTTTTAGGTATATGTTTATGTCTATATGTAAACAGAATATTATATGTTAGTTTTTATCTTCCAGTGGAGAAGTTAAATCTAGTTACGATTGAAAGTTGTTGAGCAAGAGGTTATAGGCAAAGCTTATGTCTATGACTGTACCTTGTCAAGTCTCCTGTAGTCCCTGATTACCTTGGCACTGGCATGGTTCACACACACACGCACACACACACACACCACTATTTTGTTCACCAACACGTGCATGTACAGAAGTTAAAATTGTCTGGCGGCGGGATCCCCTTTGTCATAATATTACTGTGTGAAATACTGGTAGACGTGGGATTACTCAGTGTGTGTCTTGTACGTGTGCCAACCTCGCGTCAGACCAACAGTGTTTGTTTGAGAAGTAAAATAGGCGATCCTCTCTCGGTAGTTCTATACCAGAACCTGTCCAGAAGCAGAGGGTAGTGTCCTGTTGCAAACATATAGACCGTATTGGTGACGTACTAAACATTAAAGCAAACATCAGTGCCATCCCATCTGTTCGTAACATTTCCTGGTACTTATGTGAGTATATGACATGGAACTACATCTACCTGTATAAGTGAATTGAAACAGTGAGAGTTTTGTAATATATTATTTAATATTGTTTATATAAGAGGGGGGCAAGTGAGAAGCCCTCTTTATACCACGTGGTGCCACAGCTTGCCAGCCCATTTGTCAAGTTGTCGACCTTCCCTACACGACCCTCCTCAACCTATACAAATGTAGAGGTGGAGAGAGAGGGTGACGCCATTCCTCACCTGTATACCTCATTGGCACACTTACATATGCAAATGATATCTTAACTGTGACAACACTTACACTTTCAAATGATATCTTAAAAATAATTGCCCATCTAAGGAACTGTAATATTAATACAGCTAGTTGCACTGGTGTGTGTATAAAACGTGTCCATAATTTCGTAACATAAAGTGTGGTGCATGTGGGATTTTTCTCCTTTTTTTTTTTTATTATTGAAGAAAGTGATATATAGATTATTATTATTATTATTGCATCTGTCTATTACGAGTGAATTGATCGTACAAACTGTTAATCTCACCTGTGAATTTGTAGTGGAGTGAATGCATTTTAGTGAACTTCAGAGCAGCATATGAGCGACGAGAAGTGTGCATAGGCTACCCATCAGCCAGTTTATCCTCCTCTACCCTCGTGCCCCATATCTACAATAAAAAAGATATATAAAAAACACTGGAGAGTCGTCAGTCACAGTCAAGGCCACTGGGAATGGTTGAAAGGGACAGTAAAATCTTAAAGAGTGGGTATAATTTTGGCATTTTGGGAGATAACGATTCCTCCAAACTATTCCCAACAACAGGCCAACATAATTTTTGTTAATCTGGTCCTGTTTCCTGGTATACTTTGGAGGAATCAAGGCTTTCTAATGTACCAAAAGTATATACTCTCCCCTTAATTCATGTAATATTTTGTCGGTGTAAAACCTAAAGGGAGCAACAACATGAAAGAAATGGTCTCAAAGGGGTTTGTTTATACTAACCCACATTTGAGAATAGATGTCCTTGCCTCAGTTTGTAACGTCATTAACCTCATGTCACTCACTAACTTGAGTTATCCTTGTACATACCATTACCGTGAGATATATTACACATCAAACAACACCCACCGCACCTTGTCAACTTTCTTAGCCACTCACAAATTTCTGAACTATTAACCTCACATACATCTGCCATATATATATATATATATATATATATATATATATATATATATATATATATATATATATATATATATATATATATATATATATATATATATATATATATATATATATATATATATATATATATACTGGTAGGAATACAAACTAGTGAAAGGATTAGGACACATAGGTAATGTAGATATGCGATAGATAGAATCTTGACAGTAGTAGAGAAAAAGACCCGAAATAATATTTTTGTAAGCTATATAGGTACAGTATTAACTTTGTGAACACTACTGGTATTTTTTTTATTGCCTCGTGGGATGTGTCTGTTGTCTGAGTTTTGTATTATTTTGTTGAAGTTGTGTATAGGCTACCTGTGGATATTTGTGATGATGTGACACCTTCTTATTAGACTGGTGGTAGTGGCGCCACGTCTTGTGGTGAACAGCTGACTTTGTTGTCATATTTTGTGATTTGATGAGTTCTTCAATATACATTAATTAAACTTGTTTCGATTGTGTAAATAGTTGGTAAAAGAAGTGATTAATGTGTGCAAATTCCAGATAACCAAATTCTGGTTTTCACTTTAAGCTGATAATATTGATAAGCGAGTACGTGATGGTGGTGGGGGCGCGGTGTGGCCAAGATGAATGAAGATGTGCCAGCCGAGCCTCCGCCATCCGGCTCTGACCCAGACTCAGCCCTTCATGTGAGTGCCAGTGACCCCGCCCTCAACGCTCTTCATATCACCGTCAGTGAGCCTCTCAATATCCTAAAGAAGAGAGACTCCACCATCTCTGTGGGTAAAAGTGGTAGTCCACTTACTCGCAGTAGAAGGGGGATTGTTGGAGGCTCTCTGGCAAGGGCCTTCAGGAAAGTGTTCAGGAGCCGTACTCCTTCACCCAGCACTGATGAACGAGAGGATGAAGTCAACTCTGAATCAGAGGAAGTTAAGTGTGAAGTATCAAGTGACTCAGAGTGCCATGAAGGGTCACACTCCCTGCTGTGTGTGCCTGATGGTGAGACTGGGGACATATCCGAGTTACCCACCTTATCTAGACTTAATAATAACAGTGTGGTCACGACTCCCGGTGATGAAAAGTGCAGTACCAGTATGAAAGACTTTCAACCCTCACATACACCAATAATGGGCAAGTCTCAGACGTATTCAGCGTTGTCTGAGGCTCTTCATCATGCCTTCCTGGAGGGTATGATATGCAGTGGGGCGGAGGACATCAGTATCTTATCATGTGAAGATATCAATAGTAAAAGTGATAATGACAGTTGTATAAATAAGTCAATCGATTTTTCTGTGAACAATAAGAAAAGTACGAGCTCCATATTGACTGAAGTGAGAGAGAAATTGAGGAACACTATAGAAACGCCTCTTCATTGTTCCTCACTAGCTGTTCCCACGCGGCCAGTCAGATCGAGATCACATTCCGAGCTCTCAGACATTGGCACTGATGATGACAGCAGTTCCCAGCATAGCCAGGAAGAGAAACAGGAGTCTCTTACACACCTTGATGTTGAACATAAAAGTCTGTTAGGGAACCTCTTCAGCTCACGGAGGACTTCACTCATGCCCACAGCTGATGACTCCACCAAAACTGAAGATGGAGTACCTCAGCCAAGTCCCAAACTGAAACGGAAAGATCAGCAATCTACTGCCAGCCATTCAGAGCACGGCAAAGGACACAAGAAACTCGGTGACAGACTTAGTAAAGTAGCAGAGGTAAGTGATATTATTATTGTTGAAATGGTCGACCAGTCTTAATCTACAAAATAAAAGGTAAGTAAAATATCATTATCAAGATCACAGTTAATCTTAATTATTTGTTCATATAAACTCTTACATTTCTTAGTTGTACACAAGATTTATATATGGATAATACAAATCACCCTGCTTACCCAGTTTATTGTTTTCATATCAATTCTTCAACTGTCCCTCTTTTCTTTATATTTACATAGTCTGTCGAGTGTAGGCTATATTCAAAATGTGTTGGTAGGGTAGGCATATACAGTAGTAGCCTACATTTAATTCTGCTTTTGTTCAGCCTAAATCATTAAAAGAACACACTTTTACAAGACCGTGATCATTATTAAAAGTGTTGATGAATTCTTTATGAAAATTCACCTGATGGTAAAAATGAGCAGAGATCTACTGAATATTGAGAAGTTCTTGTTAGCATCGCAGTTACTCAAAGTTTAGGAGTAATGTCATAGATTATAGTCATTAATACACCTTTTCATTTCTTGCATAGCACTTTAGTTTATTCATAGGGATAAACTGGTTCTATAGCTACTGTTTCTATTATACAGTACTCAGTTAGTTGCTCACATAATAGGCAAGCCCTCAACACATCCTCACAATGTATTATATACTGTAATTGAATTAATGTCATACCAATATATACAGGGTGATTCAAAACTACATTTACAAAATGACAGGGTAAAGTCCTGACATGATGTTAAACATATTTCCATACGTAATTTTCAAAAATTTACAAAGTTAATGACAGACATGAAAGCCAAATCCATTACCGTGGGCGAATGATCGAACACTTCTAAAATTAATTCCTCCCCCCCACAGCACCCCGTGTTCTCTCTCGGGTAGACGAGGGAACTTAATACAACGTATGAAGCAATAAACCCTTATCGATCACGGGTATTGTTTTGTGGTTGAGTTACACTTACCGAGTGATACGTGTAGATGCCAGGGCGGTACTACTAACTTATCTGATATTACAAGAAACACGAAGCCTTGGGATCGATTAAAAGCCAACGGATCTGTTTGAATCCCATGATCGATAAGGGTTTCATTGCTTCATACGTTTTAAAACTTGCCTCATCCACTTAAGAGAGAGCAGGGGATGAGGTGGGGGTAGGTGTTATTTTAAAGCGTTCGATCGTTCGCCCACGGCAATGGATTTGGCTTTCATGTGTGTAATTAACTTTTTAAATTTTTGAAAATTACATATGGAAACATGTTTAACATCATGTCAGGACTTTACCCTGTCATTTTGTAAATGTAGTTTTGAATCACCCTGTATATATTATATTTTTTTTACTGTTATTGATTTGATTGTTGAACGTTTTGGGTAATAATGATAATATATGTTAGAAGTTATGAGAGTTAATGAAGACTGTTGCAATTGCATGCTAAGCTAACTTTAGCCTACTACAGTATTATAAAACGACAAAAGAGTCATAATAAACCCTCATTGATGGTTCCTTTTTTTCTTGTCAGTATTTGCAACGTGGAGGATCACGCCTGGCAGAACAGCAGCGTCGCCTCAAGAGTCAAATCTGGAGTTCTGTGGTGACCATCGTTCTCGTAGAGGGCAAGAAATTATTACCCATGGACCCAGATGGCCTCTCTGACCCATACGTCAAATTTAGGTCAGTCAATGCCACTGATGTATTGTATTTTGTGTATTATATGTGTATTATTTGTGTATTATTTGTGTACTGTATTACGTGGTCATAATCTTATTTTACTCTGTGTATTACGTTTTTACCCATACATCAAATTTAAGTCAGCCAATTTCTCTAATATTATATTTTATTATGTGTATTATGTGTTTGTAATCATAAGTCAAATTTACTTACGTCGGCCAATTTCAATATTATGTCTATTATGTTTGTAGCCATCTGATACACACACACTACAGAAAGAGTGATATATACTGTACATACACATCTTTGTTTGTAAAGGAACTGTTACTATACCATACACACAATAATCTGAAAGAACATCAGGATATTTATGATGTCTGGATCTAATTAAAGGGAATATATACATCTCATATGGACTGTATATATATGTGTGTGATAGGATATATGGCCTGGATTTGAGATATATGTCTACTATAATCATTAAAGGGAATATACTGTATACATCTCATGTGGACTGTATATATGTGTGTGTGAAAGGATATATTGCCTGGATTTGATATATATGTTTACTACAGTATAATTATTAAAGGGAATATGCTGTATACATCTCCTGTGGACTGTATTATATGTGTGTGTGATAGGATATATTGCATGGATTTGATATATATGTTTACTAATTAAATGGAATATATCTCTTGTTGTGGATTGTATGTATGTGTGCCTGACAGGATATTTTGCCTGGATTTGAGATATGTGTCTACTAAAGGGAATATATAGATATGCTACATCTCGTGTGGACTGCATAATTATACTGTACTGTACGTATGTGACATGTAATTTTGTCAAGCTATTTTTACTTCTTACAGACTTGGCAATGAGAAGTACAAGAGTAAGGTTGAAGTACACACCCTCAACCCCAAATGGCTGGAGCAGTTTGACTTCCACTCGTTTGAAGATCAGAGTCAAATCTTGGAGATAACTGTGTGGGACAAGGACGTTAGAAGTAAAGATGATTTCATGGGCAAGTAAGTGTTCAATGGTTAATATTGTAATACTGTATTATAATTATGTGAGGTTCTGGTTTGAGCTCAAATAGATTCAGTACCTTATTATATATTTTTTGTGTGTGTGTGTGTGTGTGTGCAGTAGCTCCTGTACAGTACTTTTATATAGATACCAGTGTTATAATTTTCTTCGTTCATGGTACAGTACCATGCATTGTACTGTACATGTATCAAGCAATAACTTAAGGCTAATTATAGGTATAGCCAAATGTAATGCAATGTACAGTACCAGTACAATGACTCCCTGGATGTAGTACAGAGCCATTGTAATGTTACTGTGCCATCGTCAACACCACAGATATTCTTGCATATGGCCCAAGGACAGAATATTTTTATTTACAGTACCATAATTAGGGTATAGTGAACTCTCATTTTACACAGGGATTTGAGGTGTATGATGTAATGTGCATAATGAAACTGTTTGCCAACAACCGTCCTTGTATAAAACGCTGGTATTATGGGTGTGTACTGGTAATGTAGTGTACAATAAGTGTTTACAGTACATACATTCATTACACACACTCTATGTCACATACGTAACCCCAGAGTGAAATGAGAGGTTACTGTAATTACCATTCAATTTGCTGACCTCATGGCAGGCTGTATTAAGATTACCTTTACTAATTTTCATTTAGTTATCATTAAGATTTTAAAGACCCTTCTGTGTGTTACTTGGTGTACTATCTCTCTCAAATGAAATATATATATTTTTTTTTTTGTGCGTGTGTAAGCATGCAGTGAGTATTGTTTATGTGTGCATGGGTTTGTGCACTACAAATTGTATGGATGTGTTTTTGTCTTCTATAATTGAGGTGTGTGTACAGTATAGAGTTGATGTGCTCTGTGTAAACTTGGTATTACCATGGCAGGTGTAACATAGACATCAGTGAGTATGAACGTGAGAAGACTCACTACATCTGGGCTGATCTTGAAAAAAAAGCGGGATCCATCTTTATTCTCCTTACCATCTCTGGCACTACCTCCTCAGAGACAATCTCTGATCTTCATACATACCAAGAGAACCCAAATGAGCTCCAGAACATATCCAACAGATATGTGAGTATTATGTTTGTTATTGTTGAATTAGCAAATTTTATCTCACCAAATCATGCTGTATTGTAAATATAAACATGAAACCATGTAAAAATTATGTAAATAATTAAGAAAGATAGTGAGTGGTCTTAACCAGGTATACATGTATGTGTGGGTGTGAGTGTTCTTGTAAGTGCAATGATATTTATGTGTGACAGAGTACCACTTGATTAACAGCAGTTCAAAGTCATTACGTGTATTACCATTGTCTACTTACCATACTATAGTTTGCCACATTCATGAAGTAGATGTAGGCTGATTATCTTATATGTAAATATTTTACTGCCAAGAGCAACATGTGGACAGTTGAACAAAGAGACAATCTTTTTCTTAAATGCTTTTATGTACAGTTGGACTCAGGAATATGCAGTACAACCCAGGTGGAAGATGCTTGTCCCTCCCCAGTAACCAGTGACTATTGTCCAGTACAGTACTTGCCTATCATCGCCATCCCACATCATAGTTTCTGCCCCTGATATATCTTATTGTTCGCAAAGAAATATCATAGTGTGAGGAGCTGAGCATATTACACCTTGACTCTGCCACAAATTCCTGTATCCAACTATACAATATACAAATGATGCTATTCCTTTTGTTATTGTCTTTTGTAATTAATATAGATTGTTTTATAGAACATAATACTGCACTGTTGTAAGTTAGCTGGTGAGTTATGTTATGAACATCATTAGGTTCTTAATTTTTTATGATCTATTAAGAGTAGAGTTTTTGAGGTCTGCAAACTACAATTTCCAAAATTTTCTTTGTGTGCTTGTATGTTCACTGTTCGTGATATTTCCATCTCCATCTAAGATAAACAAATATTTGCTTACTGTCAAATGCATGCTTATTGTAACAGAAATAATACAAAAGCCTCAGTCCTGTACATTATTTCAGAGTACAGTACAGGTAATATTATTTTCCAACAGAACCTGCTGAGAACACTGCACAATGTTCGTGATATTGGACACCTTCGAGTTAAGGTGTACCGAGCACAAGGTCTAGCAGCTGCAGACATAGGTGGCAAGAGTGATCCCTTCTGTGTCTTGGAACTTACCAATGCACGTCTCCAAACACAGACAGAGTACAAGACACTTTCACCAACCTGGAACAAAATCTTTAGCTTGTAAGTGTTGTCTTGTCTTGTGTTTGGAAATGTTAGGCCTATATGTTTTAGTACCAGATTATTTTAAAATTTTATATATTTTCTACTCCCTATTTTACTTTTATTTTTGTGTTCATCTTAACACTGCTGTAATGCTTAGTACAGTACTTCATACCACCAACCCCTTTAGTTCATCTTTTCAGGCAGACTTTCATTATCAAAATTTATTGTATAGTACTGTACTTCAGGTTTGTCATAGGCTTACAAAAATTATATTTGTCCTTGGGTAGCTTCTTTAAAATCTACATTTCTTGAGTTCTGTTGAAATGAATAGGAGTAAACATAGAAGCTGACACTGTGTACAATATTCACTCCTTTCGTTCTTGAAAATCTCCCAGATAGTGAATTATTTTTACTCCAGTGACTATCAAAATGAAGAGGAGGTTTTTATTCCACTACCCACACTGAAATTCACCTGTAGTGTTTTTTTTTTTTTTTTTTTTTTACCCTGAATCAATCTCCTTGTCAGATGTTCATGTGTCTTCTCAGTGCACCTTACTTTAGTATGTGATTGATTGTATACGCTGAGATGACAGTACTGCATTAAACTCGGGTAGGATTAACACAAAAAATGTTGCTTCCTTCCACAGTCATTCCCACTTTATTATGCTCCTCACAGCAATATTTTGAACTGGAGAATGTGTTTGAAAATTACAGTATTTCTTTAAGAACTGGAAACCCTAACTACACTGTCAGCCTGTATTTCCTGGATTTAAATCATACTGCTTATGAATGGTAGTATCATACTGTAGAGTACATTTATTTACAATACTTAAAAAATATCTTATAGTAGATATAGTCAGGGAGAGAGAGATCTGTTTCTTAGAAGGCAACAGAAGAGAGGACAACTAGCTCACGGTCATGTACCCCGAGCTAACGAACCCATAACCTCCCTTGTGCCACTCATTGGTACTCCTGAGCCAATGAACCCATCAACAGTTGCCTCCCCTGTTGTGCCACCCAATCGGGCAATCTCACCAGCTACCCAGAAGGAATGAGGAATAGTAAGAGAGACAGATAGAACAAACCAGGGTGTGGTAGTGGATGCCAAATTCCTCATTTCTGGATAGAACCAGCCCTCACCAGGAAGAAAGAATAGGAAGAGGAAGAGAAGCATACGCCAAGCCCCGTATGGAAGGGAGAGGAGAGAGTTGGAGGAAGATCAGGCTTGCGACTATGGCTTCAACTCTAAACCTCCTCTCAGGGATGCCGTTGGTCCACCAAAAAGGTGGACTCATCCGCCTTCGGAACAGCATTTCCTCTGAACCAGGACAACCCAGTGCCCCAAACATTCCCAACTCCTATGCCTCACCCAAAATGCAAGAAAGATATTGCATATAGGTGAACCGGTGGTGCAGGAATGTTATGATGAGATATACTGCCCACCACTGTGCCCAATTACAGTATATGTGTGTACAGTATATGGTATACAGTATTTCAGAAATTGTTTTGTACTGTTTAATCATTGGGGTTCCTTTGTATATTGTCATACATTCTGTAGGCTACCTTATACAATGCCATATTTCAATTTAATCTTTTCTCTTTTCAGTAATGTAAAAGATATACACAGTATATTGGAAGTGACTGTGTATGATGAAGATAGAGATCATAAAGTGGAGTTCTTAGGCAAAATAGCAATGCCGTTGTTGAAAATCAAGAATGGTGAAAAGAAATGGTAAGTGTGAATTTTTCTCCTGCTTGTGTTAACTAATTTATTCAAGATCCAGGTAATGATACTGTACCTCCACTTTAATACCATACACATACATAAATTATATTTATTGCTTCCACACTTTGTAATGCCTGTATGAAGAGGATGCATGGCCAGGCTAGTGACTGTAGCTCCAGCAGGGAATAAATTGGAGATTTTAGGGTGTTAGACCTGGACTTTGTTAATGATGTTGTGATCCTCATTTACGTAGCCCCCCACATTGAACATTGAATTCAACAACTTACCAGGATAAGCAGTATATACATAACATTTGCAATCCTCCTTCATCTCATTGGAGTACTGTATATGAATTGGAAATTATATAGTATATATATGTAATCAGTCTGCCATAGGTTCATTTCCAGCCTCCCATGGGTACTGAATAGCTTCATAAAGACTTTATCAAGATTATTATTTGAATGTACAGTATATTCATATGAAGCTTATTACTTTTTTTCTCAATTAAATAGGTATGCCCTGAAAGACAAAAAGCTAAGAGCCAGAGCGAAAGGAACCAACCCAGAGATTCTCCTTGAGTGTTCTGTTGAGTGGAACCCAGTGAGTATTCTCTTGACATGTGTGACTTGTCAGAATTTAGGATGTGACAGCTTATACGCTGTCCCAGTTAAGTAAAAACATTATTTACGATTCATGAATCTCTTAACTGTGCATTCTCTTTTTTAATTTTTGTATGAATGAAAAACTTCTGGTGTAATTAAAGAGGGATGTGGGTATCAGACCCAATGTTAGGTGTGAAATGTTACCTGAATGATGTTCGGGTAAAGAAGTTGCCCTGGTGAAAGAAAGATAAGGCATGATAAGCCAAGCTGCCTATATGTTAACTGAATACTATGTACTGTACTTTATTATATATTGATATTAATATAGTTGTAAACATCTGTAAAGAAGATGCAATATGTGTATGTAACTGAGAATTTCTCTTGCAGTAATCACCTTTAGAGGATTGGAATACTGTACAGTAATATATATTGATTACCCATACTATACTGTACTTAAGATAGAGAATAACATCTTTTTAAGAATGGTAGTATGTAATAAAAATCTTGTTTGATCCTTGTCCTACTTTTCAGGTACGTGCTGCCTTCAGGACCTTCACTCCAAAAGAAGATAAATTTATGCAAATGGAACAAAAGTTCAAACGTCAGGTGTTCATTATGAATGTGAACCGTCTGAAATCATGCATCGTGGATTTCTATGAAATGGGCATGTTTGTTAAGTAAGTGAAAGAAACTCTAATCCCATTTATAATTCATAGAATGCTATTTGTAGTTACATGAAATGGCATTTATATTATGAACAATGACATGATTATGTTAAGAATATATGTTAATTATAAGTTATACATTAACCTTTAAGCAACAGCTGATTGCATAAATAGTATTGTATGACTGACAGCATCTTAATAATGAGGTAACATTTTAATTTTACTTTCCTTTCATGTTAATAGCAATGATATCTATATTCTCAAATTGCAGATCCTGTTTTGAGTGGGAGTATCCAATCAGAAGTACACTGGCTTTCATAGCATTCATGGTTGGCACTTACTACTTTGAGCCATATATGATCCCCATTATACTGCTCATTGTCTTCCTTAGAAACTACATAGTAAGTCAGACCAACACATAAAATTACACCTTGTAGATTTTAGATGTGAAATTTTTTTTATACATATTGTACATTAACAGTTTTTAGTATATTATGATATTTTCCCTCATTTTTATTTAGCTCATTAATATTTCACCCTTGATTTCATCCTTTTTGTGGTTACAAAATATACATGCCTTTTAATTTGTATTATTAGTACAGTAGTACCAATGCCATGAAATTTTTTACCCCTATAAAATTATGTTACTAGTGCTGTATTGTATGTAACAGTGTATCTTGTAAATAATACTTTCTGTCTCAGGTCTTGTCAATAGTGGGCACCATGATGCACAGAGAAGATGAAAATGAGTTTTCTGCTGATGAGGATGATATGGATGAGGATGACAAAGATAAGGTATGAAGTTTACATTTGGTAGTGTGTAGGCCCAGGCTATTTAATAAACAAGTCTAATATGTTTCCAGCATGTTGTAGAAAGTGACTAATATGGGTTAGTGACAGGAGGGGCATCTGCCTGGAAAACAGTTTGCTTCAGTTTTAATGATGAGTAAAAAACACAGACAAACCACCAGTCACCAGCACCTTTTAAGTTATCCTGGAGAGCCAAGTCATGATGACTGTAATATTTCAGTACTTCTCTGATTATGATTACAGTACAACAGATTAATTGTCTTCCTTACTTATTCTAAGGCTGCATTTACACCAAGCGATTCAAGTCGAGTCATTTTGAATCAGCGCCATTCCCACCAACAGAGTCAAAAAATCAGAATCAAGCTCAACATGGACTAGGGAGTAGTGTTATAACAGCCTTGGACGAGGATGGACGCAAACGCTTTCCCTGAAATATCGGTGTTGCTGTGGCTGAGGCGGCGAAGGAGTAGGTGTAGGGGTCCAAGATTATGGATTCATGAAATTAATGCTAAAAGGCCAGAGTTTGGAAGCTTTGGACATTTATTCCCAGACTTGATAAGCAATCCAGATAAGTTTTATGATTCTTCAGAATGACAACTGAACAATTTAAAAAATGTTAGTGGAGTTAACTGCACCCTACATAAGTTTAGTATAGGTGAGGCTGGTAAGTAAGACAGGTGAAATCAATTAAGGTGAGGACATGTGAAGTGAGACAGGTAAGACAGGTGAGGTAGGCAAGACAGGTGAAATCAATTAAGGTGAGGACAGGTGAAATGAGACAGAGAAGACAAGTGAAATAATCATAGTGCTCACCTTTCAGTGGACTCGCCGTGACTGATAAAAAAATGGGTCCGCCAGAGTCACTGATTTTGAATCGCCTTGACTCGGCATGACTCGACTCGCTTGGTGTAAACTCTCCCATTTGAATTAATGTGGTGATTCAAGAAGAGTCAAGAATCGTCTTGACTCGCCTTGACTCAACTCAACTCAACTCGCTTACATTACATGTACTTCGTTGTTGACGTGCATACTCCATACAAGAGGGAGGGATCAATATCATTATACCTGTATTAGCAATTATGTAAATTACATATATTGTACAGTATTATTGTATAGACTATAATATATGCAACCTGATAGAGATGCACTGTAAATCAAATATCAATTAGTCCATATTACCAGATTTCTTCTGTGGTGACAGACATTCCTTTCATATGAATATTTTTTCATCATAATCATTAATACCCCATTTCCCATTTTTCACATGGTGAGGGAGATTATTTATTTGATTATTTACAGTACAATACTGTTAATTTTGGATTTCATTCCACTTCAAATTTGGTGCTTAAAAATATTTATTGTTCATTTTATATAGTTTATATATTGAGTAGCAGTAATATATACTTATGTTATGTTACCTACAGTAGTAGCATATTGTTTTATGGTTAGTTTGTGTACTTCATTTGACATTATTATTATTATTATTATTTTATTATTTTATTATTAAGTTAAATCAGTTACCATACCCTACTCCATGTTTCATATATCGTGGGCTGTTATTCCAGACTGGCAAGCAAAATGCATCTGCTAGCTACAAGGAGGTGAAGTATTTACACTTCAGTTGGAGTGCCCAAATAGCCATTTATATTTTGCTTGGGATGTTGGTGATGGTTGCTACTGATTTGCACTTTGGTTTGTGTGATTTGGTTTCACTTAACTTCAAATACACCTAGATACACTGCGAAATATGATGATTGATTAATTTTCTTAGGCTTCATAGAATTTATATATCAAGCAAACTGATTTACTCTTGGGAACTTTGATTATTTTGTATTGATACTCAGTTCCTATAAAAGATGTGTATTTTATAATAAAAGAAAATTTTAGTTTGAAATTTCTTATTGATATACAGTTTGACACCATTAACCCCTTACTGGTCGAATACAGTACTGTACAGAACATACATAGACTACACATTTCAAAAGCTGCCCTGCACAGATCTAGTTTGTAGATCTACAAAAATCATATTAAAAGATTCCACGACTTCAAGTCCACTTGACAATGCTCTGGTTAGTCTTAACAATTCATAATTGTGTGTTCAGTCTGTCATCCACAGATTCAATGTGCACTATCTGTCTAGCAGTTTTGTCTTTAGTTTAATGTAGCTAAAGGTGTAGTGAAGGTTGTGACTTAGCCAGGCAACAGAAGGAACTATTTTGTACTTACTTTCATGGTATTTTATGAATATATTTCTAAATATTTGGTATTTAGAGACAAGTTAGCTACATGTAGTGGTTATCTCACTATAGTCATGAAGGAAGATAGTGTTTTATGGCTGTCATGTGGGATATAATGGTGGTGAAACATTGTTAATATGGTATCCAATAATATTATGCATACAAAATATTGTAATATGAAAATGGGGAAAAATGTGGGAAATTGAGATGCCTGCATTGCGTCACAGCCACTCACCAGACAAGATTCTCCGCTTGTAGGGCATTTTAATTTGTGAACAGGATGTGGTAATGGAAATTTGTTGTGGGTAGTATAGCCTACCATAAAGAACCTCATTTATTGGGAAAAAGGATCTAGAGGACCATTAAGGGGTTAATAATATTGTAGTACCTTGCACAAATACTTTCAAATCCCTTATAAACAGTTATGGTATAGAGTTGCCAAGCATGTAATAGGAGCTGATGAACTGTGCAGATCCAGTTCTTGGTAATTTCATGTATGATTTTATTACACTCTAAAAAGTAATATTTTTAATTGAATATAAAAATAACGATGACAACCCTGATAGTTATTTTTTCATATTTTTAATAGAAATATGCACGTTTCTGAGACCTTAATAATATCATTAAACAGAGAAAAGTTCTTTTTTTTTTTCATTGTATAAATATTGCCACATGCCGGTATATTTTATACCCTTTGGATCCCTTCAATGGGACATTTAGTGAATGGTGTGTAATACTACAATATTGGATTGAATTACTAGTTAGGTTACACTTTAACGAGCACAAAGCATGAGATTTGTTATATAATTTAGATAGAAGTTAATGAAATACTGTAACATTGTCTTGCAGTCACCAGAAGAATATAGGTGATGATCACAAGTAAAGTATTGGTGCTACTATTATGATTCCTGTGATCTGTAAATATTGGTACACTATTGGTTAATTTAGGTTGTCATGAAAAATATATTAGAAAGTGAGCACAAACACACTGTACAGTATAGCTATGAGTGAGGTCATGTCAGAAAGAGAGAGCTATGGTGTAATCCTTGATCTGAGTTGGTTGTGATTCTCTGTGATTCGTGGTTCCTCGCAAGTTTTCCTCCTACCAGCAGTATTGGCGGCACTAATGAGGCTGTTTGTCACCTGATGTGCCTACCCAGAGCTCTGATTCTGGATTATGTTATTTATTTATTTACAATTTACAATATTTTTTTTTAGTTATTGGCAAGGTTAAATTTGTTATTCATAAGTTGTCAAAATGACATTCTCCTGTCCAACTGTATCCTGCTGTTAGCCTTTTTTTTTGTGGTTTTATTGTTTCTTGCTTTGCAAACTAACTGGATTTCACATGTTAAAACCAATCAGGTTGATAATAGGATGGATTTCACCAGATGCAGCATTACAAGATTTACTGCATGTGTGCAGGAAACTAGCTATAATGTTTGATTTCATTATACACATACTGTAGTGAAAAGACACACTATTCTACATTTCCTCTTACCTGAGCTTGCCATTCTACTGGTTGCTGCTCTTAAATGTATAGTGTTGTGTTGTTGCTGATTGATTTGGTGGTTTCTAGTGTGGTAAATATAAGCTACAGTATTGGTACTTGGTGATTTTGTTATTTTGGACCTTAGTTAATATACTAAAGTTAGACCCATGGCAAACTGGGATTAATTTCGGGGCATGTAATACACAGTGTGGTTAACAAATTGAAGGCTTCTCATGGTAATATGGAAGGAGTTTGTAAGTTTAATCTATAATCCGAGTGGCCAAGTAATAGAGGGGAGAGGGGGATCCTTGTACCTCCACCCTTTGTCCTTAATATGAATTAAACCTTGTAAAGTACAGTAACTAAAAAAAAAAAAAAAAAAATGCATAACCCATCCCTTGATATTGATGATTGGTGCAGCAGAAATGGTTGGTCTGCTCCAACTAGCCGGATATCCTCCTTGCCAGGGTTCAAACTTTATGTAAATCTTCATGTTTGATTTCCTACTTTAAACTGATTCTGTAGGTGACCAGTTGGTTTCCTACTCTTCAGTCATCAGTCTTTATGTGCTTATATCCTTATTTGAGTGTAAGTTTCTCTCATACTTAGCTGATTTTTGAAATACACTGTACTGTATTTGTGATAATGCTGGTCATTGGAAAGGGTTCTCTGCTATATAACTTATGGAGCTATGTAATTGAGGACCATTTTAGAAAAGTGACAGTTTGGTGAAAAGAGTATATGTCAATGAAATACTGTATACCGTACACATTATACTGTAGCCTAATGTATAGAGATTAGGGGAAGACTCCATTTTCATTAAATTGAGACCCATAATCATTTTGAAAATTATTGTATCATTTTATAATTGTGGGTAATTTAATGTCCAGTTCCTTAATGGAATATTACTTTCACGATTCCTTAGATGGTATTTATAGATAGAACTTTTGCACCCAATCTGATCTCAGAAGAAGACATAGTGTTTTTGGAATGTTAATAAATCACACTTCTTTACAGGAAGAAAAGAAAACCCTTAAAGAGCGGTTACAAGCGATCCAGGAGGTAACAGCCACGGTCCAAAATGCAATTGGCTTCATCGCATCACTCTTTGAAAGCTGCAAAAAGTAAGATAATCTTTTGGGATCTTTGCCCTTCAATGGAAAATTCAATGTTATAATATTTTTTTAAAGGTAAAGTTTATGGTGATCTACAGTAAAATATAACCTCCACAAAACTAACCGGCTCTATGTTTATAACTGAGGCAGCTTGCTTGGCTGGGACCAGGAGAATGTAATAATTCTCTATGCAGTATTAACTTAAAAGTTTGGGTATTCAAACATGATACACAAAGTTATTCTCTTATCAGTTGAGATGTGATGCACTCTTACCTACAGTCTTAATTGAATTACTTTGCACTTCATGAATTAAATACTGTACTGTATTATTTTTTATTTTTTCTGCATAATTATCCATGCCATTAATTAAGTAGCATTTAACTTCTTAAGGGATCTCAAGAAAGATGAGTATGTACCTGTATGCATGACTAATATTTGTTTTCTTCCACCAGCACCTTCAACTTCTCAGTACCATTCCTGTCTTGGCTGCTGATCCTGGTGCTTATGGTGGGAACAGTCATCTTGTACTATATGCCCATCCGCTACCTGGTAATGCTCTGGGGCGTCAACAAATTCTCACGCAAGCTCATCCGGCCACATTCTGTCATAAACAATGAACTGGTTGACTTCCTTTCGAGAGTGCCTGATGATGAGATATTGGTGAGTTTGTAGTTCTTTTACATTGTACTTCCTACAGTCATAAGCAAAAGTTCATTGATGCTTTCTGTATGGAATGAGGTTGACTTCCATAGATAATGTAAATATTTCTTCATCTACCAGCCATAGATGCTACTTATGAAGGTACTGTATATTATGTGCACTAAAAACACAGAGGTGGCAGGGAGTATTGCTGAACTTTTGTTTATGACTGACTTTTGGGATGAGTTGAATGACTATCTGGGAAGTTTTGAGAAAGGAAGGAGGATAGTGCTTGTTGGGGATATGAATGGGAAGGTAGGAAGTGAGAGAATAGGAAATGTAGTTTCTAGTTGGCAAGTAGGGGTGTGAATGAAGTAAATGAAAATGGTGAGTGCCTGGTAGATGTGTGTGCCGAGAGGGGGTTGTTCTATGCCAACACTTGCTTCGAGCACAGGCTGATCCACAGGTACACATGGAAGAGGAGATATGAAAGGGGAGAGCAGATGAGTTTGATAGATTATATAGCTGTTGATGAAAGGATAAGGAAATATGTGATTGATGCTAGAATGGTGAGAGGAATGTTTCAGTGCTCTAACCACTATGGTAAGGAATAGGGTCAGAGCAAAATGGGAGTATGGTAGGAAGGATGAAGGGGAGAACAAGAGGGAGATGGCAAGTGGAAGATTAAATGGCATTGAGTAAAGGAAGGAATATAAAAGTAGGATGGGTGAGGTGCTGGAGGATGCAAGACTGGGTATAAGGGAGCGAATGGGAGTGAAAGATGTGTATGAAATGTTCAAGACACTAGTGATGAGGACAGCAGCAGAGTTAGTGGGATACAAGACATAGAAGAGAGGGGAAAAGGCAATGCACAGAGGTCAGAAGAAGTGTAAGATGCAGTAGAGAAGAAAAGGAAGGCATATAGAAGAACACTGCAGAAAAATGTGTCAAAGGAGGTGAAAGAGAGGTGGAAGAGAGAATACAATGTATGTAAGAGACAAGTGAACAAGTGAAGTGGATGGGAAGTGAGAGTAAAAGGAGAGTGGATGAGGAGTTTAGTAAGAAACTGAGTGAGAAGTTTAGAGAAAACAAGAAATTATTCTGGAAGGTGGTAAAAAGAGAGAGAAAAAAAAGTCTGGTAGCTTGAGAATGAAGAGAGAGGATGGAGTCACTGTGAGTGGAAGTAAGGAAGTGAAAGAAGTGTGGAAGAGGCATATTGATCGTTTGATGAATGAGGGGACGGGAGGGAAGGCGATAGTGACATGCATGGGGATGGAGGAAGGTGATAGACGACAGGGTGTATTGGGAGAATTAGGAAGGGAAGAGGTAGGGAAAGTAATAGGAAAGTTAAAGATGGGAAAGGCCCCGGGCATGGCTGGGATAACTGCAAAAATGTTGAAGTGTGGGGGTGGGAGGTAGTGGTGGAGTGGATGTTGCTTATATGCACATTGGCCTAGAGGCAGGGAGAGGTGCCAGAGGATTTGGAGAGCCACAATTGTGCCTCTGTATAAGGGAAAGGGGAGTAGGGATAAGTGTGGTAGCTATAGGGGAATAAGCCTTCTTAGTGTACCAGGGAAGGTGTATGGGAAGGACCTTACTAAGAAACTGATTGAAGTAACAGGGAATAAAGTTAGTGAGGAGCAGGGAGGGTTCAGAAAGGGTAGAGCATGTATAGACCAGATATTTGCAATAAAATCAACAGTGGAGAATTATATTGGGAAGGGTAGGAAGTTGTATGCTGCCTTCATGGACTTGGAAAAGACATATGATAGGGTTGAGAGGAGAGCTTTGACAGAAGTGTTGAGGATTTACAGTGTTGGGGAGGTCTTTGAAAGGCATTGAGGCCTTTTATGCAGAGGCAAGAGCATGTGTGCAGGTAGAGGGTGATCTAAGTGAGAATGTTAATATTAGTGCTGGATTGAGACTTGGGTGTGTCTTGTCACCATGGCTGTTCAATATACTGTATATATGGATGGTTGTATGAGGGAGATGAAGGCCAAAGTGGATGGCCTGGGGGCAAAGTTGACGTTGAATGGAGTAAATTGGTCCTTGGTGGCAAGTTTATTTTCTAATGATACTGTGTTGATGGCGGAGGGTGAAAGGGAGTTGCAGAGTTTGGTGGAAGAGTTTCAGTCCGTGTGTAAACGAAGGAAGCTGAGGTGATTGAATTTGCCACACCTTACAGAGTGGGAGTACCAACTGGGACTAAATGTGAGATAACTCTAGGGGTGAGATGATGGAGGAAGTGAAGGAGTTTAAGTACCTGGGTACAGTTCTGTGTAAACGTGGAAGTATGGAAGGAGAATTTAGGGAGAGAACAATGAGGGGTAGACAGGTCATAGGATCACTGGGGAGGATTATGAAGGGTAGAAGTGTGAGTATGGAAGTGAAAAGGGAACTAAGAGACAGTATAATCCTACCAACACTGATATATGCGTCAGACATGGACATGGAGTAGGGCTCATCAGTCTAGAATAGGTGCTGTGGAAATGAGATACTTGAGAGGCTCATGTGGACTTTCCAGGTGGGATGGAGAAAGTAATGAGAGTGTGTATGAGAGATGAGGTATGAGTGAGAAGGCAATTGGTATTGAGTGTGGAGTGGTTGAGAGAGTGTAGCGTAATACATTGAGGTGGTTTGGACATGTGGAATGAATGCAAGGTGTGGAGTTTGCAAAGAAGGTGTATGGAAGTGAAATTGTGGGACCTGGTGTGAGAGGCAGACCTCCGGTTAGATGGCAGAACAGAGTGGAAGAGTATGTAAAGGAAAGAAACGTGAGGGGCAGAGGAGGGCTTGACCAAGTAATTAGGGAGTGTTGGAACAGGGAAAACTGGAAACACTTCTGCCGTGGCCACCCCCTTGGGTTGAGTTCCTGGAGGGAACGAGGCGTCGGAGCTATAGATAGATAGCTTAAGGACTCCCGTGTTGGGGAGCTTGAAAAGGGAGCAAGTCATCAGAATTAGATTGATTGAATGATTTGAAAATAATAGAAATAAGCTGAATAGGTTATATATTTGAAAAGAAATGTAAGATTACAAAAAAAATTTATTTCTCAGCATGATTGCCGTGAGCTGCGTCTGATGTCTCAGTCACACGATGACAAGCGAAGAGAACACCGCAAGAAGAAACAAAGCTAATACACTGCACAAGAGTATCTTCCTCCCAACTCATCCGGGTACAAACAGTATTTAGAGTAATGAGAATAAAGAGAATGAGAAGAAGAGAGGAAGCATTTCTTGAAAAAATGCAAAAGGTTATACAATATATGACAGATAAAATATTGTACCAAGTACAATATTCGTTTTTCATTATGTGGAATGAATGAAGAAAGTGACTGGAATATTTAGAGAGGTAATTCTGTAGTGTGAGATGAGAGCAATAATGATATGATAAAAGAGGCAAGAAATATAGTATGTACAGTATACCAAAGAATCATAATTGGATATGGAAAACATTATTACTGTAATATTACTTTTCAGATGGACCTCAGATTGTCTGTTAGTGGTATGATGAATTACTTACAGGTCCTAATTGTAGAAAGTTGGTGATGTGTCTGAAACACTTGATTAAAAGCGAGTGGTAATGAAAGGATGTAATGTTTTGTGATAATTTTATTCTTTATTTAAAAAATTAAGAAAATGTGAGACTGTGCACTGCATTGATTATGCATTTAAGCTCTGGAGAATTCCAGAGCTTATTTTTAATCCAGTAGTAATGTGATTTTAGAATTTGTGTTTAAAATGTTTCATAATTTGACTAAATTAGTTTATTGCATAAAGCTGAGTAAATGTGAATCACAGTCACCTTTAAAAGCATTGATAATAAAATTGCTGTAAAGGTTTATATTGCACATTAATGGAATCATGATTGTGTAAGTTAAATAGTGGATATGTTTTCAATGAATCATATAATAAATAAATTAACTTAAAATAATTTCAGGACGAGTATCAGTCATGCATACTGTATGCCTTTGAATTCAGTAGCTTTGTTTCTTGTTTTTTATTAATAATTTCCCAGTTCCCTATACCAAATCAGTTTACTTTCAAAAGTACTGTACTATATTACAAATTATAATAAATTTGT
The DNA here is from genome assembly GCA_033782935.1 of Petrolisthes cinctipes. Classification (NCBI taxonomy): domain Eukaryota; kingdom Metazoa; phylum Arthropoda; class Malacostraca; order Decapoda; family Porcellanidae; genus Petrolisthes; species Petrolisthes cinctipes. The sequence goes on along the minus strand of JAWQEG010000591.1, from coordinate 151,981 downwards.
AGATATTTGTGTATCCTGGGTTGCTTTTATGGTATTCATTGCTGCCAATTTGACTCGGTGTCAGTGTGAGGTAGCTTGAACATAGACCGTCTTATGAATGACATTACTTTTACATAAGAATTTCTATGAAGTGGTTTGTTTATAATGTTATAAATATAATTTCTATTTACTACAGTATCCAAGTACTGTACTGTGTTGTCTTGATCCAGAATGATGTAAATGCCTCAGTCAAGGAAAGAAAATTAATGGTCCAAAGCTTTGATTAAAGTAAAATGACTGCCAACTAAGACTAAGATTTAAATAAGAAAAAGTAGTGTTCAAGATATCCATGAAACCGTAAATCCAATTATCTTAATGAATTAAATTCCTCTATACTGGATCCAAGTTACTGCATTTGTATAATTGTATTAATTGTTGTTGTTGTTGTTATTGACAGTCTTTCATATGTATTTGTATTACCATTTTGTAAAAAGATTTTGCAAAGATTTATAGAATCTGATTTCTGGTGAAGTTGCCAGTCAGATCATAAAACTGAAGGAAATCTAAGCAGTATATAGATAGAGAGTGTGCACTACATTATAGTATGGTTCAGTAAATAGATGTACTAGTCCAGCAATTAAATTGTTATCTTTATTGACCATCAGGAAAGCCTAAGCACTCCATCCATAATGACAAAATCGTTAGTTATCTAATATGTGAAAGTTTTAAGAGAGATTTCCCCTCATTTATGTTGAATATTCCAGTCATGTTACTTATACTCTTATATACATGTAGGTAAGGAATGGGCAAAACTTGAACAAATTTTGTTTATTATAGCAGTTTTTAAAGATTAGCATGTTCATTAATTACCTACTTAAATGTAGAAAACAATAGGACACCATGTGTACTAGTGTTCTACATTTGAATAATAGTAACTAAATAATCATTGCAAAATACGAATCCCCTTCATAGATCATATTTGTTTTTGAATACCATCATATAAAATTTGCCATTGTTTTCCCTTTCCTCTTTGAACTGTCTGTATATATTTATATAGTAGCATTTTATTATTTACTTTTTCTGCACTGTGCAATACATAATTCCAAACATGAAAACTACAGTTGGATAATATAAGGTATTACTGTACCTTCTTGTTTTGAAAGTTTTAGAACATTCTGTATGTTACCATAATGTTTCAGTTTTTAAAGCCATCTTAATGAAGTACAGTACTGTATTAAATTTTCTTTGTGCACAAAGTATGATTGAAATATCTTGCACCTATGGTACTGCAACTTTGTATGTAGCAGTATTTTGAAATCTTGTACTGTATGTAGCAAATCACATTATAAATATTTTATGCTCTCAGGTAAGTTACCAATACATTCCTAAGGTTATATGCTGTACCTTACTTTGTTTAAATTGGCTTTTTACTATAAGTTTCACATACAATACTGTGCAGTCGCCTCCTTCACATCTTTCTACACTGCGAATCACGTCCTTCATGTGACCAGATTTTTCTATAACCACTACATCACAGCCCAGGACAGGTAGCCTACAGGTACATTGCACTCCAGACCACTACATTTCAAAAGTGTGATCTCATTCATGCTAACAGGGTAGTGGTCATATAGATCAAGATTGCCTGTTATTACCGACCTATTAACAATGTTTATTGAATACAGTGTGAACTGTTTTATTGCATTATATTATTCTGTGCTAACATATTATGTTACTGCATTACATTATTGGTATCACATCGTTTGTTTTGAGCCAGCCATGGCACTAGATCATACAGTATAGATTATTCAGCTTGCATTTCATGATATTAATACTGCATGACACCTGTGGGATATATTTTTTTGCAAAGTATGACACTGCACTGTACAGGAGTTATGAAAGATATTTACTTGGTATAATCATACAATTCAGTAGGGTATCAGATTTTATATTAACTATTAATTAATGTAGTAAACCCTTTATTTTGAAAGGGTAATGTATCAAACATTATCCTGTAAATGTTATAAAACAATGTTTAAGTACGTTTACAGAAATGGTGAAGTTATTTACCCATTTTGTGAAATAGGTTTAACGTATCACTATATGCAAGTTCCTGCACAAGATGATTTCTGTAAAGCTTAGACATCATGATGTTATCTACAGGATATATATTTCGTAAGTGACAGTTTATGAGCACAAAATATTCACCTGATATCTGTATTTTTTTTTAGGGGGTCTTGCATACACATTATTTTTACAATTTCATCTAGTCATTTGGGCATGTCTGATAAGGTACTGTACTATGGTCTCATTTGTGTTTCTGTAGACAAAGAAAAATATGACTGTATTTTGAAATACAGTAAGTTGCATATGGCATATATTTCCTGGTGCAGTTGTTTTATGAACAGTTACCATATAATGATTAGTTTGATTAATTTTTACATTTTCATAACTGTGCCCTCCTTTCTTCATTATGCAGGTGTTGGGAGTTGATTAGTGTGTTGTAGCATTTTTTATATATTTATAAGTTTAAGGATTACCTGTGATATAAATATGGTTGTTAGGGCATCAAGTACTTGCTTATAATTCCTTCTGTTTTCTGATTGTGTGCACTCTGAAAGTTTAGATTTAGGCTGAATATTTCTGTACAGATTTTTCGGAGTGCTGTATTCAGCATGTACTGTTATATTAGGGTAGTAGGGGATTTTAGGTATTTTCTTTACAGTGAGTGAAAAACAAATGTATGATTAGTGTCACTGAATAATTGTGCACCATTTCATTGATACAAAGCAACTTTTTGGCAGGCATTGATTGTGAGTATGTGAAGGTTTGTTTGTCGTCACTGGCTTAAGTGCTCTAAAATACATAGATTATGGGCTGTTTTGCCACTGTCAGCCACATACCTAGACTATATATCCAATTATGACTACACACCATGAAAATGAAAAACTCAGTTGACTACATTGGTAAATTAAGTATTTTTTGTATAGTTTGATACTGCAGTCCAGAAAAATATTGTACAGTATTAGGAAACACCTTCAGTGCAGTAGCTATCTTGCGTTCATAATTATATGCTCTGATCTGTGAGCAAATAATATTTTTATCTCGTAAGTTGATGTGTTGATCCCGAATCTTTATCATATGATTTTTTTTTTTTTCACTGGATTAGATCTTTGCTCTGCTGCCCTGTATCTTATGTGTTTATCTGCAGTACTTATGTGCCTTAAGTGTCTCAAGCTTCTCCTTCTACCTTGACTTTCTCACCATCAGTGTTATGGACATTTGTAGCCCAAATTTTTTCAACAGTTGGTATGTATCAAGCAGCTGATTTTAGTATTAGTGGTGTTATATTGCATTTATTTATGGTATTTGTTTGCGTTACAGATTTTTAAACCAAAATTATACATTCACAATGAAATCTTTTAGTTAGATACACATAATATAATTATGTAATTTGGTATTAGATATTGCCAAGTACAGTACTGAGAAAATTTCATATGGTTCTACACTATGTACAATGTAACTTTGAAATATATGGTTAAATCCTAACCAAAGCATAATAAACATGTATTGTACATAAAAAGTTTGGATCCTTATTACTATAAGCTGAACTTGAGAATTGACTGCATATGTTTCAATATGTTTCAATAAGAATTATATTGAGTGCAGTCTTAGAAAAGGTGTTCAGTGTATAGAGCTTTGGCTGTGCTTGGACATTACAAGAGAAGAACAGAATTATGAATTTACTGATGATAATTCGCTAGCTCATTAGCTACCAAATATATATATATATATATATATATATATATTTTTTAATTGGTATACTCTGCATTTATTGTTTATACCCATTTTCATGTTATTTATTGTTCCTTGTGTCCTGTACGTACAGAGTCACTTCCTTTATCAAAATTTTTGTATTAATAAACTGTTGAAATTTAGTTGACTTGACAATATATTATGATATTAATTATTTTAGAAATACTGATGCTTTCATTTCATTCTATGTGAAAATAAAGTAATCTATGAAATTAACTCACCCCTTATGTAAAAAGGACAGTAAAGAGTTTGGCTTTAAGCTAAAAGTGTATGGAAATTAATTTAGTGATGATTAGGTTAAATAGAAACCTGGTCTGTGATGTTCAACAATAGGAATTATTCTGTTAAAAATACTGTACTGATGTTAGAAGAATTGACAGTTTTAATAATTTTAGGATCATTCTTATACTCCAATAATTACATTTATGGCAATCTTTAGAATATTATCATTACAGTACTGCAATATCAAAATAATAATGATAGAAAATGATAACAAGGTTCTTGAAAATGAAGCTATATTTATTCCTATTAAGATCTCTTGAGTGACATGTGTAAATACTTCTGACATTTGATAACATTTTGAAGGAGCCTAGCCAAGAAAGTGTTCAGTGTTGACAGTGGAGGAAGGAAAATACTGTTTTCTGTAATGCCATATAACCAGATTATAACTTTTCACTTTTTGAGTAGATATGATTTAAGTACAATAACAGGCATTAACTAGATGTTCCACTTATGTCTAGACATAACATATCATAATTATATTTTATGCTACTTTCTCTGGATTATACAAATTTAAATAATACACTACTGTATACAGTAACTCTATCAGAGTTGACATCAGAGCATGCACAGTGCTGTACAAGTGTTCCATGCCAACTTTATGAGATAAGATTCCTGTACTATAATACCTTATATTTTTTAAGTACAGTACTGTACTGGTATTACCAACTGGAACAGTTTTGCCTTTAAATATAATGTACTGTATTCCTTTATCATCATTTAGCAGAGTAATGTTAACTTAGACAATATTGTTTTAAATAATGTAGGATTAAAGGACTGCTCCTCCTGCACAAGGAAACTGCTGCATTTAATAAGTACCAGAACAGGGAGCCCAACAAAAACTGTTAATCTGCTGCTATAGAGTCATGGTTGAGGATACAGTAATTAGATTATTCAAAAGCAGTAGATTTATTACAGTATATCATCCCCGTTGATTTACCTACGAGAAACAGTATTATGATTATATAATGTGTGTATATATTTAAATTGTATATACAGTACACACTTTTCCAGTTCATAACCTCATTAGCAATCTTTATACATAACCATACTCCATGCATCAGTATACAGTAATAATGAAGCATATCACTAAGTTAAAATTGCTGCAGTCAAAGGTATTTCTTTCTGCACTAAGGAAATAATTTGATCTTGTTTCTTGTTCATTTTCTAATAGGAAGGTGCTTATTGCAGATTATCCCATAAGACTAGTACAGTATTAGACATACCAAAACTTTATATTTTTCAAAACATTAAACTCTTTTGTGCCATCTATTTGGTTACAGAGTTTTGGGTGCCATTACTGTACTTATAATAACAGGACATAGTCCATGTATGGGACTATTTAAGTTTTGTTTGAATGTTGTGTTCTACTGTATACCATTGGCAAGTACATGCTCTTGAAGTATAGTGTACTGAACAGTACTATTATAGTTCCACTTGTATTAACACTCTTAGACTCGCCACTCAGGATTTGGACATCTAAATGGTTCAAACAGACAGAGAATGTTGAGAATCATAAAATAAAAATATAAAGCACAAAGCACAAGGGAACTGAACTATTTCCCAGGGGTATTGACTGTGACCTGAGACTGAGCCCAAGAGTGGTGAATGCAGTACAGTACTAGGTAAATTATGAGTTAGAAATGAATTTATCATAATACAGTATATTACCTTAAGGTTTCAGTACTGTTGTCTGGTGAAGGCATGGTTTGTGTATTAGAATACTGTATAACAATTTAACATTTTTATTGTATATTTATGGTGTCTTGTGCAACAGGTCCTTGTGGTGTAGCAGTGCCATTTTAGGACAATACCTGCACCCCAAGACTTTATCCCTCCCCAAACACTTTTGTTTGAAATGATGCCCCCTTCCACCTCTTTTCCCATTATGTTGCCTCAGTGAAACATTGTTTGTTTACTCAATAGTCATATACTCTAGGAAATAGGATAAGGAAAGGTGAAGTTATAGCGAGTGGAAATGAAGCAATGAAGGAAGTGTGAAAAAGACATTGTGATGATTTAATGATTAATGGGACAGAAGGGGAGGCAGGTGGTAGACACAGGAGAAGATTAGGAATGCAGTAGGGAGGCTGAACATGGGAAGGACTCCTTTTGTATGTAGCTTGGCCAGAATACTGGAGAACAGCTATCTATAATTGTGCCTCTGTACAAGGGTAGAGATGAACGTGGAAGTTGTAAGAAGATAACCCTTCTTAGTGTATTGGGAAAGGTGTATGGAGGGTTCTTACAGAAAAATTGATTGAAGTTTCTGAAATTAAGATCAGTGTGGCACAACAGTTTCAGAGTTGTAGATATATAGAATAGGATAACTACATGAAAGATATATTGCAACTTGCTGCAAGATTTTATAAATCACTCATGTAAATAACATGGCTGGTATTGAGAATGAAATTTGAGCTACAGGAATTACTGTACCTGACATACAGTATGACTGTCAGGTATATTTAAAGCATGTAATCAGAAAAGGAACAGTCACAATGATACAAATATGGTACAAGGACTACTGTACTCAAGTCAAAGGGGAAGTAGTATGAAATTTAAGTTATAGATAGAAGAAAGGGAACAGAGACTACATTTGTAAAGGTGCAGCTCAGTACCATACTGCATTTCCTTTTACCTGTATATGCAAGTGTTAATTACTGTTTTATATTGCAACAAATATACGTAAAAATCTTTGTGTTACAGAATACCTGGACTACAAATGACAATTACTGTTGAAGTGCTTGTAAGGATTTTGATTTTTTATCTGATTTTGTCAAATAATCAAACTATTACGTCTGGTTTGGCTCTTGCCAGTTTACCTAGCCAGGCATACAGTATCTCAAAAATTTCTTTTGTTTGTTTATATTGTGGACTGGCCAAGTGTTGGGGGTATGGGATATTGTCATGAAAATTGTGGCTGTGCACTGTGTTGTCCCACTCCATCCAGGTGGTGTGACAGTTTGCACCACCCTGTCAGTTGGTGCCACACATTGTCAAATATTGTGTCATGTCCTCTTAGACTACCTTATACTTTAAATAAATATCTTTTATATTGGATGGTTTTATAATCCATATTTAAACTGGACAACAAGAGAAATCATGTACAATTATTTATTCATCAGGCAGATAGAGTAGTAGTGTTGTTGATTCCCTCCCCAGTGGTCTGGATTTAAGATTTGTTACTACACACACACTCAGTAGGGAAGGGGTAACTTCCAACTATGAGCCATATTCAAGAACATCCCATCTGTGGTGTATACGATGGCGTGGTAATGGTATGACGGCTCTGTTGTTTGTCTATGGAGCCGTCGTACCATTACCATGCCGTCGTATGCCCCACAAAGGTTCTTGAATATGGCCCAATAACTCAATTGGTATACTTGACCAATATACTTTTTTATCTCTCTCATATACTGTATCATAAAAAAAAAATTCCAATAGGCTACTTGTTTTTTACCCCATATTGTAGGCTATAATATTTATTTCTGTGTACAATAGTTTAATTTTCCTTAATCTGTGTACAATAGTTTAATTTCCCTTTTTTTTTTTTTTTTTGTACAATAGTTACATTTTTCCAACATTATTATTATTATTATTATTATTATTATTTTTTTTTTTTTTTTTTGTATAATACTGTAATTTAAGTTTTCCCATTTTTATGTTTCTACGTATCATCCACAGTATCATCTCGTTACGTTAGACTGGGAGCGTATGCAAGAACAATAATTGGTGGTGTATACGATGGCTCTGTAGTTTGTCTATGGAGCCATCGTATGCACCATGAACATTCTTGCATACCGCCTTTTATCTTGTTTATCATGCTATTTTGGTATTTATTGAAAGAATTACCGTTTTGTAGCACTAGCAGTCTTGCCAGATCCGGCTAGGTCCCAGTATTTTGCCCCGGTCATTTCCTTTACTGTACCACGGTTATTTCCCGGTAGTTTGCCCAGGTTAGGTCCCGGTAGTTTGCCCACGTTAGGTCCCGGTAGTCTGCTGTGGTCTAGGTTAGGTAAGGTCAGGCTAATTTCAAAATGCCCCATCTTGGAAATAAGGCATTTGTGGAGGAAATGCCATAGAAGAAAATAGTCTAAGAATGGTCTAAATAAGTGGGTAATGAAGGTAGAAAAACCGTACGCAATAACGGTAATTCTTTCAATATTTACCCTATTTTTTCCTGTGTACAACAGTATAGTTTTCCCCATTTTTATTACTATAGTTTTATTATCCCCATTTTTTACTTATCTCATTTCGTGGGGGGAATTCTGATGTTGAGTTGAGGCAAAAAGGAAAATTCTGATGTTGAAGTAGAGATAAAAAAGGGAAATTCTTATGTTAAAGATGGGATAAAAAGGGAAATTCTGATGATGAAGTTGAGGCAAAATAGAGAAATTCTACTGATGTTGAAGTTGAGGAAAAAAAAAAAGGGAAATTCTGATGTTAATTAATTAAAGATGGGGTACATTCGCCAACGACGCCAAGCAGACCTGGCAACACTGACTCATTGGTGACCCACGTGGCCATGACAACAACAACAACACGTGGCCTTGTTTATTTCCACATTTCCTATAGTTAATTTTAGTTATGGACTTGTTACACCTTTATATTCCACTCCTACCACATAATGAAGGCTGGGACATGGAGGAAGCGTTAACGGGTGAGTTAATATGAGTGAAAATGAATAAATAGGAGTGAGAATGAATAAATTGTCGGAGTGAAAATTGGTAACTGTAATTCTTTCAATATTTACCGAAAATTGTAATGGTGTGGTTGGTTTGTTTGTTTGTTGAGGTCACCAGCTGGCTATGTTGTTGTTTATTCCATTATTGGGTTTATTTTTGTTGGTGTTTTCATACATTTATCCCGTTATTAATATTGTTGGTATTTATTGAAAGAATTACCGTTTTGCAGCAGTTTTGCCAGATCCGGCTGGGTCCCAGTATTTTGCCCCAGTCATTTATTGTACTTTATCACGATTATTTCCCGGTAGTTTGCCCAGGTTAGGTCCCGGTAGTCTGATGCGGTCTAGGTTAGGTTAGGTAAGGTCAGGCTAATTTCTAAATGCCCCATTTGAATATGCCCTATCTTGGAAATGGGGCATTTGCGGAGGAAATGCCATAGAAGAAAATAGTCTTAGAATGGTCGAAATTAGTGGGTTATGAAGGTAGAAAAACGGTATGCAATAACGGTAATTCATTCAATATTTACCATATTGTTGTTTCCATACATTTATTCCAATAATGGGTTATTGGGCCATATTCAAGAACATTCGTGTTGCATACTATGGTGTGGTACCGGTACGATGGCTCAATTGTTTGTCTATCTCTATGGATTCTTCGTATCGTTATCACGCCATCGTATGCATCATAAATGTTCTTCAATATGGCCCATTATTGTTGTTATTTAATTTACATAAATGTATTCGATGATTGGGTTATTGGGACATTCAATAACATCCGTGCATTCGATGGTGTGGTACCGGTACGATGGTTCCAGAGGCAAACAACAGAGCCGTCGTACAGTACCACACCATCGTATGCACCACAAATGGGTAAATTTTTACAAGTTGCCACAACAGGATTTCGTAGGAAAAATATATAATTCCTAGAAGGTTTTATTGTGATTTGAGGGATGTTGACCTTCGTTTCTTTAGGAAATGCTTCGTTTTGGAGATAGCCCCTCCCCCCCCCCCATCCAACAATCTTGGGGAGAGACTGGGAAATCGGGGGTTTGGGGAGGGGGTAAAACTCATAATATAGTATATTTGCCTTTCTAGATTGTACTCATGACATGCCATAAATGTCAAAAAGTGGAAAACCCGAGCCAAGTTTTGGCAAAAGTTAGCTCGGGTTTTCCAATTTTCAACAAGCATAAATGTGGAAAACTGGAAAACCCGAGCCAAGATTTTTTTTACCCGACCTGGATCGGGCATCCTTTGGTCTTAAGCAGAGCATGGAGATGTTACAGAATTAAAAAGACTTTACCTTACCTGACCTAACCTAACCTAACCTAGAAGGGGGCATACTTCGGGACCTAACCTTGGCATACTTCAGGACCTAACCTTGGCATACTTTGGGACCTAACTTTGACATACTTCAGGACCTAACCTTGGCATACTTCAGAACCTAACCTTGGCATCCTTCGGTCTAAACCAGAGCATCAATTTGTTATAGAATTAGGAAGACCATATCAGACCCCTTGTTTTATAAACCAGTTTACCTTAATTGGAAGCAAAGGATGTGGAAGGTACTGGTTCTTGTGGAGTTGGAAGAATCGTAGCTAGTGTTGTCTTCTGGCAAGTCGTCTGGGTCTTCAGGTATGGGTGGTCGGTGGACTGGATGACCTTGTATTCAAACCACTTTAAGCCTTCCAACAATCACTAATAGTAACTGACCATGAACTAATGTATTTTTCAATGAGAGGCACAAGTGTTTTTTCGTCTCTTTTCTGTGTATCCCCAGAGTAAGTTCATAAAACCAAGCAATAGGCAGCCAACAACCTCCACAGACAGAGGCCATACTTGTAATGGCAAAATAAATGGAAGGAGAAGGAGGTATCTGTGACGTAGTCACGTGTTGGTGTGTGATTGGTCGATAACAAGATGATAGAAGTGTGTAAAAAATTAATTGATTGTATTTGGGTTAGAGTTAAAAAATCTCTCACCAGGTAGCACTGTGGGCATCATGGTTACCATTGACAACCACACATGACCAGCTGATTGTGTTTTGGATTGAATGCAGATCGCTGCCATATTGTTTTGTTTGCAACGATATTGAAGGTTAGAAATCGTGAGATTGGGCTTATAACACATTTATAATGGAAGTGCTACTAAGAAGTATTGTAGTACAAGATGAAAATCAAATAATTTATTTATTACCAAGCCCATGAATTTATTTTTATCTGTTTAATCTAATTCTAAATCAGCCAAGTCTGTTACCATTCCTATTACTGGATTACTCATATGTCTTCGAAGAATTATTTCCCAGTTGTTTCTACATTAGGTTATATTAGGACAGGTCAGGTTTGGAGACTTATATTATATTTCTGTTCAAGAGGATTGTCTGGACTAGAGAAAGGGATGAGTCTGAATCAGGAGCTGCCAAGAACTGGGCCAACAGGCCTTCTGCAGTTTACTGAATTCCATATGTTCTTAAATGTTAGTAACACATGTTATTATAGTCCATTTCATTATCTTTTCAAGGATGTACAGTAAATATCATTGAGTGGTACATTAGAGCACCTTGATTCCTCCAAAGTATGCCAGGAAACACAACCAAATTGACCCGGCTTCGGTCAACCAGACTCGGGACTGCTCGGCCAGACAGTCTGGGGAACTACAACAACAACAACAACCAAATTGACTAAAATATTGGTGGCCTCTTGCTTCGATAATATGACCTAGAATCAACTAGTAATGACATCTAATGGTACTGTTATTCACAATGAAATAACTCTTTTTCCATATGTTGATTAATTTTAGTTGCAATTTTTGTTCTGATTCGTACAGGGTTGTGGAGTTCATGATTTAATACTAGATTGTATTCTCCATGTGCCTGAGCCATTTCAGCTGCCCCATCCTCATTCCAACACACAAATTATAAGTTCAAAAGATTTATGCTACATCAGTGCTTCATTTGTGAGATTTTAATACACCCACTACATAGGATTATACCCAATATTCTTCCACACAAGGTCTCACCATTCAGCTCAAACCTTTGTAATCTTGTTTCAACTTTTCCCTACATACAGGCCATTCAGAGTAAACAGCCCACACCACTACAATCACATCTTGTGTACTGTGATCTACAATTGCACACTGAACACATTATCGTTAACTCTCAGGCTATCTATCTATCTATAGCTCCGACGCCTCGTTCCCTCCGGGAACTCCCCTCAAGGGGGTGGCCACGGCAGAAGTGTCTCCAGTTCTCCCTGTTCCAACACTCCCTCCTTACTTGTTCAAGCCCTCCTCTGCCCCTCATGTTTCTCTCCTTTACATACTCTTCCACTCTGTTCTGCCATCTAACCGGAGGTCTGCCTCTCACACCAGGTCCTACAACTTCACTCCCATACACCTTCTTTACAAATTCCTCGCCTTGCATTCTCTCCACATGTCCATACCATCTCAATGTATTACGTTTCACTCTCTCAACCACTCCACACTCAATACCAATTGCCTTCTCACTCATACCACATCTCTCATATACACTCTCATTACTTTCTCCATCCCATCTAGTAAGTCCACATGCTCCTCTCAAGTAACTCATTTCCACAGCACCTATTCTAGACTGATGCGCCCTATTCCATGTCCATGTCTCCGACGCATATGTCAGTGTTGGCAGGATTATACTATTTCGTAGTCCCCTTTTCACTTCCATACTCACACTTCTACCCTTCATAATCCTCCCCAGTGATCCTATGACCTGTCTACCCTTCACTGCTCTCTCCCTAATTTCTCCTTCCATACTTCCATGTTTACACATAACTGTACCCAGGTACTTAAACTCCTTCACTTCCTCCATCCTCTCACCCCTCAGAGTTATCTCACACTTCGTCCCAGTTGGTACAGCCACTCTGTAAGGTGTAGCAAAGTCAATCACTTCAGTTTCTGCTCTTTCAAATACCATCACTTTACTTTTACCCACATTCACCTTCAATTTCCTTCGTTTACACACAGACTGAAATTCGTCCACCACTCTCTGTAAATTCCTTTCACTCTCAGCCATCAGCACAGTGTCATCCGCAAACAAACTTGCCACCAGGGACCAATTTGCTTCATTCAACCTCAACTTCACCCCCAGACCATTCACTTTGGCTTTCACCTCTCTCATACAACCATCCATATATATATTGAACAGCCATGGTGACATAACACACCCCTGTCTCAGCCCTACACTAATATTAAAACTCTCACTTAGATCACCCTCTACCCGTACACATGCTTTTGCATCTGCATAAAAAGCCTCAATGCCTTTCAGTAAAGGCCCCCCAACTCCATAAATTCTCAACACCTCTGTCATAGCTTTCCTATCAACTCTATCATATGCCTTCTCCAAGTCCATGAAGGCAGCATACAACTTCTTACCCTTCCCAATATACTTCTCCACTATTGATTTTAATGCAAATATTTGGTCCACACATCCTCTACCCTTTCTGAACCCTCCCTGCTCCTCACTAACTTTATTCCCTGTTACTTCCATCAGTCTCTCAGTCAGAACCTTCCCGTAAACCTTCCCCGGTACACTAAGAAGGCTTATTCCCCTATAGCTACCACACTCATCCTTACTTCCCTTCCCCTTATACAAAGGTACAATTATGGCTCTCCTCCAATCCTCTGGCACCTCTCCCTGCCTCCAGGCCAATGTACATATAAGCAACATCCACTCCACCACTACCTCCCCCCCACACTTTAACATTTCAGCAGTTATCCCATCCACCCCTGGTGCCTTTCCCATCTTCAACTTTCCTATTGCTTTCCTAACCTCTTCCCTTCCTAAATCTCCCTGTACACCCTGTCGTCTACCACCTGCCTCCATCCCCATGCATGTCACCACCGCCTCCCCTCCCGTCCCCCCATTCATCAACTGATCAAAATGCCTCTTCCACACTTCTTTCACTTCCTCACTTCTACTCACAGTAACTCCATCCTCTCTCTTCATTCTCACACTACCAGACTTTCCTTCTCCTCTTTCTCTTTTAACCTCCTTCCAGAATAATTTCTTGTTCTCTTTAAACTTTTCACTCAGCTTCATACCAAACTCCTCATCCACTCTCCTTTTACTCTCACTCACCATCATTTTCACTTGTCTCTTACACACATTATATTCTCTTTTCCATCTCTCTCTCACTTCTTCCGGCACATTCCTCTGTAGTGTTCTCCGATATGCCTTCCTCTTATCCTCTACAGCATCTTTCACTTCTTCTGTCCACCAAGCACTCCCTTTCTTGCCCCTCTTCTGTGACTTATATCCTACTACCTCTGCTGCTGTCCTTAATACTCTCATCTTAAACATTTCATACACCGCATTCACTCCCACTCCCTCCCCTATCCCCATCCTTACATCCCCCAGCGCCTCACCCACCCTCCTCTTATATTCCTCCCTATACTCTTCTACATCTAATTTCCCACTAGCCACCACCCTCTTATTCCTCACCCCTTCATCCCTCCTACTATACTCCCACTTGACCCTAACCTTCATCCTCACCAACACCGCAAAATGGTCGGAGCAATGGACCATTCCTCTCACTACTTTTGCGTCATACACATCCTTCCTCAACCTTTCATCCACTGCCACATAATCAATCAAACTCTTCTGCTCTCCTCTCTCATCCCTTCTCTTCCATGTATACCTGTGGATCATCTTGTGCTGAAAGAAGGTGTTCGCCAAGAACAACCCTCTCTCAGCACAGACATCCACCAGATATTCACCATTCTCATTTGTTCCTTCTACACCCCATTTACCCACAATATTCCCCACTTCCTCACCTCCCACCTTTCCATTCATGTCTCCCATCATCACTATTCTCCTTCCATTATCAATTCCTCTCAGACATGCATTCAGCTCTTCCCAAAACACTCTCATCTTCTCTCTCCCTGTCTTACTCTTTTCATTCACTGGTGCATAAGCACACACCCAAGCATACTTCACCAAGCCAATCTTTCCAGTCATCCATACAATCCTCGATCCATTCCACCCATGTCCATCCACTCCCTTCCACACCCACGGAGACACCAACAGCGCACACCCTTCCTTCCCTCTTCCTTTACTCTTTTCATTCATGCCCGTCCATACTACTCCTCCCTCCATTCCCTCCCACAGTCCACTCTCCCTTCCTTCCTGACACTCAACCACTCCACATCCTTTCACGTGTGTCTCCGTCACTCCCATCACATCCACTCTTCCTTTCTTAAAACATTCTACAATCTCTCGCCTCTTGGTCCCATCCGTCATTCCATTCACATTCATAGCTACCACTCTCATACAATCCCTCTTCCCTACTCCCTCTACAGGGCAACCCGGAGACCCTCCCCCGCCAGTAGCCATATTTGTCCACTCCCCCATTGGGGGGCCACTGATGGCTGGCAAGGCCAATGCAGTGCTCATTCCCGGAGGGACACGGGCCGTCGGCATTGTCAAAAGCTAAAAACAAGGTCATAAATTTAAAAGAAATTATCACAAAATATAAAAACATGCAGTCATAGAAATTAAAATTTTAAAAACACTAAAATACAATAAAAATACAATAAAAACCTTAAAACCTATATGTGGGGGAAGCTAGGTCTCACCCCCACACCGCCTTCCCCTTTGGCTCCACCTCCTGAATGGATAAAAACTAGATAAAAAAAGGAGGTGTACCCCCGAGGTCACCGCTTGGAGGCGGGGTAAGGCTTACCTACCCTTCCTGGGGAGGGGTAGGTCACCGAGGTTCTTGCTTTTCCCAATACTGATAGCAGTTAAGCACAGTAGCAATCCTCGACCTCATCGGTTACGATATTGCCACTGCGCAAAGCCCTTGGATATTATACCTTCCCTCCACCTGTCAAACATTTCCCTCCCTCTCTTCAAAGTGTTTGCTATCAAACTTAGAGATATTTAATATAATGCTAGTGTCAGCAAAAGTTAACATTAAATGACTTGGTGATGGAGATTGTGTAAAGCTGACATAGTAAACTGTGTTCCTCTCATGTTCAATTGGTTCTTAGTTATCAGGATTTAAGTTTCAGGAACTGCACACTAATGGGTTAATTGTTCAAATTTGAGTTTATTTTTAAACAGACACCTCCAGGTCACGTCTTCCTCCAATGAGACCTTACTCCGAGGTGTATGGAAGTGATGGTTGTTGTGTGACAACAGGAAAAAGGAGAGGCATGTGAGGAAATTCAATGTGTGTAACTACTCCCCAGTGCCTTGTTCCCCAACCATCACCTTTACATCTGATGCCAGAGACACTTAAGTTATACAGTCGAGTGAGTTTTATATTTATATATATGATTAATTGTAGCTAACAGCTGAAAGGTGCTTCAGCTGAGGTTACTTTATGTCCAAGCAAATGGACGGATACAGATTCCACCATTGCAAAACGTGTCTTATTTTACATTTGCTGGAAAGTAGCATATCGATCTTGTCAGAGAAAACTTAAACAAATTATTCTGAGAATTTTTTTACAGATATTTATATTTTGAAAAAAAAAAAAAAAAGTACTTTACCAGTACTGTAGTATACCAGGATCTTTATAACTTCATTCTGTTAAGTAGAAATAATTATTCCACCCGTTTGATCTTACTGGTGGCAGATTCTGATACAGTATGTCAGTGGGATGTTGAAACCCTTATCATAATATCAACCATATAGTTTACAACCTATTGCCTGACTTCTTTTCTCTTCCATACCTTGGTTGCTGGTTGTGTTTCTGTTGTAGATACAGTACTATAATTTTGAGAATTTTCTAGGCTTCAAAGGAGTTTTGTATGTATGTGCTCCATTTCATTAGTTATTGTCTGTTTTTATGGTCTTTTCTTTTTCTGGAGCCCCTTATTCTTGAGTGTAAGGGAAATGATGCAGTGTGATTATAATATATCGTATTTGTGATAGGCCCATCCGGTCAGCCATAGCAACGCTACAACTAGACTCCCTCATATCAGTAGAGCATTTACCCAACTCGCATTTCAAGACATTACATAAATAACCATACACAAATCCCACTTCCTGGTGGGACAGGGAGTGAAGAAGCACTCTTGTGCTGGATTAATGGAATAGTAAATTTTTCCACCTGAATTGCATGGGAAAGAAAAGGAAGAAAGGAAGTTTAAGAACAGTTTTGACTACAGCTTACCGGTAACATAGATCTGGAAGTTGGTGTTTTTAATAACAAGGGTAATATGTAAAAATAATACCAGTTTTACCATTTACTTTCATATAACCAAAACAGACAGTATATAATTTTATAGAAGTTACTAATTATGCATATTGCACTTGAAGTTAAAGAAAAATGGATGTCAGAGTAAGGAAATTAACAGCCTTTATAATATGTCCTTATCTTACAGCTAAATATTGGCAAGGACATTAATACTCCACTTCGTCTCCATTACTTGAAAATAGGAACACAACCACAGTGAGAAGAGCCTTAGTTAATCTAAAGAATTTCAGTGTTACAGATAGTCCCATCAAAGACTAGTATAATATAATTTAGTGTAAATGTGCATAGACTAGAATTAACTGGCAATTTCCTCCCAGCTGCACCAGTATACACACACCTGAGCAGACCTTACCTTAATTTGACATACTGTATACATACGCACACGAGGCTGTTAAACACCTTGGTTACCAGTGTAACAGGTTGTTACTATGTAGTGAAGATGTTATGTTATCTTCACTTAGGGTCAATGGCAAACAAGTCTGTGTTGGTCTAATCTCGTCTCTTTATTGTTATCTGTTTGTATGTTACATATAAAGTTTCCTAGCTAACCTGGAATATATACAACTACAGTATATACATAAAGGTTGCCTGCTACAATACTCCCTTCCTTAGTGACAAGGAAGGAGGAATGATACAGTCTTCTTACGGCATCCGCTCGCGTTGTGGAGAAGTTGTAGAATGTATCAGTAGTGTGGAGTTGTAGGCGTAGTTGTTGTTGTTGTTGTTGTTGAAGTTCCTCAAGCTGTCTGTTGTAGTGGTTGAGTGGAGTAGCTTGGACGTAGAGTGGGTTTAGCAGGAAAGCTGGTGCGTGCATGCGCATGTGAGAGCGTGTTGCTGCAGTGCCAATTAAATCGAACTCAATGAGTCCCTGAGCTTACGATTTTTAATGTCGACAAGAAGGTCGAAGTTTGTCAAAAAATCGGTGCCCAAAATGGCTTGTGCAAGTGTGCTGCTTGCGTGTCCGCGTGTTGCTGCAGTGCCAATGGAACTCAATGAGTCCCTGAGCTGACAATTTTTAATGTCGACAGCAAGGTCGAAGTTTGTCAAAAAATTGGTGCCCAGAATGGCTTGTGCGTGCGAGAGTGCATGCGCATGTACGAGCGAGTGCATGCCCGTGTGTGCGCATGCGTGCGTGTGTGTCCGCAGGCATGTGTGCGTGTTTGTGAGTGTGCATGCGTGTCCGCAGGCTTTTGTGCGCGTGTGTGTGCGCGTGCATGCATGTGAGTCCGCAGGCGTGTTTGCGCATGTGGCTGCTGTGCCAATGGACGTCAACCACCCCTGGGCTTACGATTTTTAATGTCGACAACAGGGTCAAATTTTGTCAAAAAATCTGTTATTATAAATTATCTAGATACATTTTCATAGGACTTATTAAGAAACTACCGATTTCCGCGTCATGAACTAATTCGTCTCTTTGAGGAACTAGATCCGTTTCTCCTATGAAGGATCTGTAGCAGGCAAGCTTTATGTATATGAATGAGCATATTCCAGGTTAGCTTCCAGTTTAGCTATAAAACTTGATATGCTATGTAAAACCTTAAGAAATAAAAAGACTAGACATCATCCATTCACCATGAAGGTCTTTAAGGATATTATGACCGGAGATGAAATGTTCACCGACACTTATAAGTTTGAGGATATAGAGGATGCCTTTTATATGGTGATCGGAAAGAATACGACTGTAACGGAAGGGAACATTGAGCTGGCCGGCTCCAACCCCTCAGCGGAAGAGGCAGTTGAGGGCACAGAAACCTCTTGTCAGTCTGGTATTGATGTAGTACTATTCATGAGGCTCCAGGAGACCGGCTTTGGTAGCAAGAAAGACTACCTTACCTACATGAAGGACTATCTGAAGAACTTGAAGACAAAGCTGGGTGCCGACACCAAAGAGGCAGAGAAGTTGCCAGCCATTCAAAAGCCACTGATAGAGGTGCTTAAGAACTTCAAGGATCTGCAGTTCTTTACTGGGGAGTCTATGAATGCTGCTGAAGGAATGATTGTTCTGGGAGACTACAAAGAAGTCGATGGAGAAGAACGACCTGTACTTTACTTCCCAAAATATGGCCTGCTTGAAGAGAAATTATGAACCTGTGGATCTATTAACTGCTTAGATTTTACTAATCCTACCACCCAGGACAGCCTCAAAACATCATTCATTGCTCTTAAAAAGAACCTCCCTCCCTGGATTATTATGCGCCAATAAATCCTTTACATTAAAAAAAAAAAAAAAAAAAAAAAAAACACCCACGATCACTACATCGTAACTATGCAATCCCCCGTGGGATTCTTCCAAAATGTGATTGCTGATACTTCTGATAAGTTAAATGAAGGATTATTGAGAAGATTTGTACTATTGCAGTTTCAGCCACTTCCACTTACATTTAATCACATTTGCCAAGTTTTGATTAAAGTTTTCTCCCAAATTTATAGTTTGTAAAATTTGGTCACCTCTCTCTTGCAGCACAAAAATGAAAAATAATCAGTTGTAGTAGTACATTGACTGCAAATAGAAATAATTTCCACCCAAGCTAAGCCATATGGATCATGTAACTTGTGCTTAGGAAAACACTACACCTTTCCACCCAGTTTACATGCAATGGTGAGCCTCAGAGTTGGTTGCAGGCTTGTCAAGTATTGATCTTTGCCTCAAAAACCATTGGGAGTTGTATTTCCATGCAGTGGGTCTCGTATTCAAATTTTATTGAGACAACAATACAATGTTATATGCTTGCTGCATATACACAAAAGTGTCCCAACATGTTTTTCTATGGGCTTCAGCAGGCACAGTAATGTGGAGCCTGCTGGGAACAACTCCATCTGATAAAGCTGCTAAAAAAAAAGTGAGAAAAAAGCTCAGTAGGAGGTGCCCTCCTCAATCGTGTGGATGGTCCTTGAAATTCAACTTTTCACCCACCATCTATATCCTGGTCCTCGTTTACTAGTCCACTCAATGGCCGGGATCCACAAAGCACTTACACCGGCGTAAACCAGAGATACTCCTCCGTTCTACTTACTGCGGTATCCACAAAAGCAATTTTTTGCACCTCTTTGATGACATCATAGGTGCAAATGAAGGTGTAAAGTTACACCTGCTCAAGAGGTTATTTAAATCCTTACACCCGGATTTAAAGCTTCATGATTCCATGTTGTTGTTGTTGTAGTTCCCCAGACTGTCTGGCCGAACAGTCCCGAGTCTGGTTGACCGAAGCCGTGCAGATGCTCGGACCCCCAAAAGGGAGTCAGGGTGATAGTGAGATCTGTTTCTTCAAAGGCAACAGACAAGTGGACTGCTGGCTCATGGGCATATATCCCTGGGCCAACTTTCCCACCGCCTATAGTCTTTCTTGTTGTGCCACCCAATCAGGCGATCTCGTCAGCTACCCGGAAGGAATGAGAGATAGTAAGAGAGACAGACAGATCAGGCCAGGGTGTGATAGAGGATGCCAGATTCCTCATTTCTGGATAGAACCAGACCTCACCGGTGTGTTGCTGGGTAGTTGAGAAGTGTGCAGGGTAGTTTACATCAACACATCATCCCTCACTAGTGTGTGCTGGGTAGTTGAGAAGTGTGCAGGGTAGTTTACATCAACACATCATCCCTCACCAGTGTGTGCTGGGTAGTTGAGAAGTGTGCTGGGTAGTTTATATCAACACATCTTCCCTCACCAGTGTGTGCTGGGTAGTTGAGAAGTGTGCTGGGTAGTTTACATCAACACATCTTCCCTCACCAGTGTGTGCTGGGTAGTTTATATCAACACATCTTCCCCCAGCCATCAACACATCTTCCCCCAGCTTACAAGGTAGCATGCTATCCTTGCTCTTACAGCCGGGTACCTATTTACTGCTAGGTGAACAGGGACATAGGGGGCTGTGAAAATTGTCCAACAATTCCACTGAACCAGGAATTGAACCCGGGATCTCTCGCGTACCAGGCGAGTGTGCTAACCGCTATACCATCAGTACCCCCTTATGATTCCATGTTGTTAAGAGCATGTAGTGTTCCTGACCAGCCAAAAAAACATCCAAAATAGTTATTATAAATTATCTAGATACATTTTCATAGAACTTATTAAGAAACTACCGATTTCCGCGTCATGAACTAATTCGTCTCTTTGAGGAACTAGATCCGTTTCTCCTATGAAGGATCTGTAGCAGGCAAGCTTTATGTATATGAATGAGCATATTCCAGGTTAGCTTCCAGTTTAGCTATAAAACTTGATATGCAATGTAAAACCTTAAGAAATAAAAAGACTAGACATCATCCATTCACCATGAAGGTCTTTAAGGATATTATGACCGGAGATGAAATGTTCACCGACACTTATAAGTTTGAGGATATAGAGGATGCCTTTTATATGGTGATCGGAAAGAATACGACTGTAACGGAAGGGAACATTGAGCTGGCCGGCTCCAACCCCTCAGCGGAAGAGGCAGTTGAGGGCACAGAAACCTCTTGTCAGTCTGGTATTGATGTAGTACTATTCATGAGGCTCCAGGAGACCGGCTTTGGTAGCAAGAAAGACTACCTTACCTACATGAAGGACTATCTGAAGAACTTGAAGACAAAGCTGGGTGCCGACACCAAAGAGGCAGAGAAGTTGCCAGCCATTCAAAAGCCACTGATAGAGGTGCTTAAGAACTTCAAGGATCTGCAGTTCTTTACTGGGGAGTCTATGAATGCTGCTGAAGGAATGATTGTTCTGGGAGACTACAAAGAAGTCGATGGAGAAGAACGACCTGTACTTTACTTCCCTAAATATGGCCTGCTTGAAGAGAAACTATGAACCTGTGGATCTATTAACTGCTTAGATTTTACTAATCCTACCACCCAGGACAGCCACAAAACATCATTCATTGCTCTTAAAAAGAACCTCCCTCCCTGGATTATTATGCGCCAATAAATCCTTTACATTAAAAAAAAAAAAAAAAAACACCCACGATCACTACATCGTAACTATGCAATCCCCAGTGGATTCTTCCAAAATGTGATTGCTGATACTTCTGATAAGTTAAATGAAGGATTATTGAGAAGATTTGTACTATTGCAGTTTCAGCCACTTCCACTTACATTTAATCACATTTGCCAAGTTTTGATTAAAGTTTTCTCCCAAATTTATAGTTTGTAAAATTTGGTCAC
The DNA here is from genome assembly GCA_033782935.1 of Petrolisthes cinctipes. Lineage (NCBI taxonomy): Eukaryota > Metazoa > Arthropoda > Malacostraca > Decapoda > Porcellanidae > Petrolisthes > Petrolisthes cinctipes. Next base: position 129,852 of record JAWQEG010000591.1, on the reverse strand, counting down.
CTCTCTCTTGCAGCACAAAAATGAAAAATAATCAGTTGTAGTAGTACATTGACTGCAAATAGAAATAATTTCCACCCAAGCTAAGCCATATGGATCATGTAACTTGTGCTTAGGAAAACACTACACCTTTCCACCCAGTTTACATGCAATGGTGAGCCTCAGAGTTGGTTGCAGGCTTGTCAAGTATTGATCTTTGCCTCAAAAACCATTGGGAGTTGTATTTCCATGCAGTGGGTCTCGTATTCAAATTTTATTGAGACAACAATACAATGTTATATGCTTGCTGCATATACACAAAAGTGTCCCAACATGTTTTTCTATGGGCTTCAGCAGGCACAGTAATGTGGAGCCTGCTGGGAACAACTCCATCTGATAAAGCTGCTAAAAAAAAAGGTGAGAAAAAAGCTCGGTAGGAAGTGCCCTCCTCAATCGTGTGGATGGTCCTTGAAATTCAACTTTTCACCCACCATCTATATCCTGGTCCTCGTTTACTAGTCCACTCAATGGCCGGGATCCACAAAGCACTTACACCGGCGTAAACCAGAGATACTCCTCCGTTCTACTTACTGCGGTATCCACAAAAGCAATTTTTTGCACCTCTTTGATGATATCATAGGTGCAAATGAAGGTGTAAAGTTACACCTGCTCCAGAGGTTATTTAAATCCTTACACCCGGATTTAAAGCTTCTTGATTCCATGTTGTTGTTGTTGTAGTTCCCCAGACTGTCTGGCCGAACAGTCCCGAGTCTGGTTGACCTAAGCCGTGCAGATGCTCGGACCCCCAAAAGGGAGTCAGGGTGATAGTGAGATCTGTTTCTTCAAAGGCAACAGACGAGCGGACTGCTGGCTCATGGGCATATATCCCTGGGCCAACTTTCCCACCGTCTATAGTCTTTCTTGTTGTGCCACCCAATCAGGCGATCTCTTCAGCTACCCGGAAGGAATGAGAGATAGTAAGAGAGACAGACAGATCAGGCCAGGGTGTGATAGAGGATGCCAGATTCCTCATTTCTGGATAGAACCAGACCTCACCGGTGTGTTGCTGGGTAGTTGAGAAGTGTGCAGGGTAGTTTACATCAACACATCATCCCTCACTAGTGTGTGCTGGGTAGTTGAGAAGTGTGCAGGGTAGTTTACATCAACACATCTTCCCTCACCAGTGTGTGCTGGGTAGTTGAGAAGTGTGCAGGGTAGTTTACATCAACACATCTTCCCTCACCAGTGTGTGCTGGGTAGTTGAGAAGTGTGCAGGGTAGTTTACATCAACACATCTTCCCTCACCAGTGTGTGCTGGGTAGTTGAGAAGTGTGCTGGGTAGTTTACATCAACACATCTTCCCTTACCAGTGTGTGCTGGGTAGTTGAGAAGTGTGCTGGGTAGTTTACATCAACACATCTTCCCTCACCAGTGTGTGCTGGGTAGTTGAGAAGTGTGCTGGGTAGTTTATATCAACACATCTTCCCCCAGCCATCAACACATCTTCCCCCAGCTTACAAGGTAGCATGCTATCCTTGCTCTTACAGCCGGGTACCTATTTACTGCTAGGTGAACAGGGACATAGGGGGCTGTGAAAATTGTCCCAACAATTCCACTGAACCAGGAATTGAACACGGGATCTCTCGCGTGCCAGGCGAGTGTGCTAACCGCTATACCATCAGTACCCCCTTATGATTCCATGTTGTTAAGAGCATGTAGTGTTCCTGACCAGCCAATACAACATCCAAAATAGTTATTATAAATTATCTAGATACATTTTCATAGAACTTATTAAGAAACTACCGATTTCCGCGTCATGAACTAATTCGTCTCTTTGAGGAACTAGATCCGTTTCTCCTATGAAGGATCTGTAGCAGGCAAGCTTTATGTATATGAATGAGCATATTCCAGGTTAGCTTCCAGTTTAGCTATAAAACTTGATATGCAATGTAAAACCTTAAGAAATAAAAAGACTAGACATCATCCATTCACCATGAAGGTCTTTAAGGATATTATGACCGGAGATGAAATGTTCACCGACACTTATAAGTTTGAGGATATAGAGGATGCCTTTTATATGGTGATCGGAAAGAATACGACTGTAACGGAAGGGAACATTGAGCTGGCCGGCTCCAACCCCTCAGCGGAAGAGGCAGTTGAGGGCACAGAAACCTCTTGTCAGTCTGGTATTGATGTAGTACTATTCATGAGGCTCCAGGAGACCGGCTTTGGTAGCAAGAAAGACTACCTTACCTACATGAAGGACTATCTGAAGAACTTGAAGACAAAGCTGGGTGCCGACACCAAAGAGGCAGAGAAGTTGCCAGCCATTCAAAAGCCACTGATAGAGGTGCTTAAGAACTTCAAGGATCTGCAGTTCTTTACTGGGGAGTCTATGAATGCTGCTGAAGGAATGATTGTTCTGGGAGACTACAAAGAAGTCGATGGAGAAGAACGACCTGTACTTTACTTCCCAAAATATGGCCTGCTTGAAGAGAAACTATGAACCTGTGGATCTATTAACTGCTTAGATTTTACTAATCCTACCACCCAGGACAGCCACAAAACATCATTCATTGCTCTTAAAAAGAACCTCCCTCCCTGGATTATTATGCGCCAATAAATCCTTTACATTAAAAAAAAAAAAAAAAAAAAAAAACACCCAAGATCACTACATCGTAACTATGCAATCCCCAGTGGATTCTTCCAAAATGTGATTGCTGATACTTCTGATAAGTTAAATGAATGATTATTGAGATTTGTACTATTGCAGTTTCAGCCACTTCCACTTACATTTAATCACATTTGCCAAGTTTTGATTAAAGTTTTCTCCCAAATTTATAGTTTGTAAAATTTGGTCACCTCTCTCTTGCAGCACAAAAATGAAAAATAATCAGTTGCAGTAGTACATTGACTGCAAATAGAAATAATTTCCACCCAAGCTAAGCCATATGGATCATGTAACTTGTGCTTAGGAAAACACTACACCTTTCCACCCAGTTTACATGCAATGGTGAGCCTCAGAGTTGGTTGCAGGCTTGTCAAGTATTGATCTTTGCCTCAAAAACCATTGGGAGTTTTATTTCCATGCAGTGGATCTCGTATTCAAATTTTATTGAGACAACAATACAATGTTATATGCTTGCTGCATATACACAAAAGTGTCCCAACATGTTTTTCTATGGGCTTCAGCAGGCACAGTAATGTGGAGCCTGCTGGGAACAACTCCATCTGATAAAGCTGCTAAAAAAAAAGTGAGAAAAAAGCTCAGTAGGAGGTGCCCTCCTCAATCGTGTGGATGGTCCTTGAAATTCAACTTTTCACCCACCATCTATATCCTGGTCCTCGTTTACTAGTCCACTCAATGGCCGGGATCCACAAAGCACTTACACCGGCGTAAACCAGAGATACTCCTCCGTTCTACTTACTGCGGTATCCACAAAAGCAATTTTTTGCACCTCTTTGATGACATCATAGGTGCAAATGAAGGCTTCAGAGGTTATTTAAATCCTTACACCCGGATTTAAAGCTTCATGATTCCATGTTGTTGTTGTAGGTCCCCAGACTGCCTGGCTGAACAGTCCCGAGTCTGGTTGACCGAAGCCGTGCAGATGCTCGGACCTCCAAAAGGGAGTCAGGGTGATAGTGAGATCTGTTTCTTCAAAGGCAACAGACGAGGGGACTGCTGGCTCATGGGCATATATCCCTGGGCCAACTTTCCCACCGTCTATAGCCTTTCTTGTTGTGCCACCCAATCAGGCGATCTCGTCAGCTACCCGGAAGGAATGAGAGATAGTAAGAGAGACAGACAGAAGAGGCCAGGGTGTGGTAGAGGATGCCAGATTCCTCATTTCTGGATAGAACCAGCCCTCACTGGTGTGTTGCTGGGTAGTTGATAAGTGTGCAGGGCAGTTTACATCAACACATCATCCCTCACTAGTGTGTGCTGGGTAGTTGAGAAGTGTGCAGGGTAGTTTACATCAACACATCTTCCCTCACCAGTGTGTGCTGGGTAGTTGAGAAGTGTGCTGGGTAGTTTACATCAACACATCTTCCCTTACCAGTGTGTGCTGGGTAGTTGAGAAGTGTGCTGGGTAGTTTACCTCAACACATCTTCCCTCACCAGTGTGTGCTGGGTAGTTGAGAAGTGTGCTGGGTAGTTTATATCAACACATCTTCCCCCAGCCATCAACACATCTTCCCCCAGCTTACAAGGTAGCATGCTATCCTTGCTCTTACAGCCGGGTACCTATTTACTGCTAGGTGAACAGGGAAATAGGGGGCTGGGAAAATTGTCCAACAATTCCACTGAACCAGGAATTGAACCCGGGATCTCTCGCGTACCAGGCTAGTGTGCTAACTGCTATACCATCAACACCCCCTTATGATTCCATGTTGTTAAGAGCATGTAGTGTTCCTGACCAGCAAAAAAAACGTCCAAAACAGTTATTATATATTATCTAGATACATTTCATAGAACTTATTAAGAAACTACCGATTTCCGCATCATGAGCTAATTCGTCTCTTTGAGGAACTAGATCCGTTTCTCCTATGAAGGATCTGTAGCAGGCAAGCTTTATGTATATGAATGAGCATATTCCAGGTTAGCTTCCAGTTCAGTTATAAAACTTGATATGCAATGTAAAACCTTAAGAAATAAGAAGACTAGACATCATCCATTCACCATGAAGGTCTTTAAGGATATTATGACCGGAGATGAAATGTTCACCGACACTTATAAGTTTGAGGATATAGAGGATGCCTTTTATATGGTGATCGGAAAGAATACGACTGTAACGGAAGGGAACATTGAGCTGGCCGGCTCCAACCCCTCAGCGGAAGAGGCAGTTGAGGGCACAGAAACCTCTTGTCAGTCTGGTATTGATGTAGTACTATTCATGAGGCTCCAGGAGACCGGCTTTGGTAGCAAGAAAGACTACCTTACCTACATGAAGGACTATCTGAAGAACTTGAAGACAAAGCTGGGTGCCGACACCAAAGAGGCAGAGAAGTTGCCAGCCATTCAAAAGCCACTGATAGAGGTGCTTAAGAACTTCAAGGATCTGCAGTTCTTTACTGGGGAGTCTATGAATGCTGCTGAAGGAATGATTGTTCTGGGAGACTACAAAGAAGTCGATGGAGAAGAACGACCTGTACTTTACTTCCCAAAATATGGCCTGCTTGAAGAGAAATTATGAACCTGTGGATCTATTAACTGCTTAGATTTTACTAATCCTACCACCCAGGACAGCCACAAAACATCATTCATTGCTCTTAAAAAGAACCTCCCTCCCTGGATTATTATGCGCCAATAAATCCTTTACATTAAAAAAAAAAAAAAAAAAAAAAAACACCCACGATCACTACATCGTAACTATGCAATCCCAAGTGGATTCTTCCAAAATGTGATTGCTGATACTTCTGATAAGTTAAATGAAGGACTATTGAGAAGATTTGTACTATTGCAGTTTCAGCCACTTCCACTTACATTTAATCACATTTGCCAAGTTTTGATTAAAGTTTTCTCCCAAATTTATAGTTTGTAAAATTTGGTCACCTCTCTCTTGCAGCACAAAAACGAAAAATAATCAGTTGTAGTAGTACATTGATTGCAAATAGAAATAATTTCCACCCAAGCTAAGCCATATGGATCATGTAACTTGTGCTTAGGAAAACACTACACCTTTCCACCCAGTTTACATGCAATGGTGAGCCTCAGAGTTGGTTGCAGGCTTGTCAAGTATTGATCTTTGCCTCAAAAACCATTGGGAGTTTTATTTCCATGCAGTGGATCTCGTATTCAAATTTTATTGAGACAACAATACAATGTTATATGCTTGCTGCATATACACAAAAGTGTCCCAACATGTTTTTCTATGGGCTTCAGCAGGCACAGTAATGTGGAGCCTGCTGGGAACAACTCCATCTGATAAAGCTGCTAAAAAAAAAGTGAGAAAAAAGCTCAGTAGGAGGTGCCCTCCTCAATCGTGTGGATAGTCCTTGAAATTCAACTTTTCACCCACCATCTATATCCTGGTCCTCGTTTACTAGTCCACTCAATGGCCGGGATCCACAAAGCACTTACACCGGCGTAAACCAGAGATACTCCTCCGTTCTACTTACTGCGGTATCCACAAAAGCAATTTTTCGCACCTCTTTGATGATATCATAGGTGCAAATGAAGGTGTAAAGTTACACCTGCTCCAGAGGTGATTTAAAACCTTACACCCGGATTTAAAGCTTCATGATTCCATGTTATATAGAAAATGATTATATGATTCCATGTTGTTAAGATAGAACTTATTAAGAAACTACCGATTTCCGCGTCATGAACTAATTCATCTCTTTGAGGAACTAGATCCGTTTCTCCTATGAAGGATCTGTAGCAGGCAAGCTTTATGTATATGAATGAGCATATTCCAGGGTAGCTTCCAGTTTAGCTATAAAACTTGATATGCAATGTAAAACCTTAAGAAATAAAAAGACTAGACATCATCCATTCACCATGAAGGTCTTTAAGGATATTATGACCGGAGATGAAATGTTTACCGACACTTATAAGTTTGAGGATATAGAGGATGCCTTTTATATGGTGATCGGAAAGAATACGACTGTAACGGAAGGGAACATTGAGCTGGCCGGCTCCAACCCCTCAGCGGAAGAGGCAGTTGAGGGCACAGAAACCTCTTGTCAGTCTGGTATTGATGTAGTACTATTCATGAGGCTCCAGGAGACCGGCTTTGGTAGCAAGAAAGACTACCTTACCTATATGAAGGACTATCTGAAGAACTTGAAGACAAAGCTGGGTGCCGACACCAAAGAGGCAGAGAAGTTGCCAGCCATTCAAAAGCCACTGATAGAGGTGCTTAAGAACTTCAAGGATCTGCAGTTCTTTACTGGGGAGTCTATGAATGCTGCTGAAGGAATGATTGTTCTGGGAGACTACAAAGAAGTCGATGGAGAAGAACGACCTGTACTTTACTTCCCTAAATATGGCCTGCTTGAAGAGAAACTATGAACCTGTGGATCTATTAACTGCTTAGATTTTACTAATCCTACCACCCAGGACAGCCACAAAACATCATTCATTGCTCTTAAAAAGAACCTCCCTCCCTGGATTATTATGCGCCAATAAATCCTTTACATTTTCAAAAAAAAACAAAAAACACCCACGATCACTACATCGTAACTATGCAATCCCCAGTGGATTCTTCCAAAATGTGATTGCTGATACTTCTGATAAGTTAAATGAAGGATTATTGAGAAGATTTGTACTATTGCAGTTTCAGCCACTTCCACTTACATTTAATCACATTTGCCAAGTTTTGGTTAAAGTTTTCTCCCAAATTTATAGTTTGTAAAATTTGGTCACCTCTCTATTGCAGCACAAAAATAAAAAATAATCAGTTGCAGTAGTACATTGATTGCAAATAGAAATAATTTCCACCCAAGCTAAGCCATATGGATCATGTAACTTGTGCTTAGGAAAACACTACACCTTTCCACCTAGTTTACATGCAATGGTGAGCCTCAGAGTTGGTTGCAGGTTTGTCCAGTATTGATCTTTGCCTCAAAAACCATTGGGAGTTGTATTTCCAAGCAGTGGATCTCGTATTCAAATTTTATTGAGACAACAATACAATGTTATATGCTTGCTTGCTTAATAGTATTACAGTGCCTTAGTTATTACGTAGTACTACCCCACAGGTCTCACACAGTGAAGTGTCAGCCAGATCATTGAGACCACAACACGAGTCCTGACCCAAAGGGCCACCCTGGAGAAAAAGATGCCTGCAACCCCACGACATGAGACAAACAGCCCATCAGTTTGGAAAGCGAAGAAACGTCCCTCGCGTAATTTGAGCAATTGACGTTACCTTTAACATGGGCATCTGGGATGGCCTTTCAAATAGTATCATAAGGCAAAATGCAAGTTCAATGCCAATAACTGCAGATGCAGCCATTGACATGGGGTCTTCAGGTATTGTTTTGTTTTTTTCCTTTTTTATTGATTGAAGGAATATACTGTACACCAAATAGTTCATGGAAATGGTGCATTATTTCATATTGGTTTGACCTGCATTGGGCATACATTACATCAATCTAATACTGCTCTTTATTAAGGGATAGTATAATATTACTGTTAAGAGATGAAGAAATTGAACTGGATAGTAAGAAGAAAGACCACTCTAGCCTGAACGACTGTTGTAGCTTGAGAGAGAAGATATAGGAGGGACAGCAAGCACCAAAGTAAAGTGAAATAAGGAAATGCGGATTTTGGGATAGTCTACATTTTCATATTACACAATAGAGGGGAGTTGAAGGAATACGGAAAATATTTCTTTAGTTAACATTTTTTTGCAACAGTATAATTTTATTTCTTCTGGTACACACATACCCATCAAAGCTCCACACATTAATGCTGCCCTGTACATAAACAGAAAACGGTATCACTCCATGAACATACAGGTTGTATGTAATGCAGAAGGTCTCATAACAAGCTATTGTGCTAGATTCCCAGGTAATTATGATTATAAAATGTATTCCTTTATATCATCCAATGTCTATCCAGTACCAGATGACAATAGTTACAGTACTGTACTATCTTCATGTTTAACAAATAATATGCAAGATCACAAAATTACAGCAAATTTTGTAAGGTCCCGTATTATAATAACAAGGTAGTCGTGGACATACATAAAGTTTCAATACACATATAAATAACTCAAATAAATTGCTGACTAATGTTATTACATTCTCATATGATGTTATTGATTTGAATAGTGGGGAGCTGCTTGCAATATATTAGAAGATGGTATTTAGCCTATATATTGGAAAGTTTCCCAGCAAACGAAAAGGGTGGAAACGTCAAACTTTTACAAGTCGACTCAATGTGCATGATTATTATTGACCACAACTGTACCTACTGTACTGAACAGTGATAATATACTAGTTTGGAACATAAAATACCTTTGCAGTAAAAATATTACTCTTCCTTGAATTAGCTAAAAATGAGTTCCTTATTGTAATATACATTTACAGTTCCTATTATATTCTTTTAGGATGTACACAGGATTCATTTATCTGGATCAACTCTGATCTTCGGGATCGTTGTGCAGCAGGAGAGTTTGGGGATCACTGTCTTTTGGGTGAGTACCAGTATTGTACCGTTATTTGTACTGCATACAGTACACAATAGTTTTATGAATAAAGGAGTTAGATTTGATACTCATTTTGTTCCTAATGCAAAATGCCCAAGATCTACTTCCTTCAGGTCATGTTATCACACTTAAATTCATGTTTTTACACAATTAGTGATACAGGTACATATATGGAGAAGTGACTGTATTAATATTGTATATTAGGAGACGGTGGCTACTCCCTGGAACCTTTCCTGATGACCCCAGTGAGAACCCCAACTACTCCAGCTGAGGAAAGTTAACAGTGCCCATGCAAGGACCAGATTTAGGTATGGTCTCCTTACTTCAGTACAAGACTTGACTATGTAAACTGTATAATCTTGACTTTGAAATAAGTAATATTTTCTTGGATAATTTTCCTGAAAAAATGGAACAGACTTGGAGTAAATTTAGCTCATTTTTTATAATGATTTCTAAAACTCACATTGATCATTGAAGTGTAAATGGGCACGAGGATGATACTTCACTCCATTGTTAAAATCTTTAAAGTAAGCTGAAGACCAGTACATTTTGCTAAACCTGTGAATTAGGGAGCAGTAGTTTATGGCACAGCAACTTGTAACACTTTATAAAACCTTATTCACCAACCTCCCACATTACCCATTGTGGCTTTCTGTAAATTATCCCTCTCCCTTGATTTCTCCATTAACAGCTCTAACCCTTAATAATTGCAATGCCTACATGAAATTGGCAGTGCACTTTCGTACACACCTTTAGTGTGTTAAACGAGGGACCGTGCCCCAGGTACCATAATTTATGAGGCTAGATGATGAATGACACATTTCCAACCGTCTTTTTTCATTACCACAGCCCGTTCAATTTCTAGGACTGCCAGATCAACTTCAACACAGGGACTCCATGAATTTTGTATATAAGTCTTGGGACACACAGTATTGCAATTAGTACAAAATAATTGTTCACTCACTTGTATTTAATTTGTATATTCTAGTCTCACTTACTCTTGAGAAAATGTAATTTCTCACACAATATGAGTTTTAATATACCATTACATATACATTTAACACTTAAAATTAAAAAAAAAATGTGGATTGGGTGTGGAACAGACAATTTGTAGGCACCCATTGAACTTAAGGAAAGAATATCGCATTTTTCATTCTACTGTACAGTACTGGATTTGCCTTGATAACAGTAAAATTCAGACGTTTAATATACACTTTTCATTCATAATTGTTTGTAATATTATTATTGGTGTAACCATATTACTTTCTTCTCTTCAGGAAGACATCACCAATGAGGAGGCAGTGGTCGAGACCATTATCCTTACTGTACGAGACATGTGAGAGGCACACGTACAGGAATACATGGAAGAGGTCATGCCTTGCCCCAAGACACTAGAGGAATGGAAGAGTGTTAGACAAGTTTGCCAAATGTAACTTTCACCACACTAAAGGTGCTCTAGATGGCAAACGTGGCGTTCCAACCGAGGTGGTTAGTTCAAAGTGGTACAACTACAAAGGTTTCAACTCCCTTGTGTAGCTGGCCCTCATTGACGCCGACTATTGAATCCTGTACCTTGGTGCTTCAGCTGAAGATGAGGATCCTAGAGAAGACTCTTGGCCTACCAGACCCTGAGCCCCTCCCTGGCAGTGACGTGCCAGTGCCCTACTTCATACATAGATGATGAAGCCCTATTCTACAAAGGGGCCTCTCCCGTGAGAAGTGGATCTTCAACTACAGACCGTCAAGGACCTGACGAAATGTGGAGGGAAACAAGGGATGCCAAAGACCATATAGATATCCTGAAGGACTGCTACTACTCATCCCCAGCTGGTGAGGTACAGTTGCCCACACATGAAGCTGGTACACCTCGCTTCTTGTGAGGTAGCTACAACAGGAAGGAAAGTGAGCAAAAGTTAGTTTGTTGACAGGCAGACAGTAATAATATTTTACCGTCTGCTTGTCAACAAACTACATATTTTGTTCACTTTCCTTCCCTTTGTAGCTACCTCACAAGTAACGAGCCCCACCAGCTTCATGTGTGGGCAACTGCACCTTGGCAGAACACATTACATAGAAGGTAAGAAAATACAACAATCATAACAAATATATATTGTATTGGAAAAGGATCTGTTAAGAGTGTTCAAAAGGGTATCCAGCAGCCTACTTCTTGTTGGTGAGGTACCCTTTAACATAATGTGGGTGCATACCAGAGACAACAGCTGGGCAGCTGTACCCGACCATGCAGGTTGCCCTGGAGAAGGTTCCCTGGCTCTAATCAGCTGGTAGCCAGGATCATGTCGGGTGGAGGGGCCTGGCTGTGGGGTCACATTCCTTGGGGGTTGGAGAGGGTGTTCTGCAAGAGTAGCGCCTTCTCTTCCCACTCCTCCTGAATCCTTCAGGTCTCCTTGCAAAATTCAAGATCAGATCGACACCCATCAGTTGCTGTGTTACAAACGTCATGAGGCCCTATATCACTGCCTCGTGAGAGTTGACATCCTCTGTTCATTCCCCCTGGAGTGCTTGTGTGTAGTCCCACAAAGAGATGCGATTGTGTGGGGGGGGTTTCTACCTTTTAGAGATGAACACCTGGTATTGGTATATGTATGTATTAGCATGATGTACAATTTGAAATTCTTCTAGAATTGTAGATAAAATATATTTAGTATTTAAACATATTTATAATGAAATATATAAATAGTAGTGAATATTTAAAAGAAAAAAAATAGTTTAAATATCTTCTATAATGTGCATTATTATGTACAAATTGAACAATTATTAAACATGATGAATATTTAATTAGTCATAACGTTTATTATTATTTACCTTCCACAGGAGATCCCCGATGTCTTCTCCCTCCAATGGAATTCTGCGGCTCTTTTTCTTCCCGTAGGCAGAGGTTGGGGCAGCAGGAGAGGGCATCTCGTCTGGCTCCTCCTCGGAAGTCACCAGGACGGAGCTTCTTGCAGCTACACTACACTGAAATATAGGGTTATAATTAGATATGTAGTCCATAAAAATAGTTTTATCAGGTGTCACTTGGGTTTTGATAAACATGTTGTGAGGAGTCTAAGCAATATAGTGTGTAGATGTATTTTTAAATAATAATAAATAGTACGAGCTTCCCATGTCTTATGATATTACCTATAGCTATAAAATTTGCCATGTTTATAACAGTTTCAATGCATACAAAATATTATATGTGCCTAATTGAACTTAATGAATGCCTTATTTAAATATTTGTAATGCTATACTGTATAATCCTGCTAACACTGACATCTGCATCAGATACATGGAGTGTCTAGAATAGGTGCAGTGGAACCGAGTTACTTGAGAAGAGCATGTGGACTTACTAGGTGGGATGGAGAAAGTAATGAGTGTGGGGTGGTCAAGAGTGAAGCATAATACATTAAGGTGGTTTGGACATGTGGAGAGTATGCAAGGTGAGGAGATTGTAAAGGTGTATGGAAGTGAAGTTGTGGGACTTAGTGTGAGAAGAAGACTTCCTGTTAGATGGCAAAACCGAGTGGAAAAGTATGTAAGGGAGAGAAACGTGAGTGACAGAGTAGGACTTGATCAAGTAAGGAGGGAGTGTTGGAACTGAGAAAACTGGAGACACTTCTGCCGTGGCCACCCCCTTGGCGGGAGTTCCCGGAGGGAACGAGGCGTCAGAGCTATAGATAGAATGCTATTGGATATGCACCAGTAGAATTATATGCAATAAATTAAATTTGTTCATGCATACCTGGCTACTTTGCCGGCCACCCTGCTGAACATTGTGTCCCTTCAGGAAAGCAAAGGTATTGAAGATCCAGAGGTCCCTCTCTGTGTACTTTGGTGTGCCCTGCCCTGCCCTTCTCCATGATCCGGCCGAACCTGGTCGACAGAGTCGAGCCAGGACTTCACTTGTGTACCTGTAAAGTGGAGGAATTTCTATATTCGTGCACAGTGCACTATAATAACGTTGGTCACACATGTAAAACGTATTGTGTGCCTATTTGGGCAACAGAGGTGCTCGCTTATATGGAAAACTCTGTCTGAATACATGTTTGTCAGGGGAAAATTACTTGTCGGCAGCCACTGCCTCAAATTGACAATTTATAGATATTATATGCCAACCAATATGCAGGGTACAGTACAGTATTTGGTAATTGTGATTTGATTATGAGTCACAGTAGCAATGAATATGTCATTATTAAAGAAATAGCAGTACAAATGTATGCAACTTAAATTCTCTTGTTAGGTAAGTGATAAATGAATGATTTATGTACATTACTGACCTCGTCCAACTGTAAAATATATCTGGTAAAACATTTGTGCAGGACTCTTAAACATTATCAAACCTGAAAGTGGATTTGTGGTATTAGTGATCAATGTTAACGACCATAACATCATCTGGAGCTGCACCACCTAAAATTGGTACAGCTGTCTCAGAACAGATGAAGCAATTACTATGTCATCAGAACTCAAATGAATTTGATCATCATCCTGACTTCCTTTTAACCCATTGGGTCTGAATTTTACCAGCAACTTGAAAATTATTACAAAGGTAAATGCACTTGTGTTGTAATATAAAAACAACAGTGAAAACATAGCAGCACATGAACTTACCTAACTGTTGTCCTTCACTTTCTGGGACAGGGTGACCCAGTTATCCAGTTGGAGACAGAAGATCCAAAAGGACAGCTTCTACCTCCATATAAGGTGCACCAACTGCAGTCCCTTCCCCAGAAAAAAATGTCATGAATTATTCTCAAGGCAATCCAAAATCCATAGATGTGAGTTGCGGGTACTGTACCAGTTAGTCACCAGGAGTGTAAATAAAATAGATTATCTTGCTATGCTTGCACATATAATATTATGTAGCACAGTTAAAAGGCAGGGTTCGATGTTCTGAGGGAATTATAGCATAAAAAATACAAATGAAAGAAATGCTTTCTTTTGAATATCAAACCAAGGTAAACCACACTACCCTACCCAGCCTAACCTAAAATATATTAAACTACCAAACGAACAATGAATTTGTAAAATATAATGATAGTGATGACCTAACCTAACCAGCAGTTTGTATCATGACGCATCCCATGACCGATATAATATTCTATTTCAAAAACAACTTATTTGCTAGGCAAGTATCAGAGTATGAAGATGGTCTGCAAACTTGGGAATTCACACTGAAATTCCATGCACATGGAATATCATGGATGATACACTTACACCAACTAACTTAACCACCTGCTGTAATTATTTCTATTGTAATTGGAAACAGATCAGTATTACTGTAAAATTTAATGCAACCGGGGCCAATGTATCTACAAAGCATTTAAAATTGGCTACAAGACTAAGTATAGAGCCAGTAGATTCAAAATCAACAAATTTATATTGGTAATAATTGAACAATCTGCTTAACGTAGGCCTTGAAGATATTAACTAAGTACAGTACTTGGGTTGGTGGATGCTCAAAACTTACCTGTACCTTCCATATACTTTACTTCCTCTGCAGCCTTGCCTTTTGGCATCCTTCGCAGAACTTTAAACTTTCTTTATACATGGTGACAGGAGTCAGGACACACCCATATCTCAACCCTACACCATATTAAAACCCTCACTTAGATCACCCTCTACCTGCACACATGCTTTTGCCTCTGTATAAAAGGCCTCAATGCCTTTCAAAGACCCCTCCCCAACACCGTAAATCCTCAACACTTCTGTCAAAGCTCTCCTATCTCTTCCAAGACAATGAAGGCAGCATACAACTTCCTACCCTTCCCAATATATTTCACCGTTATTGATTTTAATGCAAATATCTGGTCCATACATGCTCTACCCTTTCTGAACCCTCCCTTCTCCTCACTAACTTTATTCCCTGTTACTTCAATCAGTCTTTCAGTAAGAACCTTTCCATACACCTTCCCTGGTACACTAATTAGAAGGCTTATTCCCCTATAGCTACCACACTCATCCTTACTCCACTTCCACTTATACAAAGACATAATTATGGCTCTCCTCCAATCCTCTGGCACCTCTCCCTGCCTCCAAGCCAATGTGCATATAAGCAACATCTACTCCACCACTAACATTTCAGCAGTTTTCCCATCCACCCCAGGGGCCTTCCCCATCTTCAACTTTCCTAACCCTTCCTAATTCTCCCTGTACACCCTGTCGTCTATCACCTGCCTCCATCCCCATGCATGTCACCACCACCTCCCCTCCCGTTCTCTCATTCATCAAACGATCAAAATGCCTTTTCCAAACTTCTTTCACTTCCACTTACAGTGATTCTATCCTCTCTCTTCATCCTCAAGCTGCCAGATTTTCCTTCTCCTCTTTCTCTTTTAACCTCCTTCCAGAATAATTTCTTGTTTTCTCTAAACTGTTCACTCAGTTTCCTACCAAACTCCTCATCCACTCTCCTTTTACTCTCACCCTCCATCCTCTTACATACATTGTATTCTCTCTTCTACCTCCTCTAACACATTCTTCTGTAGTGTTCATCTATATGCCTTCCTTTTCTTCTCTACTGCATCTTTTACTTCTTTTGCCAACGACGCATTCCCTTACTTCCCCCTCTTCTGTGTCTTGTATCCCACTAACTCTGATGCTGTCCTCATCAGTAGTGTCTTAAACATTTCATACACATCATTTACTCCCACACCCAGCCTTGCATCCTCCAGCACCTCACCCATCCTCCTCTTATAGTCCTCTCTATACTCAATGTCATTCAATCTTCCACTTGCCACCTCCCTCTTGTTCCCCCCTCCATCCCTCCTACTGTACTCCCACTTAACCCTCACTTTAATCCTCTCCAAGACAGCAAAATGGTCAGAGCATTGAACCATTCCTCTAACTACTTCAGCATCCATCATATCCTTCTGTAATCTTCATTCATAGCTACATAACCTATCAAACTCTTTGTTCTCCTCTATCATCCCTTCTCCATTGATACCGGTGTATTATCTTGTACTCAAAATGAAGGTGTTGGCTAAAAACAACCCTCTCTCAGCACAGATATCCACCAGATACTCACCATTCTCATTCACTCCTTCCACACTTCACTTACCAACAATGTTTTCTACTCTCTCATTTCCTACTTTCAGGCAGATAAAGGACAAAAATGCATGAGGTGTAATAGGGAGAGCATATGAAACTCACTAAGGATGTCTGTCCAAGGGAGGCCAGCCAAGGGAAAAACAGGATAGGGAGGGCCAGCCGATGAGCAGCTTGGGTGACTCCAAGGCCAAATTGCAGTCGGGTCAAGACTGTTGCCCACCGTCTATTACAATGAGATAACCGTCAGGGATCCAGAATTACCATTCCTGGATCTCCAACAAGCCAACGTGTGGACAGCTGGAAAAGGATTGAATGCTACAGCGGGTACCGAGCGAGTGGGTGCATAATATTGGCAGTACAGTATTCCTTATCCAACACACAACCGGAGAGTTTTCACAATCTACTGTATGGTTGTGTTAGTGTTTCACCAACACAATCAAGCACGATACATATAAAATACTCGCCAAATTTCACACACACCCTTCATTTGCTTCTAGATTCCTTTACTTGTGTGGGTCCTAGAGTTGAGGTATTATCGGTAACCCCAGTGGAAGTGGAGCCAACTGTACTTAACCAACACCATACCTGAAAACATAGTGGCATAGGGGCTGTTCGGCCAGACAGCTTGAGGAACTTCAACAACAACACAGTGGCATCAACAAAACATAAGAATTGCTGTACGAATTGCTGTCAATATGGCAGCATTAGTAAAATACTGTAGTAGGATGTAAAGAAATGTTAACTGAAATTATTGCAGTAGGAGTACTATACCCATATTCAGTTTATTATAGACCGATGTTCTCATAATCGTCTATGTGGCACACTGGCACCTGTGCGGTACTGTGTATATAGTAAAGTACCAATAATGAGCTGTATTACTGAGACCTGGGATCAAAGCTATGACTGTTCTTGGAAAATAAGATAAATCAAATATGTTGACGGCATTCTTTAATTTAATGCTTAAAATAGGTAGCCAGCAAGTTCACAGTGAGAGATATTTGTATCAGACTGGTGCCATATTTTACAGCTCTCTGCTAGGTCACCCTCAGACAAGAAAACCCAACTAAAAGTATATAAATGTACCATAGCTACGCTGGGTTGGAACATGGTGGTCTCAGAAATAAGTGAAAATTATATTAGTGTACACCCATGCACCAAAGTTTCTGTACCCCCTCAGTGGAAGTCAGAGTCAGAGAGAGGAGACAAGCAGACGGTAGTTTTATTACACATATGGTAATTATGATGAGCTGTTCTGAGGCTAACTCTCATGTCACCCTTTCTGTATGTTCTCTAAATGTCTTTTGGGCAGAAGCGAAATTTAAATAACTTTTCATCAAGGTAGGTCTCGAAGGTAGCCACAGTCCAGGTTAAATAGGTTAGGTCAGGTCTGGCTACAAGAAATCAACCAACTCCTCTTATTACTAATTATTGATACATGCCATTATAGACCTGCAGAAAACTTGATCAAAATAAAATAGTAGTCAGAGCTCTTATAAAGAATTACCCAAGTCAGCAAGGTAACCACGTCACTCAAACTTTTTTGAAACACTATTATCCCACTTTTATGTGTGACTGATGGGTTGATTGATTGATATTAGGAGTCTCGTACAAGCGAGATCATATGGCGCAGGATGAAGGTGAATGAGAGGTGGGATGTGGTTGATGGGGCTGATATGGTTTAGGCAGAGATGAGGTTTTTACAGCCGGACGCCCTTCCTGACACCAACCCTCCCTATTCTAGAAATGGATACCACAGCAACCAGTAGTTAACATCATAACTACCCATTGGAAGACTACGAGTGGGTCACTTTTATCAGAAATCGGTGTGCACGGGTCACATTTTCGCGTTCTGTGCAAGCAATTGGTACAGTGTGAACAGGCTGAAGTTTGTTTGGCACTAGGGTCGTAACTCAAAAACTAACCATGTCTCAGTTTCGAGAATATTCTCAATGTGTTTCCCACGAAGTTACCCAGATTGTCTGACCTTGACCCAACTCAACCTAGTGAGGGGGCGTGGCTAGACTAAAATGGGTCACAGAACGGGAATATGCAGACGGGTCGGGATTGTACCGGCATCGTCATTTTTATTTATTTATTTGCCTGATTATTATATTTATGGCTTTCTCAGTAACTGTTTTGTCATCTAAAACAAAAAAGGGTAAATTTACAGAAGTACTGGGTTCACTATATTGTATAGTTTGGTATCATTACCCACTATTTTGGGCCATTCTAAGACACTTCTCATCTATGGTGTTTCTCTCGGAGATGCTTCGTTTTTGAGATATGCCCAGTTTTACAAACATAATTTGGAAATTATTCTTACCTAACCTGACCTGACCTAACCAAGACCACAGCAGACTACAGGGACCTAACCTGGGCAAACTACAGGGACCTAACCTGGGCAAACTACCGGGATATAACCGGTGTAAACTATCAAAGTGACCGGGGCAAATTTCCGGGACCTAGCCGGATGTGGAAACACTGCACAGCCATAGCCAAAAACACAGTACTTCTGTAATAATATCGAAAAAAGTAAATGAGTTAATTCAAAAGGTTGGTAATTTGACCGACACCATAAACCCCAAGGAATGATTGCTTGATGATAGACATAGCAACAGCAAGGTCATATGGCACCCGAGGAAGAAGGTGACCGAGAGGTGGGACAGTAAGCATAAAAGGTAACACATATATAAAAATAAGACAGTTGGAGAAGTGAAAGTATACTCAATACCGGTACCTTATTTTGACATATTATTATACCTAATACAATATCGGTACTGTACCTTATTTTGACATATAATTACAGTATAAAAAAAAAAAAAAAAAAACACATTACCGGTACCTTATTTTTGACATGTAATTATACCCAATCTCGGTACCTTATTTTTAACTTGTAATAACACTCCTTACATAACATTACAGTGAATTACATGACACAAGTCCATATCTATGACATACTTAGATGCCGATGAAGGTGTTGAAGGAAGCGGATGCACCGAGGTAAAGCAGATGTTCGGAGATACACTTGTCATGTCTCCTGTACGTCCTGTCAGTTAATAATCTTGTATAATAATGGCGACTCCAAGCAGTGTTGCCAGGTGTGGTTGACAAAATTTCTCTAACTTCACCTTCAGAATTTCCCTTTTATGCCTCAATAATTCCTTGTTTACTCTTGAACATTGACGGTCGTTTTGATATTTCGTCTGGTAGAAATTTCCCTGTTTACTCATGAACAATCTCTATATTAATTTCCTTACGTGGACTTCAAAATTGCCTAAAACATAGAAATTTACCTACACCTGGCAACATTGATTCAATCCAATGATTATGACGTCACGTCGGGTATACAATCAGGGATCATGTTTATATATTTATCCCTACCATATTAAACTATATATGTATCAATTAGTATAAATAATATAATAAGTTTATTTGAAAACAACATCTATAGATATAATGAAAGATTTATTATTATAAATATTTATATATAAGACGCTTCCTTAGGCCGAGCATACATGGTTACCAATACTAAAACCCGGAATAATACATATGTTTGATAGCTCTCTGAGGATGGTAGGCACGATCACGGTATAATAACTATAGTCATTATACCGTGGGCACGATAATGTGGAGCCTACCGGGAAGCATTATTACGAACTGAATATTTGTTCGACCCCTGGTTAAGTTATGCTAGTTGAGGTCAGATAAGGGTAATTTTATATTAAACTGAGCTGCAAAGGCAATGAAACTATTTTTAAGGATATCCTAGGGTTAGATTGATCGCTAAATGAGCTGTGAAAGGCAATGAGACTATTTTTTAAGGATATCCTAGGGTTTATCGCTAAATGAGCTGGGAAAAGCAATGGGACTATTTTTAAGGATATTTTAGGGTAAGTTTATCATTACAGCCCAATTAATTGTAATTTTTAGCTTCTTTGGTGGGCACCCTCCCGAGAGCCAGGGGTGGAGCCCGTATACAGTTCGTAATATTGCTGCTGGGAACTGTGGTCTGCTCTACTGTTTTACTAATGATGTTTGTATATCTATCTGATTCCATCACCTTCGCTTCTATGGATGGAGGGTTTCAATATAGTATACTTGTGTGTATAATCGCTGCCTCATTGATATGTACACTTTTATTTTAGCTGTGTATTATTGCTTGACCTGTTTCTTCACTTTGTATTTCACCTGCAATCGTAGTTCAAGTGAGTTTCAGGCTAGGTATATTAATTCTAAGTTATTTTAATAGTCACCACGCATGCTGGCACAGTGCTGCCCATTTCCTCTCTTGTAGGCTACCCACACACTGTTAGCGCCGCTTCTAATATACAATAAAAGACCCTATGATCGTGTACGAGACCTAGTGGCTTCAGATTCATCCCGACTATACCACGAAACAAGCTCCTTTATGGGGAGAGTATAGCTTACGGATTTTTGGAGATACTGACTCCTCCAAACTATTCCCAGCAACAGGCCACCATTACTTTTATTAATCTGGTCAGTTTCCTGGCATATACTTTGAAGAAATCAAGGCACTCCAATGTACCTAAAGTATACTCCCCTCTATGTAGGTGGTGTTTCGTGGCAATGTTTGAAGGACTCGCCAACCTCCAAATAATTTTCTGAC
The DNA here is from genome assembly GCA_033782935.1 of Petrolisthes cinctipes. NCBI lineage: Eukaryota > Metazoa > Arthropoda > Malacostraca > Decapoda > Porcellanidae > Petrolisthes > Petrolisthes cinctipes. Next base: position 109,041 of record JAWQEG010000591.1, on the reverse strand, counting down.
TACATCACTGGGGTCCTTAATTAAGTTCTCAAACTCGTGGAGCACATCTATTGTGTCAGGAATGGTCACAGGCAACCGAATACAAATGACAATCAACTGAGTATTGCAATGTGACTGCTAATGTTTATACTCACTCGTTTCCTCTAATAAAAGTCACCCATTTCAATTTATCGAACAGTTCAGTAACCATTGTCACATAGTTCAATATTTACGATCGTTACACAATTGAGTCATAAGATTGATAAAATAATCTCTTCACTAAATACAATAGTTAGATTTTCTTCATTTGGATGCTTACAGATGGATTAGAAATTACCTCCAACTCGACCCTCAGCTAAGATAAATGGAGATTCAAGCCCAAAGTATCAATAAAATCTTCCTAAAATATTTATTAAAAATACATAAAGAGTCTGGAAAAGATGTCTAGAATTAATATACTACACTAATACTGAATAACACTGTACAATACATATACTTGTGCTTTAAGGGGGAAGTAGTGTTGGTTAATCTGGAGCAACTGGAATCCTCCAAACTATATATTCCAAGCAACAGAACACCATTATTTTTGTTTAACTGGCCCTGTTTCCTGGCATACTTTGGAGGAATCAAGGCACTCCAGTGTAACAAAAGTGAATTACCCCCTTTAAACAAGAGTTCCTTTTCTCAATGGAAATCTATGAGGTCTATCTGTATTAGCCACAACGTCAGTCTTCTAACTTTTTTTTTTTCATGTTGCAGCCACGTCAACCAAAACTCTTAAGATGATCATAAAGAGACGCTAACTCTATAATTCTGTAATACATCCTACTGGCAAATTAACTATTGTGTACACGGTATTAAGGGGAGATTCTCTTGTTGGTGAATTGGAAGGTGTATGATTCCTCCAAACTATAGCAGGAAACAGACGACCTTAATGTTATCTTAAAGAGGGATCTGTTTCGAGGCATAGTTTGGAGGAATCAGTAGCCCACCAATTACCCTGATGAGAATCTCCCGTTAAGCACTATATACTCTAAAGACCTGCTGATAATACTTAGAAAAATCAACACTTTAGAGTCCCTAAATGACACACTCCATAAATATCTAAGGATTATTTAGTTAAGCGCCAGTACAGTACTTAAAGACCTGAGAGTAAAAAACTACACATCTTTATACATAGCCTAATGCCCATTCTCTTGAAACTAGTTTAGTACTAGAATTACTTGCATTAAAATCACTTTTCATGACAAGGACTGCCAATCGTTTCAAGTGGTGAGATATTATGATTTCCTATCAGAATGCAATAATATGGCAATGTATTTAAATAAGTTAATAGAACTATTATTCCATCAGTCTGAAGTGAAATGGTACAAAGCCATGAACTACTGTAGACCTACTAAAATATTTTGCTAAAATAATTTTCGATTTATAATCGCGTTTGTAGAAGCAAGGGTAGAATCCTATTAATTAATAGGAATAGGGCGAAAGTTGAAGCTTAACCATAGAGTCTAAGAAGGATCTCTATATACTCTATGGATTAACTACGACCAGCGGTGTTGTCTCTGAACTTCTTGAGAACCACTTCCACCCAGAAGCGGTGAGGCTGAACGTGTGTGTAGGCGATGGGGTTTGACTTGGCAGCATTGGCCACGCCGCCTACACCGATAACTTGCACACGGTTTGTTGCCTCATCTACTTGTAGTACAACAGACTTACCAACCTGAAAGATACAAACACTGATAAAATTGACGTACTCTGTGTACGAAAGAAAAGCAAAATACAGTTGATGATGGCTGTATGAAAAATCACTGAATATAAAAATAATCCTACTACTATAGAGACAGACAATTCAAACCAAAAACATAGCCTCCTAAGCACTCTATCATCTTTACTCTGTACTGTACCAGTCTTGAAATTTTATATATAATATTATCATGTGTCATATTTTAAGAACAAGTAAAAATAGTACTTACAAGTTCAAAGGGTCTGTCAACACACACGTGCTTCTTGGTGAGGATGGAGTCAAGAGTAGTGGGTTCATCGGGGTTCGATTGGCGGAAGGTTCTTATTGCAGTGTAGCAGCGGGAGGAGCCCAGCGTACGGGACTCTGGCCAGTTGTATAAACTTGCACGACGACCAACGACACCTGTAAGAATAGATAAATAATATCCTAGTACCAGACATCAGGGGCAATATGGCAATACATGTTACATTATGAATGTTCTGCCAGTTACTGATGATACTACAATCAAATGTTAATTTATGAAACCAAGATTAGTTGGCCTAAACATTACACGCCTGTAAATTTTCTAGACTCACAATGAATATAATCTGAAAACGAATGTCAGTAAGGATAAACTAACTGTCAGTAACGGTGAAACCAGCAAGAGTCGATTCGCCCCGATAATTAGAGTCCACTTCTTCAAACTGTCCCGGAAGGCAGATTGGCTGCACATAGTCTGTAAAGAATAATACTGGTTATACATTATCAATTCTAAAATGTAAAAAACAATATAAATATAAAAGCACAGGAGTGTATATTTAAGGAGAACTAAAGGGGCCTGAGTTCCTCCCCCTTTATTTTTATGCTTTATTAAGTGACCACACTGCTAAGTTGGCTCTCCATATAAAAATTTGGATTCACCGTATATGGAAACCTGGCCACGTCATTCATCGACAAGCTTAGCTTACATTAACATTACCATTAAACTCTATTGGGAGGGCCAGTTCCAGAACACCGAGGTTGTTCCCAGAGAGGAGATCCGCTTCATCTCGGATTTCCGGATGAACGCGGCGCCCAGCCACATAATTCACTATGGTACCGGTGCCTGGTGCAGTGGTCACATTCAGCTGCACCACATTACTGAAAAAATACAGGAAATTACACATACAACTTACAAATATCACCCACTCACCAGATGGTTTAAAACTTTACATCATGTGATCCAGATACTGTCTATAAATTCTGGGATTGTACTGTTATTTTAAAGAGACAGCGTAGAAGACAACTCACATGTTAGGTGATTTGGCACAGTCTGCGTCAGTAAGGATGTGATAATTAGAGATGACCACACCTATGCACCTGTAGTGGAACCTTCCGTCCTCATGTGAGCCCAGTGCTGCCACCCACGGGTACTTCCCCTCACCAGGCAGGGGATCATCCACACTAAGAGGGTGCTGTTGGTGAAGGTTGTGTTAAACTTCTGTATGATAAGCAATATGTACTGACATGGTAATATTACACTGAATATATTTGGATTCCTTGTTAATCACTCATTCACAACTCGATACGCATAACATTATTGGTTTGAAACTTTATTTTTTTTTTTCAGCATCTGATTTACCTAATATATTGAGTAACTACAGAAAATAACCCAAAAGTTATTAGATCCGGTAACTAAATTGGTGTCATAAGAGTATGGAGCCCCAGTGACATGAATTTAACATAATACAATCCCCACTATATATTTTATTTGTTTAGACGAATGTAGGTTTAGCTACACTAACCTTGCCACAGTCGAGGGGAAGAACAACATCAATACCACTGATCGAGAGGAACTTTCGAACTCTGTCCTGGAAACCACTCTTAGAATCCACGTTGGTGGTGGAGTTGTCTGCTACAGTCTGCTCGAAAGTCGTCATCAGTGGGTCCTCCTCTTCGTTCTGACTCTCTTCCATTTTCAGCACCTTTTTCATGTCATCCACAGTCTGAAATTGATACCGCGAAGTTAAATCGTGAGGTAGAAACAAATTCAAGGAAGTACATGACTACCTCTTGGCCATTAATATGTAGCCTACAGTACACACACACATTATCACCGATCCTGAGGAAATTCAATGCGAGGAATAACCAGAAATAGAGTACCAATCTCAAGACTAACTATTGTATTCATAGGTATTCCTTATATTTGACTCATGAAACTTTACTACTTGACAAATTAAAGTCATATTTTGCTTAGTTGTAAGACCTGAGTTCATTGACAATATTTTGCCCGAAACAAACAGTAATAATAAATTTTTGTTCATACTCACATTTAATTTTTCTGCGGGTCTAGTTTCCAGTTTGGATTTAGTTTGGCTGGTCATCTTCACCTTGCGGTCCTCACTACACATTCCCACTAACATCGTCATTTTCAGTTCTCTCAGGGAGCCTCTAGTTCTCTGTGGTAGTGATGAAAACAATAATATATAGCCAGGGAAAAGAATCAATGTGTCCCCGGAGTGTAACAAATATATATAGAACATGACATCATATTATCACTAACTGTATCCCAGGCAGAATTTTCATATCACCTTATTCTAAACGTGGAAAATACTTACTGGTTCGGGCTTAGGAAAAGGCACAGGTTCGTTTCCATGATGTTGCTTGTACATAAATGGCTCAGAGACTGTAAACAAAATACAATACTCATTAGTACATGTCAAGAAGTGTCAGGTATCTACTGTACTTACAAAAAAACATGAAAGTATCCACAACTTGAAAATAAAAGCACCAACATGAATTCTCTACACTTTCTTAACATAAACACATTATAAGTTTCATTGAGTCTTTCTTGTAATATATTTCTTTTCTATATATAATTAATGTATAAGGAATGAAAGATCCAAGGCTGCATTATAAGTTACATTGGGTCTTTCTTGTAATATATTTCTTTTTCTATATATAATTAACGTATAAGGAATGAAAGATAAAGGCTGCTCCAATTTTAACCCGGCCCTGGTATAGATTGACTTAGTGAGGTCATCTACTCATCTACAACGATCGAGAAAAGAAAATCTTGCATACGAGGGAGTGTGTAGAGTTGTCAGAGTGTGGGGGTGTATACTGAGGAATGTATAAAATATAAACAGAAGCACGGGGGAGTATAATGGAGAGGGTTTGTGCAGGTGTGAGGTGAATGTATGTGACAGTATGGAGAATTATTAGGAAGGGGTCAAGTGTGAGCCAGTATGTAGGCCAGTATGAGAGTGATTGTGACAGGGAGAAACATAGGAACATAATAGATTTGAAAGATTGATTGACTTATATTAGGCGCCACAACAGTTCCGTGTGGTTAGGATGGGGTCTGTGGGTTCCGTGGTGAGGATGGGGTCTGTGTGTTCCGTGGTGAAGATGGGGTCTGTGTGTTCCGTGTGGTGAGGATGGGGTCTGTGTGTTCCGAGGTGAGGATGGGGTCTGTGTGTTCCGAGGTGAGGATGGGGTCTGTGTGTTCCGTGGTGAGGATGGGGTCTGTGTGTTCCGTGGTGAGGATGGGGTCTGTGGGTTCCGTGGTGAGGATGGGGTCTGTGGGTTCCAAGGTGAGGATGGGGTCTGTGGGTTCCGTGTGGTGAGGATGGGGTCTGTGTGTTCCGTGAGGTGAGGATGGGGTCTGTGGGTTCCGTGTGGTGAGGATGGGGTCTGTGTGTTCCGTGGTGAGGATGGGGTCTGTGGGTTCCGTGAGGTGAGGATGGGGTCTGTGTGTTCCGTGGTGAGGATGGGGTCTGTGGGTTCCAAGGTGAGGATGGGGTCTGTGTGTTCCGTGTGGTGAGGATGGGGTCTGTGGGTTCCGTGGTGAGGATGGGGTCTGTGTGTTCCGGGGTGAGGATGGGGTCTAGTTCCGTGCTCCACTTACCTCTTCTGATGTCATGAGCGGCCGAAGAGTGAATGACCGTCACCGTCACCACCACCACCATCACTAAGGTCCTTCCCACCAGTCGCATCGGGTTATCCAGTGTCATTATTGCTTGACTTCTCTTAGTAGGCCGCAACAATAAAACGTACGTCTAAAAAAAAAAAAGTGAATGGTAAAGAATTGAACTTACATTTTTCTTTTTTTTTTAACTTATATCTGAACAATAATGTGTGTGTGTGTGTGTGTGTGTGTGTGTGTGTGTGTGTGGGTGTGGGTGTGTGTGGGTGTGTGTGTTTTAAGGATTACATTGACAAAGCACACCAAACACTGCACAGTACTCTAAAATTACACCATCAGTTCCACTAAGGCTGAGGGTGACTACGAAAAAAAAACACTCAAAAGAAAAACAACAACAACAACAACAACCTCATAATATACTGATTACCAAGAGAAAAAAAAATTGATGTTTGTGGCCAGTTTTCATCAAGGTTATATGCGTTGTTGTTGATGATGATGATGCAGAGATAATTAAAAGTGATGACTGTACAATTTGTGTTTCGGTATACAAATACATCAAATAACTGCTATAAACAAAATTATCCCTCATAAGTCTTCATTATCATAAGCAGAACGTAACGTATGTATTTGGCATTAAGGGGGAAGTTTTGTGTTGGTAAATCTGGAGCAACTGAATCCTCCAAACTATGCCAAGCAACAGAACACTATTATTTTTTGCTCCTCTGGTCCTGTTTCCTAGCATACTTTGGAGGAATCAAGGCACTCCAATGTACCAAAAAAGAATTACCACCTTAAGAATCACGGGTACCAAGTTGCTTTCATTTCCCCCAAATAATCATAAGCATCAGCTGTTATCACAAACTTTAGTAAACATTAGAAACAATAAATTGACTAAGTCCACATGGAGTTACTGCCCTCATTATACAACAAAGAGTGTTCTGGAGGTGAGCACAAGGACGTATATGTTAACGCTACAGTGACTTGATTGTAATTACAGCATCTCTAAAACTACTTCCTCAACTTGGTGGTTCCTTTGGGGATTTTTAATATTTGAATCGCAAAAAAATAAAACAAATAAAAATAAAATTAACAAATATCTTCCAGGAGGATTGCAATAAACCGTAACTATTTTACATGCATATAACAACTGGATCAATTTTTAGGCTAACTGAAGCAACATGCGTGCCTCGTCTACTAAAGGATAGATTATTATTTTTGTTGGTGAATTTGAAGGCCTCTGAATCCTCCTAACTATGCCACCACGAAACAGATCCCTTATTAATAGTATCATTGAGGTTGTCTGTTTTCTGGTATAGTTAGGAGGAATCAGAGACCTTCCAATTTACCAACATGAGAATCTCCCCTTAATTAAAACTCTGTAAATTAAGTAGCATTAGTCCCAGCCTGATTTGATTGATTGATTGATATTAGGCTCCACAACAGCGAGGTCATATGGCGCCCGAGGAAGATGATTTAAAGGTGGGACAGTAAGCTAATCACAAAAGGTAACAAATGAAAAAAACAAAAAACAAACTAGAAGTGAAATTTAGCAAGAACCAAGGTTAGATAGACCTAGTGTGGGAAAATTAATTAGTGTCGAGTGTACTGTTTTGACGGGGAAAGTTTAAGGACCTTGTGATCGTTGTTGGGAATTGGATGGCTTCTGTCTGATTCCTCCCGACTATGCAACGAAACACGCTCCAGCTTCTATAATAAAAATATAGGTGGTGTTTCGTGGCCATATTTGAAGGACTCGTTTACCTCCTGACACTGTTGTTCATCCCGCGCACGACGACAACAAGAGGATGAGGAAGGATGGTAGATGAATGAATGATGCAGTACAACACCTTGACAGTAACCACACTACGGTATGACAACCCTGGGTGGATAATAATTTCTACACACAGCTCTCACTGTTATTAAGGGGAGGTTCTCTTGTTGGTAAATTGGAAGACTACTGATTCCTCCAAACTATGCCAGAAAACAGACGCCCTCAATGGTACTAAAAGGAGATTTGTTTCATGGTATAGTTTGGAGGAATCACAAGCCTTCCAATTCACCAACAAAAACACCTTCCCTTATTATATATTTTTCTCCTTAGTCTTTTAATGGCATAATATATCAAACTTATTAAGGACCCTGTGATCGTGTATGAACATTGGAGGTTTCTGCTGACTCCTCCTGACTATACCACGAAGCAAGCTCCTTCCATATAGGTGGTGTTTTATGGCAGTATTTGAAGGACTCGTTTACTTTCAATTTTCGGTATTATTTCCGAATTACACATGTGCGAGATATCTAATTTTCACTGTGATATACGTTCTTATGGTCAAATTTCCGTATGTTTGATATAGGTCTTACCCTGTGCAATTACCGGTAGTCTGCTAAGGTTAGGTCCCTGTAGTCTGTTAAGGTTAGGTCCTAATAGTCTGCCACGGTCCAGATTAGGTTAGGTTAGGTCAGGTTAGGTCTGCCTAATTCTAAAACAAACTATTTGTGCTCACCCAAAATTGGAAAACCCGAGCCAACTTTTGCCAAAAGCTGGGTGATGGGGTATGGCCAAAACAGGATATTTGCACAATAAATGGATATTAAAATCGAACGAATCACATGAAAAACTATAGGAAAGACTATGTTTTGTCGGAAAATCTCGCACATGTGTAACTCTGAAAATGTACCCAATTATCTGACTACATCCCCACCCTTAATTAGAGATTAAGGTAATAACGAGAACTTGACCGAGACCTTCCCCCCGGGGTTTTAGGTGGGGGGAAATGGAGTTGTGTAAACTTCATCGAATATGAAACAAACAAACAAAAAAATTGTAGACAGACCTGACGTGAATTGAATATTGCAGGCTGTACTTCATAATGTTGCAGGTTGTATTTGATAATGTTGCAGGTTGTATTTGATAATGTTGCAGGTTATATTTGATAATGTTGCAGGCTGTATTTAATAATGTTACAGGCTGTATTTAATAATGTTACAGGCTGTATTTGATAATGTTACAGGCTGTATTTGATAATGCTGGAGAACTAATGTCTCTCTATTACAACACACAGTAGCCAAGGAACTCACCCAAGGATAAAGCGTGTTTGGTCCCACTGTCTGCTGCCTCCTCTTCCTTTCCTGGCCAGCAACTTACTGAGCCCTTTATAACCTATGTGTATACCTGCCTCCTTCAACTTGCTCCTCAGCCAGATTTTTCCTATTCGAGTTGCCAGATCTGCATTTCTACCCAGTCGGTCAGTTATCTGGAATTATAATTATGCTTTATAGGTAAAGATATGTAGTCATAGATTATTATATGACACGGTCGGAAACACACACTATATAAAAATGTATTTATACCTACTAAATAATTATGATGTTGGCAATAAGAAGAGTAAGAACAGGCACTGCCATCCCGAGTATTAATTAAATGAAGATACATATAGTGAATATACAGTAATACACCTGTAACTTAAAACATATATAATTATCAATCTCTACTCAATCATCTGTTAATCTTGAATGTTTATACTCTCCATCAGCCTTTGTAACACCGTCCAATTGAAAGTCATCATCCACATGTACTGTAGTAGGAGTCAAAACTGAACATGTGGCAACTCATAGCAACAACATCCTCCCTCCTCCATTGTCTTACATAATCGCGTAATTTTTCACCACAATTAAGCATATGACATAGATAGCCAAGGTTCAATAAAGCTTTTTGTGTACTGACGAGGTAAAATAAAGTATGTGAAGCATGATTACATTGAAGCATGATTACATTCTCAATAGAGTTAATTGTTGTGATAGCTTTGTCAATTTCGTCTCGAGGCATCTATAGAAACATAATAGGTAGGCTATCCTAAGCTTGGACTGATGTAATATTGTGTACAGTACTACCACATACATACTTATATCTTTCGTCCTTCGTTCTGGGATCAAAATACAGTACACTTACTTCGCTTTATGATCCTAAGGTGTCTTGTAACCTTCTGTAAACAAGCTGCAGGACGGAGATAGTCTTAAATGTCCAAATACAAGGAGGAACCTGCTACTGCGATCACACCCGTCACCAAACTGACTGAAATCTGCACATGGTGATTCCTGCATGGCTCGAATAACTTAAAGTGTGGTATATTCTTATCTTGGTGTTTCATGAGATCACCATAATTAAGATTTGAGTTGTCGACGAGTACCATTTAACTCAGAGTAAAGAATCAAACCTAACCCAGTCTAACATATTATATTTAGGATATATTTGATTAGTGAGCTTATTTACTATTAGGGGTGGTTGATCTTCAGGTGTTCTTGTATGTACAGTCACGAGCACTAATAAGTATCCAGGTGTGCTTCGAATACCCAGAGACAGTAAATAAATGCACAACAAGATCTCCATTCGAATTAGTTCGTTGGTGAATTGGACTGATCAAAGCTTCAACCAAAACTGTATACTTATTAGTGCTCGTGACTGTACAGGTGAGGAGGTAGTAGGCAATTCTAGACAACAAAATGATCTCGAGTTGGTTGACTGCTTGGGAGTTGATACATTGACTCCATAAACGTAAATCATAAAAAAAATAATAATATAATCTTCGAGGTCTGCTGGCCACTCCAATACAGAGACCCTTCCTCCTCGCTCTTCGAAATTCACCAGCAGGCAGGACTCTCACGTTGGGATTTTTTTTTTTTTTTTTTTTTTTTTTTTTTTTTTTTTTTTCCCTTAACTGCTGCCACCTCGACTAAACTTGGGTGACGTAATCGTTTATATTTCATCACCTTAACACATAGCTTTTTTGGAACTCTAGACGTTTGTGTATATGGTCTTAATTTAGTCATGTATGAGTAATGAAAAGTAGACGTACACCGAACTTGGGTGACGTCATTGTTTATATTTCATCACCTTATTAGACACAGCTTTTGGGGAACTCTCTTGACGTGTTTATAGTCTTTAATTAGCCATGTATGTGTAATGAAAAGTCGACACACTCTGGACCACAAGCCGAGTGATTACATGAACTTCTGGTGGCAACGATAAAATCTCTTATACATACTTACTGATACATACTTACAGATACTCTAACAGATACATACTTACAGATACATACTTACAAATACTCTTACAGATACATACTTACAGATACATACTTGCAGATACTCTAACAGATGCATACTTACAGATACATACTTACAAATACTCTTACAGATACATACTTACAAATACTCTTACAGATACACACTTACAGATACATACTTACAAATACTTTTACAGATACATACTTACAGATACATACTTACAGATAATGGATACAACAAATTCCAAAGTAGACTTTTACAATTACAGACAACCTATCAATGCAGCAATAACAAAGTATTCATATTATCTATAAAATACCCCAATCCATCATTTCCGAACGGTTGCAAGGTACTCTGTCTGGGCATCTGCTGTTACCCTAACTTTAATGACTAATAAATATGAACCAGGTGAACTGATATATTTTATTCTGAGCCAGAGGAAGAGAGAGTACGAATATGTTTGTGTGTGTGTGTGTGAGTGTGTGTGTGTGTGTGTCCGCATATAGAGACGGGATAGTTCTGGATGGGGAAGTCCCGACACGGAGAGAGGAGCATAACCAGGATCTACACTTCTACAGGATGAAAATGATATGCTAATCTGGCCGAGTTGATGTAGACTCAGAGTAAAATGGTGAGGGAAGCAAGAACCATACAAGGTTAGATAGACGTAGTGTGGAATATTAAGAAATGACGAGTGTACTGTTTTTTATGTTAAGGACCTTGTGATCGTTGTTGCGAATTGGAGGCTTCTGATTCCTCCCGACTATGCCACGAAACAAACTCCTTCCACACATAGGTAGTGTTTCGTGGCAATATTTGAAGGACTCATTTACCTCCAATTTTCTGACTACATCAGAGGGTCCCTTAAGGGGGTACCGGTAATTCACTTTTGTTACATTGGAGTGCCTTGATTCCCCCAAAGTATGCCAGGAAACAGGACCACATGAACAAAAATAATGGTGTCCTGTTGCTTGGAATGGTATGGAGGATTCAGTTGCTCCAGATTTACCAACACAAAATCTCCCCCTTAGGGGTCGCATTCATTGTCAAGTCGGAAGGATCTGCGTACAACTGAATGTCACAAATCCAAAAGGGTTGTATTTTATTATTATTATTATTATTATTATTATTATTTTTATTAATTTATTTTTTATTTTTTTCTTGTAAACCCGATCATTGGCCTTACAAAATGACTACGAACAACACAAACACGATCGACTACTGCAATTCTTCCACCCAATGGCGGTGTGGGGGACTGACCGCCTTAGGAAAATTATGGAAGAGGGTCGGTCCACACAATACTTGTCACTTCTCTCAAAGCCGTGACGTGTGTGTGGGTGTGTCTGTGTGTGTGTGTGTGTGTGTGAGAAGATAGAGAGAATATACACGTGAACTTTTGTGTGTGTATGTATGTGTATGTGTGTGTGTGAGCTCTGGATTTAGATACGTACTTGCTGCTATTATGTCAAAAAAACAAGAAACAAAAATGGATGTATAATATATACACTAAGACAACATTAAGACACATACAGTATTTTCTTCAACAACATCCTTCAATTATATTCTACGTTAAGGGACCCTGTGTTGTAGTAAGAAAATTGGAGGTAAACGAGTCCTTCAAATATTGCCACGAAACACTACCTATAATATAGAAGGAGCTTGTTTGTTTCGTGGCATAGTCAGAGGGAATCAGAAGCCTCCAATTTTCATACACGATCACAGGGGCCTTAATAATTACCACAGTGCTTCCGTATTGGCAGGGAGGGGAAGGGAAGGGGACAGAATAAACAAGAAGAAAGAGGGAACTGTATCGGCAGGAATTATAATGTAAGGCTTTGCCACTCTAGTCTCAAGGCAAAGTGTCCCTCCATCCGTATATAATGACTGCATGGCTTTAGGATTACACACACACACACACACACACACGTGATCTGTAAGTCAATGATCTCAGTGATCTTTTCTTGGCTTACAGTATGTATGTACACTCGCAATCCAAAATATGTATCCAGGTTTGCTTCAGATAGCTTGATCGAGTATTAAGCGAACTCAAGTAAATATGAAACAGGATAAGCGTGTATGTAATTGGTTCACTAGTATGTCAAATTATTCGAAACTTCAACAAGACCTGGATACAAATTTTGGATTGCGAGTGTACAGTTGGTAACACATGAAACAGTCACACCTGCAACGAGCATATACTTATACTGTAGGGTTATGTGAGGCGTTGTGTTCAGGGTCCGTATTCACAAAAGCAAAGTTTACTCTTAACTTAAAATTTTAGTCGTAAGCATTCATTCATTCATGGCGAGGACTATCTCTTTTATATAGTACCCAAAACTGCTTCGAATTCATAACAACAGCTCATACAAATAGAATAAGCAAAACCATTCACTGCTTCGAAATGAACCTTAAACAATATGGTGAGGTCAGAAATGCAAACATAATATGAACAAGTCCAAACTCTATAATAGACGTTGTGTTGAGATGAATGTGTTCAATGAGTGGCCCGTGTATCAGGTGTATCTATTTCTTGTGTCCAAAACTGTACATGAGGTTCCTACCACTTCCTTCCGTGACAGTGGCTTCTTAGATGAAAATTTCGCATATATATTTCTATGTGTATGGGTCGCAGATAAGTACTTATTTGTGTAATGTTAGGTTAAATTTGTCATGAATTGCTTTACCTTGACCATTTATTATTATTATTATTATTATTATTATTATTATTTTCATTATTATTATTATTTTTATTATTATTATTGTTATCTTTATTTTTATTATTATTATTATTATTATTATTATTGTTACCATTAGACACACAAATGACGAACATGCATTACAATCAGTACACGGGGGTTTATGTGATTCACCAAAGGCCCCAGCTACTACACGGGTATCCCCCTGTCATTAGTGAAGGCGGTAACTTCCCCGACTTGTTAGTGACGCCGAGACGGAAAGGTGGGGCTGGGCAGGGAGGGGAGGGGAGGGGAGGAAAGGGGAGAGAAAGGGAGAGGAGGGGAGGAAATGGGAGGGGAGAGAAAGGGAGAGGAAAGGGGAGGGGAGGGGCGGAAAGGGGAGGGGAGAGGAGAGGAAGACCTGCCTACCAACCCCCAGCCATTGTAGGAAAGAAGTGGTGGCCAGAGAGGACTGTTCCCAATTCTCCCATGATGTAGGGAATTAAGTATGTCTACCAGGAGTATGCCCATGTGTGTGTGTGTGTGTGTGTGTGTGTGTGACGGTAATTATCCACAGACGACAATGTACAGAAAGACTAACCCACTATATATATTATATAATGCTACTAGATCAAATGAAAACAGGTTAGTCAAGGATAGGTAATGGTACAGTACATACAACAAACTATATAATCCTTTTTCCAGTCCTCGGGGGGGTTTCTCCACACTATGCCAAGAAACACACAACCTCAACGAACGTAAGTACACTGAAAGAGGATACAAGTGGAAAGACCATACTGTAATCATAAAGCCAGCCAGCCAGTCAGCCACCTTGTACTGTAGCATGAGACACTTTGGGAACTATTATACACTACAACAACCAACTAACCAACCAACCAGCCGACTGACTGAACCTCAAGGGCCAAAAGCTTCCTCTGACTTTGTCTGTATACAAGTGGGTCAGACAACAGGAAGTTCTGTCACTAAAAATAACAATACTGTCATTCTAGTACCATGCTCTTGAGGTCTGGTGGTTCAATAAGATCTATAGGATAATAATGTTCATGGTTCAGACAGACAACAGGAAGTTCTGTCACTAAAATAACAATACTGTCATTCTAATTAGTACCATGTATGCTCTTGAGGTCACGTGGCTCAAAAAAATCTAGAATAATAATGTCCACGTAATTAGAAAATACTATAGTAGTCAAGAATAAATAGTATATGGTATGACTCTCAAAATACGCCTGGCTACTTTTGCATTTTTCTTTCCTTGGACAACACCAGATGATTTTTTTTTTTTTTTTTTCATATAAGGAAGTACAAGGGACATGGCAAGGTATTTATGTGACGTCCTAAACTAACCCATCATTAAGGGGGTAATTAATTCACTTTTGTTACATTGGAGTGCCTTGATTCCTCCAAAGTATGCCAGCCAGAAAACAGGACCAGATGAACAAAAATAATGGTGTTCTGTTACTTGGAATAGTTTGGAGGAATCATTGGCTCCAGATTTACCAACAGTGCATGTACTATACTTCCCTCTTAATTAACGGCCTGAATGTTAGAAATCTTACCAGTAGTAATAATGTAATTTAATATGTTTAATTAAGCGTTGAGGAATACATGTGTTGTTATAATGGCTTCCTGTCATAGTACTATTAGACGTTATTCAGGTACAGTCGTGGTCAAAAATAATCATCCATATAGGAGTAACTCACGTAAACTTTTGACAGCTTCCCTCTGTTCTTTAGCTGATAAACTTTCCAATAAATACCAATAAGTACCATCTTTTAATTTACTACAAGCAGCTACGCACTACTTAAAACAATAACATCATAATATGAACGTGAAAACATTGGACAGTAAATTGCTTGAGATACCCATATGTGGATGATTATTATTGACCACGACTGTACAGTGCAAAGACTAATGTTGTGTCCCGCAGCAAGCCACAGTGCACCAACCAACCTTCTGAACCACTTGAGGCTCGGACAACGAAACACCAGATTGATCTTCGGATTCAGATTAAGAGACGGCCCACGGTGATGAAGGAATGGATGAACACAGGGATGCCAGTGAACTCCAAGATGGTTTGATCAGTTGAATTGTGAAGCATCTATTGAGGAACACAAGCTAATGAATGCAAAGACACCGGATATTGAGCCTAACGGATGTATGCATAAAGCTTATTTTCGGTTTTCTTCATTGGTTTAATGTTGTTATACATTTTCTACCTTCGATACATTATGATAATATTTGAACAAACCATCCTGGAAGTTTAGTTTCAAATCAGTGAAAAAAAAAAAAAAAGTTGAAACTATACATTATTTATTACCACCTATGTTTGTAGAATTATTCCGATAGAATTATTTCCTCATTCATTACATATGACTAAATATGAAACATGAGCTTTATACCTTAGTATATATTTGAAATAGAAACACCTACTCTCCATTGAATTATAATAACAATAAATGTAAATGACAACATCAGGTAATTAATAATATAATAATCATGACAATATTAAGATTCCGTCAATGTATGGTCCAGCCTCCCTCAGTGTCAATCACTTCACCTAATCTCTTATGTAGGGATTCCACCATTCCTTCATCACCGTGGGCCGTCTCTTGAATCCGAAAATCAATCTGGTGTTTCGTTGTCCGAACCAGAAGTGGTTCAGAAGGTTGGTGGTGCACTGTGGCTGGCTGTGGGACAAAACATTAGTTCTGGAAGCAGAAGCTACATACAGACAGACAGTAGTAAAGTAGTATTTCACAGCATTAGTGTATTCTTTTATCTAAATCCAAATATACAGTACGAGAGAAAAAAAAATTCATTACAAACAGAAAATAAGCTTGATATTTCACACAGTCCTTAAGGGGACAGTATACTGTATACAGTGTAGGTAAATGTGGAACAAGTGATTCCTTCAAACAATTCCAAGCAACAGGCCACCATTATTTTTATTAATCTGGTCCCGTTTCCTGGCATATTTTGGAGGAATCAAGGAGCTCCAAAGTATGTAGTTTGTATTGAAGTACGAAGGATAGATGTACAGTCAAGAGCACTAATAAGTATTCAGGTGTGCTTCGAATACCTTGAGACAGTAAATAAATACACAATAAGATCTCCATTGGCATTAATTCGTTGGTGAATTGGACTGTTCAGAGCTTTAACCAAAGCTGTATACTTATTAGTGGTCGTGACTGTACTGTATACTTCATATACTTCTCTTTATGGGTGAAAGATAAGTCATTCAGGGCCGTGTTATTTAGAATTCGCATTTGTTCCTTCGTATGTTTGCATTACCGACCTTACCAAAGTGTTTCAGGCTCATTTCGAAGCAGTGGACTAATTTCCTCCCTCCTCTAGAAATACGAGTCTATATTACGATTCGAAGCAGTGCCAGATTCTTATAGTCTATGCCATGAATGAATCCTTACCAACACAGAAGAAAAAATATCTAAGGAGTGAGTAAACTTTACTTTGATAAAATACGGGTCTAGTTTATTATTTGAGGTTCCCAAAGTTAATTCGTTTATCTGAAAGGACATCGAATCTGACCTCAGAGGAACAGCAGACACTTTTTTTCGTGGGGTAATCTAACTTTCAACGTTTGGACTCCAGCATCTTTTTTTGAGTCACTTTCTTCCTACTTTCTCTTGAGGAGGAGGAGGAGGAAAAGCCAGACAAAATCTAATAACTGCTGAATCACTCTACACATACGCATACATCTCGGCTTTCCAATACAAAATAATAATAATAAAAACAAAAATGATAATACTACTACTAATAAAAATAATAATAATAATAATAATGATAAAAAAATAATAATAATAATAATAAAATAATAATAATAATAATCAATACCCCATTTCCCGGTTTTCAAAAAGTGGGAAGGCTCTAGCACCAGTGTAGGACCCCCGACAGGCAAGGGGTCAAACTCAGAGGCTATTAAAATTTTGAGTATTTGTTGGGGGGGTCATTGTCAGAGAGCTGGAGGGTCCCCAACTTTCACTTCCCCCCTGTATGGTAAGGGATACGAGGCTGACTGCACAGAACAAGATTGGTGGGCGATAGGGACGTCTTTTCTCTACGCCGAATAATAATAATAATAATAATAATAATAATAATAATAATAATAAAAATAATAATAATAATGATAGTAACAATAATAGTAATAATAATAATAATAATAATGATAATAATAATAATATTAATAATAATAATAATAATAATAATAATAATGATAGTAACAATAATAGTAATAATAACAATAATAATAATAATAATAATAATAATAATAATAATATAAATAATAATAATAAGTTAATGATGATGACGGTGATATACGGGTGGCGTGGTGGTCGACTCACACATTAATGGATATAATTAAACTCTATCCTAATACTCAACTCTATATATAAATAGTTATGTGATGTTTGTCTTGGTAGAGGTCTGTGGTCTCTGAACGCTCATGTTTAGTTTGACTTCCGTTGATATTGTAAACTTTAACATCACGCGTCAGAATTTAAAGTTGTATTGAATATTTCAATTGTGATTCCTTCCCATCAAGAAGTATTAAATGGTGACATTCACTGATCTTATTATATTTACCGTTAACAGCTTTTAAGGAATTGTAAAGTCTCTGCTTCCGCCAAACTTTGCCACGAAACAACAAATGCCCTACTAGTAACATTGAGGTGATTTGTTTCCTGGTATGGTTTGGAGGAATTAGCAGCATTCCAATTTACCAACAAGAGAATCTCCCCTTAACTGTGTTTTCTCTCTCAATAAAGAATGCAAGACATTTTATCTGTATTAATAGTATACCATCGACCTGTGGCAGACTCATGACCTCAGTAACAACTATAACAACCTTTTACACATTTTTTTGACCTTCTTGTTCTTGGACACGTGGGCGATTTCACACAGCAGCCCCGCCCACATCTGTTCTGCTACTGGCAAGATTCTTTCAGGAGGCAAGATGAAGGAATTATCTGGGAGTTCGATGGTGAAGGAAATGTCAACACTCCGGTCGTGCATGTAGTCATCTGACCCACCAGCCGAGCTGGATAGCAACGTGGAAGTCTGGCCGAACTGAAATAAAGTTTTTTATAGTTGAAGTGTTGTTGTCGGAAGTGAGATAAGCTGGCCATGGATGACCGTTAATACTTGAATCAATACGGTCAATACAAGCCTCATACAGCTATTACCCACAACTAATTAGCCTTAATTAAATCAGAATGTCCATTTATTACCCGCCCCACCATTTACAACTTATACGGTACTTACTATGTACTCAAAATCGCCCTGCTTGTTAAGAGTCCGAGTGATCCTCTTGGCTGAGGCTCTGAGCTTCTTGAAATTGCTCGATGGATCGGTGGTATAACCCCAAGGGAAGATGACGAACTTGCCAAAAGAGTGAATGCTAAAAAACATTGTGATTCTGTCTCTAAGCACACTCTCCACCCAAGCCAGGGACATCGTCTCCTCCTCTGAGAAGGGCTCAGTGCCTTGGTAAATTTCTGAACAAGGGTTGCTACTGGAACCGATACCACTCTCCCATTCTATGTCCCAGTTCCTGTTGGGGTCGACGCCGGCGCACTGAGAATTGCTGTTAACTCGTCGGTTCTTACGCCAAAACCGGTCGGAAGTATGAGCAAACTCGTATCCGTCTGGGTTGGCGAGGGGCACGATGATGATGGTAACGTGACGCAGCAACTTCTTCCCTGCATCAGCTGCCTGCTGTGCCATGTAAGTACCAACCGCAGGGGCTATCCACTCTCTGGCATGGGATCCTGAAAGTACCCATATTGTACAGCCACAATCAAATATCTACCGACACTTTCCTTCCATCGTTGTATATATCTTGGTAATAAAGAACAACACGTGTATGGTTTTACAGCACCTCATAATAGTAATTGAAGGGGTTGAGTTGACGTAAGGTGTTGTATGATTATATTTTGATATGATACTGATGTATTTGCACGATGGAAGGAAAGTGTGGGTGGTTATTTGATTGTGGCTGTACGTATCATCACACTGGTATTTAGTACTAGTATGTGTGTCTTTTATTTCGTAGATAGTAACACCTGACCAAAACCTTGTAGCATTTTGGATCATATATACAGATAATAACTTTGTGATATATATATATAGTTTCATTTTTATTTTATTCCACGATATAGAGAAAAGGGAAGAAAATTAGGAATAAAAGTACAATGGGAAAATAAAAGATAAATGCTGGGTAATAAAGTTGCATGGTGGAGGATATGGAAGTCTTCATTTGTGGGTGAATCAGTGGGCGACTGGTTCCTCCAAACTACGCCACAAAACTTATTCTGTATTTATATAGGCTACTGATGTACAGCCACAATCAAATATCCACCGACACTTTCCTTCCATCGTAGTAAATATCTTGGTAATAAAGAACAACACGAGTATGATTTTGCAGCACTATAAAATAATAATTGAGGGGATTGAATTGACGTAAGGTGTTGTATGATTATATATTGATATGATACTGATTTATTTGTACGATGGAAGAAAAGTGTTGGTGGTTATTTGATTGTGGCTGTACTACTAGTCTGTTTCCGGGTACAATTTGGAGGAATCAGTGACCATCTAATTTACTCTCGACTGAACAACCCCTTAATGTCGTTTTGTACTTGTTTTTTTTCTAGAGATTTCTTTCACGTCTCACCAGCTGCACCTCTTGCTCTCAATTTAACACAAGTCATTCACGAGCCAGCCGAACCTAATTAAACTTAAGCTAAGCTACCCTAACCAAACCTGACATGACCTGACCAATCCGAACCTATTTAAACCTAACCAATCCTAACCTGACTTGACCTAGCCAATCCTAATCTACCCTGATCTAATTAATCCTAACATAACCTGACCTGATCTGACCTAACCAGTCCTAACCTGACCTGATCTGACCTAACCAGTCCAAACCTAACCTAACCTGATCTGACCTACCCAGTCCTAACCAAACCTGACTTAACCTGACCTAATCACAAATCTTTCCTAACCTAACCTGACCTGATCTGACCTAACCAAACCTAACTTAACCTGACCTAATCACAAATCTTTCCTAACCTAACCTGACCTAATCAAACCTAACTTAACCTAATCTAATCAAATCTTTCCTAACCTATATCCCACTTGCCTGCTTCGATGAATATGATCTGCTTTTCCTTCTTTTTGTTGCTATTCATCTTCCTCCTCCTCCTCCTTCTGTTGTTGTTGTTGTTCTTCTCCTGCTTTCCTTCCCTTTCAGCTGTGTTTGTTGAGTCGCTGTCCCTGGCCTCTTGCACATCAGCAGGTTCGCCTCTTCTCTTTTTGGATGTTGTCAATGCTTGCCTTCGTTGACTGCTGGTGGTGGCTCTTGTCTCTTCGTTGATCTCCTCTGCCAGCTCCCTCGCACTGCAAAACGCACGCCGCCACAGTTCAAGTCAAAGTCAAATGAGTCATAACAATCATAGAACTGAAACTACAGTATATGAAAAGAAATAAAATGTTCATTAAATCGTCATCAAATTGTATGCATATCCGATTTTCATGGTGCTTGAATCTACTCGGTGACCAGGGCTGATGAACGGATAAACTCCAAAGAACGATTCAGTAGCCAATTAAACCTCCTAAAACACACTTGCTCGTACAGTTGCCTCCAAAAATTTCGAGACACTACCTGCTAGAGTCTATAAGCAGGTAGTGTCTCGAAATTTTTGGAGGCAACTGTACATACCATGAGATTATAAATTAAGGGAACGAATGAACACTGCGCCAGATCAAATAGACTCTGTACTGCAGGGTCCACAGAAAAGGGTCCTTTAGTGAGCTCGAGATGCCACCTGGTGGCCGGCCTGGTACTACAATCAGCCAAAAATCTGCGGACTTTCCCGAGTCCAGCTAGACTTAATTGACATTTTTCTTTACCAACTAGCTACTTGTCAGAGTTGTGATGGTCACTATTAGATTTACAGCAAAAAATCTAAGGGTTGTACATTAGTCATGACGTTATAAAAGAAAATTGTTTGGCTATCACAGGCGAGGGAGGATGGAGATCATGGAGTCAAGATCTAGAATACCACTGGTCTGCTCGTCAACTGTCACCCCACTGTGCATCTACGTCGATTGGCCCCCAAACTGAGGCTGCCCAAGTCTGTCAAATATGGGACGGGATAGTAGTCTCTATGATCAGGGTACATACGGGTCAATACGAGCGGCCCCTCGTATTTCAGTGACAAAAATGCCTTACTTTCTTGCCAAAATTCATGGTTTAGACTTTGTGTAGGGGAATCGTTTTTGTTTCTAAAATTTCGTCAAAAGCATAAGTATCGAAAGTTCTCAGTGGAAGTTTTCGAGAAATTACAAATAGGACTAGAAATAGTGATGTGAAAACAGCATATATACGGGAGAATTCCTTCCCTCTCCCCGCGTATAGAAAATGGAAGTATTTCAATCCTTACCTGACTCACCTTATCATTAAACACCCCCACCTCCAACACACACATACACACACACACACACATTTTTACATGTGTTGATATTTCTCAGTAGGGACAGTATAGAAAAAATAGATAATAATTTACTTTTCATAATCTATTGTAGCTAATACAAACACCAAAATCTAATCAAATATAATTACATGGGCTTTAACTAAGTAGAATAATGTATAATATTTAAGACTAAAGTTAATACATAAATTAATACATTAATACATACATTAATACATTGATACATAAAAACGACGGTGTCTGAATATGAACTATGTAACATTCAAATCAAATCAAGTGTGTGTGTGTTGGAGGAGGAGGTGTGAAGTGTTTAGATAAGGATTAAAATACTCTCATTTTCTATACACAGCCAGAATGAAGCATAATTTCTATGCTTATATGTCATTTCTCGAAAACTTCTACTGAGAACTTTCGATACCTATACATATGAAGAAATTTTAGAAACAAAAACGAGTCGCCTACATTAAGTCTAAGCCCTGAATTTTGGTAAGAAAGTAAGGCATTTTTGCCACTGAAATGAGAGAGGTCGCTAATATTGACCCTAATGTACCCCCACCATAGAGACTACTATTCCGTCCCATATTTGGTAGACAGATAGCGGCCTCAGTATGGGGGCCAATCGACGTCACCAGCCCGGCCCGATATGTGTGATGAGCAGACCCTGTATTCTAGATCAAGGTCTTTCCTATTAAGAAGTACCTTGTTCTAGATCTTGGATGGAGTGTGGACTGTGGTCTGTGGAACACGTGAGTTCTGTCGAAACGATATCGTACCGCATCCGGCAGCAAGCTTTTTTTTGTTTACATATATAATAATACTTGCATTCCTAACATCTTATGATATTATTTTCACTATAATGAACTTGAAAAAAAAAGACATATACCATATGACGATTGTTTCTATGGAGAAAAAAAAAATCTTCTTGTTTTGTTTCTCTGTTTCTTAAATACCTACTAGTCTCAGTAAATAATTTTTAAACCGTAGCTATGAGAAAAATATGTGAATTATAAATATCAATGAAAAATATATAAGAAAAATATATATTTGAAATCCGCATGTTTAATTTTTATACTAGTTCCAGGATGGCCACCAGGGGGCCGGATACTCAAAACAATTTAGGAATTCCTATCTCAGTTAGGAATTCCTAACTTCCCCAGTCGAGCTAGGAACTCATACTCAAAGCAATATCGACACTGTGGGACGCCATTTTTATTGTTCCTAAATCGGTTGGATTTAGGAAGACCCCCAAGGCCTTCTAAGTGAGTTAGGAACTCCGTCACCGTAGAAAAGTTGTGAAAATTGATAGAGCGACACTTGAAGTCACCAACACAAACGTGTTATTTTGTTGTTGTTGGAGAGGCAAGAGAGTGAAGAGACTAGTGCAGTGATGGAACTTTGGTTTGCCTACGAAAATAGGCGTCAGCTAAGGCGTGAGAGAGTCTACAGGGATATGCTAGACCCTCTACATCATAGTGATGAACACTTGCTGCGCTACTATAGATTTCCTCGGCATGAAATAATACATTTGTGCCAGGAACTGGAACCACACGTTGCTCGACCCACTAGAAGGTCTCATGCGATACCAACAAGTACTCAAGTGTTATATAGTGACTCTGCGATTGTTGGCGAGTGGGACCTTCCAAAGTGTAATTGGGGATACAGCAGGAGTGACACAAGCAAGTGTGAGCAGAGTGGTGAACTCAGTGGTGCATATATTATCAGAAAAAGCAATGTTTTTTCATGAAAAGGATTCTTTTTGCAGTTGTCTCACTGTGTAGGCTGTGACTTAACTAAGATGTCTTTTTTGTTTTTATTTACCTGTGAGTTGGATCATGAGAAGGCAAATTTTTTAAACTTTTTTAATTAATGCTCACATTAACAATTCTTCAATGTATTTATCCAGTAATAAAATTTTTAAAAAATATATCCTGTATATATCTATATTTCCTTAGCCTACATAATTAAGCCTAAAAGTAGCACACACAAAAATAACCCTGAGTTACATAAAGTATCACATTTTGTTTAAAGGAAAAAATAAATAAACCTGAGTTGACACAGTATCACAGTTTCTGCAAAGGCAAAATATGTATAACACTTCCACTGTGCTAGTGGAGATGTGCAGGCAAGTAAAGAAGACAGCACTAAATATACAGTACAGCCTACCGTGCATTGGTCCCACACCAAATGATTAGTGTAAGGGAAAGTTTGGAGTAAAGATTGTGGGTTGGAGAGGAGGGATGGAGGAGAGACTGAGCTTGAAAAGATGGATGGAGAAGAGATTGTAAGTTGGAGGATGGAAAAACCTAACCTAATCATGTAGTGATTTTAAATCAGAAAAATATACAAAACTGCACTAAGCTTAAAACAAAGATATATAATTATATAGTACACAATGACATTGATTTCATGTGTAATGCTGACTTTAAAAAATAAAATAAAATACTGTAACACAGGAGGAACATGACACACAAGAACAAATCATAAATTAAGCATATTATTGGCACACAACCATACTTCCTGAGATATATTGGTATTTATTGAAAGAATTACCGTTTTGCAGCAGTGTTGCCTGATCCGGCTGGGTGCCAGTATTTTACCCCCGTCATTTATTGTACTTTACCACGGTAATTTCCCGGTAGTTTGCCCAGGTTAGGTCCCAGTAGTTTGGGTATTATTACAGAATAACTGGGTTTTTGGCTAGGATCGCGCAGTATTACCACATCTGGCTAGGTCCCGGAAATTTGCCCCAGTCACTTTATGATAGTTTACACTGGTTATATCCCGGTAGTTTACCCAGGTTAGGTCCCGGTAGTTTGCCCAGGTTAGGTCCCGGTAGTCTGCTGTGGTCTAGGTTAGGTTAGGTCAGGTCAGGTAAGGTCAGACTAATTTCCAAATTATGTTTGTAAAACGGGGCATCTCCGAGAGAAACACCATAGATGAAAAGTGTCTTAGAATGGTCCAAAATAGTGGGTAATGATACTAAAATATACAATATAGTGAACCCAGTTCTTATGTAAATTTACCGTAGTTTGCCCAGGTTAGGTCCCGGTAGTCTGATGCGGTCTAGGTTAGGTTAGGTTAGGTTAGGTCAGGTCAGGTAAGGTCAGGCTAATTTCAAAATGCCCCATTTGAATATGCCCTATCTTGGAAATGGGGCATTTGCGGAGGAAATGCCATTGAGGAAAATAGTCTTAGAATGGTCTAAATAAGTGGGTAATAAAGGTAGAAAAAACGTACGCAATAACGGTAATTCTTTCAATATTTACCGATATATTTCATTTGTAATTCATATGAACTTAATATATATAATACTATACTGCACTTTAATATAAGAGGAACATATAAGAGGCGCTCTTATTACGTGTTTACAATACACAGCTGATATGATTCTTCTTCCCCATTGGCTGGAAAAAAGCGGGAAGTATTTGAAAGCTCCTTCCTGATTGGCTAAAGGACTTAGAAACTCCTAGAGGATTTAGGAACTCCTAAGTGTTAGGAAGGGTTTAGGAACTCCTCAGAATGTTTTGAGTATGGGCACTTAGGAAACGAGATAGGAGTTCCTAACCTGTTCCTACACTAGGCATTCCTAAGTGAGATAGGAAGGCTAATTTAGGAACTTTTTGAGTATTCGGCCCCTGCTGGTGGCATCTCGAGCACACTAAAGGACACTTATAATACAGGGTTGGCTCAGGACCTCTGATTAAAATTTGTCATTTCCGCGCATGACGTAGGTGGACGTGAGAGCAATGGGTTCATCCCAGTCCCCAGATAATGCAGATGGCCATCAGCTGGTTCACTACTGACAGCCAAAGTATTCACAGAGCTCCAGAGTCTCCCGTTTTCTGTTGTCCTGGTGCCCATTTTGGTGCAGAGAAAATTGATTTCTGTAATGCCTTGGCATTGTGCAGTGCATGGGTATAGAACGAACAGATATAAAGGAAGTGACATTAATCATCACAAATTTCCCAGAGATGAGAAACAAAAAAGAGAGTGGATCAAATTTTGCAGAAAAACAGACTATTTTAACCCATTAATTTAATTTCTTTCATATACAGCCGTCATTTTCAAGCATCTGCATATGAAAGGAACCTCAAATATGAGTTGCTTGGATTACTAAGGAGAAATAATTAAATTAGTAAAGCTACCATATTAAGTAGTAATATATTTTGATAAATGCAGAGTGTTTAAACTTTATATTAAGAATTTTAAATAGAGCCATTTCAAACAACTTCATTAAATTTTAAAACAAAATGAAACAAAACTTGTTACTTATGAGCACAAGGATGTTGATGTAAATGTTAATGTAATGTTATGATGAACTAATAAAAGTAATTAGAGTGTGTTTAAAAAATTATTGAACTTTCAAAGACAGAACAATAATATATATATATATATATATGTTATTAGGAGAGAGAGATAGAGGGCCTTATTTTTTTACCTCACCTTACAGCTTTCTTAATTAACTACCAGCAACTACTACTAGCACTACTATTATAGCTACACTAATAATATTAATAATAATAATAATAATAATAATAATAATAATAATAATAATAATAATAATGATAATAATATAATATGATAATAATATAATATGATAATAATATAATAATAATAATATAATAATAATATAATAATATAATATGATAATAATAAGAATATTATTATTATTACACCCCTGACCTTTCCCCTCCTCAACCCCCTGACCTTTCCCCTCTTTACCCCCTGACCTTTCCCCTCCTTAACCCCCTGACCTTTCCCATATCCTATAGAACAATGATCCTGGCAGCCTTCCGTTTGACTACACCGTGGCAGGCAAGGTTCACAACACGACCCTCTCATCACAACACCCTTCAAACCATACAGAACATGCAGAGCCCTAAAGACAATCACAGGCTGCACAGCTACCACACCTACAGACCACCTACACTATGAAACCAAAATCCTCAAAATCAAGGATCACCTTGACATGAGAGGCACACAAACACTTGCTGCAGCCTCCACAAACCCACACCATCCACTACACTACATGGCACAACACCCACACATGCCAAGGAACATCAAAACAACACCCAGTACACGATACCATACACAAATACTATCATCTCTTACACCCTGCCCACCCCAAACCAATCTCCAGAAACACATCCATACTCAAATCACTCATAAATCCATCCAAACACTCAAAAACAACACTCAGCTACATGCACGACCTCCTGACATCCACCCATCCGAATCCTCCCTTCCCCGTGAGGACAGAGTCCACCTGGCCAGGCTGCGGTGTGGCCATCACCCGGCCCTTCTGACATATCAGAAGAGGCTGGATGGAGCCATTGTGGATGCCTGTCCGGGATGCAACACAGCACCCCATTCTATTAAACACATTATTGAAGACTGCAATGCACACAACCACACTCGCCAACAACACAACATACACTCTCTGAGGGCACTGTGGGAAAGCCCGGTTCAGGCCATGACCTTCCTCAGGAGCTCGGGGCTGCTCGGCCAGACAGCTTGAGGAACTTCAACAACAACAACAACAACACGACCCTCTACTCAGGTAACCTTCATTACACTTCACTCCGACCTGAGACAACATTTTTTTGCTCTCGCTGATGGTGTGACGGGAGGGGGAGGAGGAGGAGGAGGATATTGAGGAGATAGAGGAGGAACAGGAGGAGGAGGAAGTGGTGAAGGAGGAAGAGGAAAAACAGGAGGAGGAGGAGGAAGGTTCTTAGTGTTGTAACTCAGACCTCAGGCGTGTAATAATATAATAATAAGATTATTATTATTATTATTATTATTATTATTATTATTATTATTATTACTATTATTATTAAAAGAATAGGAGAATGAAACTTTTTTTTTAAATCGAGTAGGCTACTTACTGCAACGTCTTGCTACTCAGTAAAACACTATCAAATATATTACAACTTGAAATTTTATACTTTCCTTTTCCTGAAAATAGTATGTATAGTTTACCATGTAGAGTTCGTTTCCCATTTCTCTCGTTTTCTTTTTCACACATACACACAAACACACACACACACGTCAGTGACGTTAGAGAAAGTTGATACGAGTAGTGGGGGGTTCGACTAATCTGCTCGTAAGCAGACCCTGTATTCTCTGAACCCTGCTGTACTGTATCACAAGGGAGGAGAAGTTAGAGAGGAGGGACAGCAAGTACGTAAACGAAGGAAAGGAGGGACAGCTGAAAACGGGATTGGCTCGGGTCTGAAAGTGTCCAGACCCTTGAATTGAAGTATTGCTTGCCTACTACTGTGACTCCACCTTTACTTATACTAACTTGGTGCCAATGATAAGACCATTGATTTCCCTGCCCTCCAACGTCACGCCGAGGTTGATCAGTTCCACATTGTCGTTCTCTTCAGCCAAGTCCTCCATGAAGCTCATCAGAGTACTGTAGCGATGGTATTCGTCCCACGACATGCGTTCTGAAGGAGGCCATAGACATACATACATACATACATACATTCAAATATATATGTACAGTCACGAGCACTAATAAGTATACAGCTTTGGTTGAAGCTTTGAACAGTCCAATTCACCAACGCACTAATTCCATTGGAGATCTTATTGTGCATTTATTTACTGTCTATAGGTATTCGAAGCACGCCTGGATACTTATTATAGTGCTCGTGACTGTACATTCTTACTGTATAGTCACGATCAAAAGTCCTGTCTCTGGTGAATGACAGTGAACCATTTAAGTGAATCTTATATGAACCAATATTACAGAGACCACTTAGAGACCACTTAGTTACAACTTGAGTCAACAACTAGTATGAATTCTCTTTTACATCATCAGGAGAATTATTCCTTTAAAGGATCCTGTGATGAAGTCAGAAAATTGGAGGTAAACGAGTCCTTCAAACATTGCCACGAAACACCATGAAGGGAACATGTTTCGTGGCATAGTCAGGAGGAATCAGAACCCTCCAAGCAAGTCTCATACAAGATCACAGGATCCTTAACTATGTACAGTCGGCCTCGGGAATTCGTATACACAACTGTGACATCAATTATTCGTAATAATAAATAGAAAATATAATACATTGATTTCCTAACGCCAAACCTTTCTAGTAATATTATTTGGGTTATATATACTTGAACCAGTCAGTAGAACAATCATTACAGTATGTGCAGAATAATATCACCTTTGAACCAATGCTCTGTGTACGAATTTCTGAGGCCGACTATACAAGTACCGATGTATTGGTATGGTAGTCTACAATTTCTACGGTCAATAACTTATTATATTTCATTTAGTTTGTGTTTAATTGGATAGATCATCGAATTTTTTTGAATAATACAAATTAGATATTTCAAGGTGAAAGTGGTACAAATTTAGATGGGAATAGACTTAGGGTTGATTTACCTTCCGGGTTAACATTCTTGGTGGGAGTGATTAAAGAACTTATATCTTGGAGAATTACCTCACATCCTAATTCATCTCTTGCACTCTGTTCTGCTGCAGTGTTCGTCTTCCGTCTCCCTCGTTGACCACCCTCAGTATTAGGACAGCCTCCGCAAACCAGTGAGTCGTGAGGTGTTTCCCCAGTGCTGAGGGCGGGACTAGACAGGTCGGAAACACCTGCTGACTTCACAAGGAGAGAAAGACTGATATTTGGGCTCACAGCGACATGTACCTGTAAGAGTAAGGCAACAAGATAAAGACTTTACCTCATATTCTCGTCCTGTGAATATATCAACATTGTTGTTACTTTTATTCCAAACTTTCAAACACAAAACAAATGATGTAATGAAATATTTCAAAAATCACGAAATTATTCCTGACACAAATATACATACGCTACCATAACTACTATAAATTATCAGAATTTTTTGGGGTGTGTTTTAATGGAATCGCTGCTAAGAAATGAAATTGTTCATTGAGCCATGCAAGTAAAGTGATGCTAAAGGTGATTCTGAATAGACTTACTCCTCAAGCAGAGGAAATTATTGCTGCAGAACAGGCTGGCTTCCGCAAAGGAAGAAGCACTACAGAACAAATCTTCAATCTCCGTGTTCTAGGTGAAAAATACAGCCAGCATCAACAAGACATCTACCACCTGTTTGTGGATTTTAAAAAGGCATTTGACAGAGTGTGGCATGATGCATTGTGGGCCACTATGCATAAATACAACATGGGACAGAAACTGATAGAAACAATCAGGCAACTATACGCTAGAGCCAGTAGTGCGGTGCTGATGCAGGGCGGGGTTGGTGATTGGTTTCGGACAACAGTGGGAGTCCGCCAAGGTTGTCCCCTTTCACCGACACTCTTTAACATCTTCCTGGAAAGGATAATGACAGATGCCCTTGAAGATCATATGGGTACAGTAAGCATTGGAGGACAGACCATCACTAATCTCAGATTTGCAGATGACATCGATGTAATGGCAGGAAGCGAGGAAGAACTCATGAGAGTGGTGCATAACCTGGACACAGCCTCTACAAATTATGGCATGGAAATAAGTGCCGAAAAGTCAAAGATCATGACTAACAACACAGAAGGGATACACACTCCAATTGCAGTCAGGGGTCAACTATTAGAAACAGTCCAACACTTCAAATATTTGGGGTCTATCATTAATGAGGAGGGATCTAAAATGGAAATCCTCTCAAGAGCTGCTCAGACCACTGCAGCATTAGCAAAATTAAAAACTGTATGGCAAGACAAAAATATCAGTCTAAAAATCAAACTCAAGCTCCTGCGTGCCATAGTTCTGTCTGTCTTTTTGTATGCTTGCGAGACGTGGACGCTGACAGCTGAATTACAAAGAAGGATACAAGCATTGGAAATGAGGTGTTTCAGGAGAATCCTGGGCATATCATACAGAGACCATATTACCAATGAGGAGGTGAGGAGAAGGATAAGACAGCATTTGGGACAGTATGAAGATCTGCTGACCACAGTCAAGAGACGCAAACTGCAATGGTATGGCCATACAATAAGATCCGATGGACTGGCTAAGACCATACTCCAGGGGACGGTAAGGGGAGGGAGAAGAAGGGGACGACAGAGGAAGAGATGGACAGACAACATCAAGGAATGGACAGAGAGAAGCCTGGCAGGTGCCCAGGCTCTTGCCCACGACAGGGAAGGGTGGAGAGACCATGTGTACCGCTCTACAATGCAGCGCCCCCACGACCCAGGAGGGTTAAGGGAACAGTGAGTGAGTGAGTGAGTGAGCTAAGAAATGAAATTGTTCATTGAGGGTACTAACAGAGTCAGGCAGAGTCTTAAGCCACAAGAGATGGGGGCCTTCTTGCAGCGAGTCCAGCCAAGGTTTCAACACACTTGGAGAGCCGCACACCTGTACTTGACGCCAACCTATGTAACTTCGACCCTCCCCGGCTTCCGTCCTCACCACTGCACCACACACTAACACAGCTAAATACTTCAACAACATACTTTCAATGTGTAGATTTTTTAAATATATATGTTGGTGTGTTATTGTTAAACTCACAACGCTGATCTAAATAAAACTGAACTGAATACTTTATAATTACATCTCAATCTTACAACTAGATTGAATTCTAGACATAGTAAGACAACAAGAGATAATTCTTCTACAAGAGCCTGAATCTACTAAAGGTGTGTGTGGCCAGAGAGAGAAGGAACAGGAACAGCTGGCGAGGAACATGTGGCCAGAAGGAAAGACTGACACACAATGTAATCTTTCTTTCGTATGCTGGTAGAGAAAATAATTTTAGGCAAAGCATCCAGTACACACTTATCTAGGCCACATATGTTTCCTGTACATCTGTTCTACTTGCCTTACAATATAATTTATATAACTATACTTGCCAAACAAATCATCCGGCTTTACCTAGATGACATTGGTACTGTTATGGAACTTGTAAAGGTCCTGTACCTAGTCAGGGAATGTTATAAAAATCGGTAAATAAATTCCTTATCATTTTTTTTTCACCATACCACAAACAGTGTAATAAGACTTCTAGCATCATCATAACAAAACTATGCAGAGAAAATACCTCACTTACTTAATTATATATAATCAAAATACCTAAATGTTAACAAAAGCTCATGAGAAAATTATATCCTCCTCCTTACACTCTTCATCTTTGTGAGTCTCATTTCCAGGAACACATGTACAGTCACACACACCTGTCCTTCATCGGTAACCTTCACTATTTATTATTATATATAACCATTTTACATCGTAGTATTGAGACGAACACGAAATAATTAAGGTGGTTTATAAGCATTATCATAGTATAAAAATAAAATATATATACTCTACAACATTAGTCTATAACCACATATTCTGCAACGTTTAACTTCTGCAACGTTTTAACTATAATTATATTCTGCAATGTTTTAACTATATATTCTACAACGTTTTAGCTATTCATACTCTATAACATTCTGAGGGACACAATAGCTCTACGTATGTCACTTATAAAGACCACAGCTGTTACCGAGAACAACGAGGAGGGGGCCGGTGAGACAGAACAAAGGTAGTTAGTTATGACGTCTGAGTAATGACGCCAAGGGCAAACTAGACCACCTGTATATATTTCCTTATACATTAAATATGTCGACTAACTTCAAGGAATATAACGCATCTATTATATATACACTGCCAAATTCGATAATGGAAGTATGGATGGGCTATTCAAATGTGTGATCAATATTAGCAATTACGTAGCCATAACATTACACTAATCGACACTGACCCTCAATTTTGCCTAGAAAAAAAAAATCACACACACACACACACACCAAGTTATGAGTATGGGTACCGTTGTTTGCGCTTGTCACAGTGACGACGATTCACTCCAGAAAAGTCCCGCAGGAGCTTGTTATCCTTCCCTCCAGCCTGGGGGAAGAAGGGAAAGGCAGATTGCGGCCAGGGTAGGAAGAGAGCAGGAGGGGTTTGGGGGCTGACTGGCAGGATGACTGGTTTGCTGGCTGGCTGTCTGTCTGTCTGTGGGTCTGGCTGGTTTGCTGGCTGGCTGTCTGTCTGTGGGTCTGGCTGGTTTGCTGGCTGTCTGGCTGTCTGTGGGTCTGGCTGGTTTCCTGGCTGTGGATCTGGCTGGTTTGCTGGCTGTCTGGCTGGCTGGTTTACTTGCTGGCTGGCTGTCTGACTGGTTTGCTGGCTGTCTGGCTGGCTGGTTTGCTGGCTGGCTGGTTTGCTGGCTGGCTGTCTGGCTGGCTGGTTTGCTGGCTGGCTGTTTGACTGGTTTACTAGCTGTCTGGCTAGTTGACTGGTTTACTAGCTGTCTGGCTGGTTGGCTGGCTCATGTTGCTGGCCCAAGATGTGGTGGCTGCTCTCAGATAATCACACAACCTCATTTGCAACTCGGGGAATCTCTCTGTGTGGTGAACAGGTACAGGATTGATAAAAGAAAAAATAAACGAACATTTAGATTAAAAATTAAATCAGTCTTGCAAGCTATTGTTATCACCCAAACTTTCTACCATCGTATTTAATATGCTAAAAAAATACATTAATAACTACATCAACTAATCAATAATAAAAGACAAAAAAGATCCAGTTGTATTGGGCGAACTGGAGAGCCACTGCATGATTCCTCCAATATATACAAAAAAAAGAAATTATACTCACTGTACTGTACCCCAAAAGGCATACATACATACATAGAGTAGCAGTAAGTAGGTAGTAAGCAGTAAGTAGACATACATACATACATACATACATAGAGTAGCAGTAAGTAGGTAGTAAGCAGTAAGTAGACATACATACATACATACATAGAGTAGCAGTAAGTAGGTAGTAAGCAGTAAGTAGACATACATACATACATACATAGAGTAGCAGTAAGTAGGTAGTAAGCAGTAAGTAGACATACATACATACATACATAGAGTAGCAGTAAGTAGGTAGTAAGCAGTAAGTAGACATACATACATACATACATACATAGAGTAGCAGTAAGTAGGTAGTAAGCAGTAAGTAGACATACATACATACATACATAGAGTAGCAGTAAGTAGGTAGTAAGCAGTAAGTAGACATACATACATACATACATAGAGTAGCAGTAAGTAGGTAGTAAGCAGTAAGTAGACATACATACATACATACATACATAGAGTAGCAGTAAGTAGGTAGTAAGCAGTAAGTAGACATACATACATACATAGAGTAGCAGTAAGTAGGTAGTAAGCAGTAAGTAGACATACATACATACATACATAGAGTAGCAGTAAGTAGACATACATACATACATACATAGAGTAGCAGTAAGTAGGTAGTAAGCAGTAAGTAGACATACATACATACATACATAGAGTAGCAGTAAGTAGAAGGTAAGCAGTAAGTAGACATACATACATACATACATACATAGAGTAGCAGTAAGTAGGTAGTAAGCAGTAAGTAGACATACATACATACATACATACATAGAGTAGCAGTAAGTAGGTAGTAAGCAGTAAGTAGACATACATACATACATACATAGAGTAGCAGTAAGTAGGTAGTAAGCAGTAAGTAGACATACATACATACATACATAGAGTAGCAGTAAGTAGGTAGTAAGCAGTAAGTAGACATACATACATACATACATAGAGTAGCAGTAAGTAGAAGGTAAGCAGTAAGTAGACATACATACATACATACATACATAGAGTAGCAGTAAGTAGGTAGTAAGCAGTAAGTAGACATACATACATACATACATACATAGAGTAGCAGTAAGTAGGTAGTAAGCAGTAAGTAGACATACATACATACATACATAGAGTAGCAGTAAGTAGGTAGTAAGCAGTAAGTAGACATACATACATACATACATAGAGTAGCAGTAAGTAGGTAGTAAGCAGTAAGTAGACATACATACATACATACATAGAGTAGCAGTAAGTAGGTAGTAAGCAGTAAGTAGACATACATATACATACATACATAGAGTAGCAGTAAGTAGGTAGTAAGCAGTAAGTAGACATACATACATACATACATAGAGTAGCAGTAAGTAGGTAGTAAGCAGTAAGTAGACATACATACATACATACATACATAGAGCAGCAGTAAGTAGGTAGTAAGCAGTAAGTAGACATACATACATACATACATAGAGTAGCAGTAAGTAGGTAGTAAGCAGTAAGTAGACATACATACATACATACATACATAGAGTAGCAGTAAGTAGGTAGTAAGCAGTAAGTAGACATACATACATACATACATACATAGAGTAGCAGTAAGTAGGTAGTAAGCAGTAAGTAGACATACATACATACATACATACATAGAGTAGCAGTAAGTAGGTAGTAAGCAGTAAGTAGGCATACATACATACATACATAGAGTAGCAGTAAGTAGGTAGTAAGCAGTAAGTAGACATACATACATACATACATAGAGTAGCAGTAAGTAGGTAGTAAGCAGTAAGTAGACATACATACATACATACATAGAGTAGCAGTAAGTAGGTAGTAAGCAGTAAGTAGACATACATACATACATACATACATAGAGTAGCAGTAAGTAAGTAGGTAGGAATCCCATGCATGTGATGGGTGTGTCAGGTGTTGTGTCATTCAGTACAGTGTTGGTATTGGGTGGGTGGGTGAGTGAGTGCCATTCCATCCTGGTCCGCATCACATGTTATATTCAGAGCAATTACCGCCATCACCCTCTTATGTAATATTCACAGGCACTTCAGGCCAGACAGCTCTTTGTGTGTTGTTGGTGTCGCCGGGTCAATATAGAAGGAGGGAGGGAGGGAGGGTTGGTGAGTGTCGTGTGTGTGTGTGTGTGAGAGAGAGACACCATGCATCTTCTCGCTTACACACCTTTACAACAGATGTGGAAGGGAGGGGGGGTTGCTGTCTGTCTGTCTGTATCGTTTTTATCTAGTCGTATTTCAGATAAAAATATAATATACGTAAACTGTAAGAAGTGCATTAAGAAAATAAACTCTCGGCTCATTTATGGTTGGTTGTGGTTATTCCTTAATTAATCTTAAAGGTACAGTCTGGTGTTTCAAAATGTGTTCTGCTAAAGCTGGCAACCATGTCAACTTTTATTCTCATACTATTTTGTTAACAGACATTATAGAAAGAGCGAGTCTAAATTAATACTCTGCATTATTCGTTCGTGTATTGACAGGCTGCAGGGGAAAATGTGTCTGGTATTCAGATGAGTGAAATATCCAAACACAGAAACACATACGATGACATGACGCATATGAAAGTCAACCGGCCTTGAGAAACTCGATTAAAGCCCTGTGGTAATCGTATATGAAAATTGGAGGCTTCTGATTCCTCCAGACCATGCCACGAAACAAGCTCCTTCCATATATATAGGTGTGTGTGTTTCGTGGTAATATTTCAAGGACTTATTTACCATCAATTTTCTGACTACAACACATGCAGGGTCCCTTAAGGTGTACCCAGGAACCTTGAAGTTATCTATCAACAACAACAACAACAACAACAACAACAAAGGTTTTCAGTTACACGAGGGAAGGTTGTGCGATTTTCTATGCTCTTTTAAAGCATGATGATGATGATGATGATGATGATGGTAGTTCTGCATGTAGTGGGAAATTAAATAAAGTCTGTCTCTACTCCTTTGGGAACTATCTTTTGCCAATAGATATTAGTTATTGGTGTGGTCAATATGGCTTAAGTAAATCAAATTCTATCACCACAACTTCTATCCAAATTTTCTTCTCTACGTGCGTGTTTTTTTTGTTTTTTTTTTTAATAAATTTTGGGATATTAAAAGTATACTTATGAATCTCAAATGTCCAAACACTTCATATGTGAAAAGTTATTATCCTGGTTGTACAGAGGATAACCAGGAAACCAGAAATAGAAGCGTCACCTGAGGATTTAATAACCCATAAGGCAAAAAGCACAAAAGAAAGGCAATACAAGGGATATTGTTGTGGACGGGAAGGCAGCAGCAGTGAGTCCCTCCCTCGCGTCCCAAGAGAGAGGAGGAAGTGCAACACAATAGCGGTCATGCCAATACTGTTTCATTCCCTGGCTTGGTGCAGTAAAACTTGGTAGTTCCCGTGCCAGCACCTCGTCCGTCCCCTCACTGCCTGCTCTTCCGCCCTCTCCCCTTCTCAATTTCCTCCCATCATCGGTTATTGCAGCACCTCTTGCCGCCTCCCTCCCGACATCTATACGTTTCTATTCCTACTCTGATTGAGAGGAAAGCTAGCTGTACCAATCGAATATAATGGGTCTTACATCTTATGGTTACAACAGCAATATTTCCGTCTCTATGAAGATACTCAGTCGTTAAATGTGCATCTACTGTATATACCGACACACACAGTTTTATACAAGGATAGTGTAAGTTGTCCTCT
This sequence comes from Petrolisthes cinctipes, assembly GCA_033782935.1. Lineage (NCBI taxonomy): Eukaryota > Metazoa > Arthropoda > Malacostraca > Decapoda > Porcellanidae > Petrolisthes > Petrolisthes cinctipes. The sequence goes on along the minus strand of JAWQEG010000591.1, from coordinate 71,817 downwards.
GGGAATTATTTTATTCTTTATGTTCATAGTTTAACGAACAGTGAATAAAAAAAAAAAAAAAAAAAACACCCACACACACAAATGGAAACAAAATATAGAAAACAAGAATAACTTCACGAATGACCGACCGTGAAATCTGGTAAACACTGTAAGAGTCAGTCACTGGCTTTGACATGATGTAATTGTGTATTTATCTTGCATGTATCACCCATGAATTCGGGAAAGGATAATAACACATGACCAGGTAATAATGATGATGATATATACTGGAGTAAATTGTGATTGCCATTCTTTATTACAGTGTCATGTTAGTAACGTATATATATACTGTATAGATTATATACTGTACTAGTGAATATATGACGTAGGATAATATATTATACACACACGGTCTATACAGAACTAGAACTATATTCATATGGAAGAGTAAATACCACACACTGACAGAGCTGGATTAGTAAATGTTGGTACTTCTGGAGCAACTGCTTTACTCCAAACTATTCTAAGCAACAAACCAACATTATTTTTGTTAATCTGGTCCTGTTTTCTGTCATATATACTTAAAGGGGGTAAATTCGCTTTTGTTACATTGCAGCTCCTCGATTCCTACAAAGTATGCCAGGAAACAGGACCAGACGAGCAAAATTAATGGTGTTCTGTTGCTTGGAATAGTTTGGAGGATTCAGTTGCTCCAGAATCACCAACACAAAAGGAATCAAAGCACTCCAATGCACCAAAAGTATACTATCCTCTTCATGTTAGTTGGGTATATTCTTCCAAGGTAACAGAGGACGTTGAGGCCGAACCAATACCACACCTTTTCATGATACAAGGTGGTGGTGATGATGTAGGCCCGTGGTTCCCTCCTTGCTTGCTGTCACACCTCTCTATCACCTTTTTCTGTGGCTATATGACCTCGCTGTTGCGGCACCTTATATCAATCAATCAATCAATCGTGGTTCCCCCAAGATGCACCACGAAACAGCACCCCAAATAGAGGCAATTCATTTCACAACATATTTTGAAGGAAGTTGTAGCAATTAAGTAATTCGCCAACACTATGACAACCACCTTATGTTCATTTTGTTATACTCACTCAATGACTATCGTGAGGTGGTTTACAAATTGATATATAAATTAATGATGTCAACTAAGCTATCCAAAGTAGATCATATACTATGCCTACACTACAGTACACTCAAAACATAGACGAAAACGGTAGCTGGAATTTCTGTGTGAAAATGACATCCCCATAAAGTGGTTTAATGTTTCCCAACTCCCCGGCCTCTCTTAAAAAAATGGGTGAGGGGGGCGGAAGTAATATGAGTATGTACAGTCACGAGCACTAATACGTATACAGCTTTGGTTGAAGTCCAATTCACCAACGAACTAATTTCAATGGAGATCTTACTGTGTATATATTTACTGTCTCTGCATGGGTATTCGAAGCACACCTGAATACTTATTAGTGTTCGTGACTGTACAACACCTGTGAAGAACACACTGTAACTAATCCCCTCTCCCTCACCTTTATGTCACCCCAACACACACACACATACACACACACACACCGTCACGACCGACAACTATTCCATCTCACCACACCTACAGTACTATACGTTCTGCCATCATTATCAACCTGCCGCCCCATGCACGGCCTTCCTAGCCTCCCCCCCCCCCCCAACCCCCCTGCCGCCCCATGCACGGCCTTCCTAGCCTCACCCACCCCAACCCCCCCTGCCACCCCATCACTCTACACCCAATACACCCACCACAACTATTACTCCCCATCACACACACACACACACCTCACCTTATATTACCTCCCTCCAGCCACACCTTTACCCTCTCCACACCTTCACACTTGTATAACACACACACACACACACACACACACATTCCTTCCAACAGCACAGGCTCTATAACCATCGGGATCATAAATGTTCTTACAACAAACCATTAATGATAACTGAGAACTTTCACGGCAGAGTCTCATTTGACCACAACAAAGAAACTCCAATCGTGTGTGTATGTATGTTTACTTTCATTGTAACAACTGAACGAAACCCAGGAGAAGCTTTCCCGGCAGCGAATTATACTTTTCCCCAAGTTAAAAATAATAAAGGAAAAACTTTAGTTATACTTATCGCGTTACTATTAAAGTACATAAAGAAATCGATGTAATATTTTTAGCCACTGATTTTTATTATATACACAGACTATTTAAAATATAATAATACATAGAGTAGTACATACATTTCATACACGCATGAAACCAACATATCCCATGAGAAATGAAGGTCAAGTATAATGAGAAGCAATGAATATGGATTAATACTTACCCACAGCGAGGGGTATTAAAAACGGAGTCTGTCATGTAGGCGAAATCGAGGCGAAATGTGGAGCAAACGATTCCTCCAAACTATTCCAAGTAACAGATCATCTTTTTTTTTTAAGCTCATCTGGTCCTGCTTCCTGGCATACTTTGGAGGAATCAAGGCACTTCAATGTAACAAAAGTGAATTACCCCATTAACAACACAATATAGTGAGGGCGTCTGCTTCGTGGCACATTTTAGACAGACCAACACAGGCCTACAATTTACCGACAAACACCTGAATACTTTCCCTCTATCGCAAAAATTCTAAAACACAGAAGTATCCCCCCTTTGTATAATCAGAATTTTTTCAGTTACCCAGATGGAGAAGGAACGGAAACGGAGCATCATTGTTTACACTCGGTCACAACACAATATTTTCATCAGTTGGGGGCATTACAGAAACGACCTACTTTACCAATATCATTCAATGGGAGGAAGAATTATGTTTGTGTGGTGAAATATATGCATCGATGGAGGGACACACACACACACACACACACACACACACACACACACACACACACACCTACAATATAACACCCTAACACACACACACACACACACACACCTACAGTATAACACCCTAACACACACACACACACAGTATAACACCCTATCATACATAAATCACACCCACACACACACACACCTATTACACAATATCATTTGTCTTGGGTCAGTTATGGAGCCACATCTGCCCTGATCTTTCCTGTGACCCTGTGATGTAGTCAGAAAATTGGAAGTAAATGAGTGCTCCAGATATTGCCATGAAACACCTCCTATATGGAATGAGCTTGTTTTGTAGCATAGTCAGGAAGAATCAGAAGCCCTCAATTCTCTTACTCGATCATAGGGTCTTTAATTAAGGACCTTGTGATCGTGTATGAGAATTGGAAGTATCTGATTCCTCCTGATCATGCCACGAAACTAGCTCCTTCCATATAGGTGGTGTTTTATGGCAATATTTGAAGGACTCATTTACCTCTAATTTTCTGACTACATCACATTAATTACCTCTTCCTCTCTTAGGTACCCAGTTTAGTTTAGCCATATGCCTCTCTTTTTTTCCTTACTTTCTCTCTCTCTCGTTTTTATTATTATTATTTTTTTTTTTTCCAACAAGAAAATATCCTCTTAATTAACCATTCGGTCACTTTCGCTTTTAAGGGTAAATTATTATACTGACTCCTTCAAACTGTAGCTACATTGGTGTCTGTTTTCTGGCAGAGTTTGGAGGAATTTGTAGCCCCAATTTCCCTGTCAATATTAGAGAAGGAGGAAGAGTTATTATGATGATGATGATGATGATGAAAAAGAAAAGGAGGGAGAGGAGATGATAACAAAGAAGGAAGGAGTTAGGATAAAATTGTATAGAAAAAATATAAGGGAGAGTGACAGAACAGTTAACAGTTAAAGAAAGAGGCGAAGGAAAGAAGAGGAGAACAGGCGAGAAAGGAAAATAGAAAAATAAAGTATAGAGACAGAGGGAGATATTGCAGAGGACAGTAAAAGGAATATGCAAGAATGGGAAGAGAGGGTGTGGGCATATAGAGAGAAGAGGTGAATTTTAAGAGAACAATAAGAGTACAGGAATGAATGACGAAAGAGGAAGAAGAGAGAGAGAGAGAGAGAGAGAGAGAGAGAGAGAGAGAGAGAGAGAGAGAGAGAGAGAGAGAGAGAGAGAGAGAGAGAGAGAGAGAGAGAGAGAGAGAGAGAGAGAGAGAGAGAGAGAGAGAGAGAGAGAGACATAGAATAGAAGTTAAAGGAGAAAGAAAATACAAAATATATAAGAGTTAGGAAAAATGTATAAGGAATGGAGAATGATGACACACTACATAGATATGAGAAAATAAACAAGGAAGGAAGGAAGGAAGTGAGAGGAAGGCATCAAGATAAAAACTTAGTGCAAAATGGACGAAAAACAGATAATAAAGACAGTGAAAGTGAGTGCGAGGAAAGGAAGGAAAGGAGAGAAGGAAGTGAGAGGCAGGCATGAAGCTGAAAACTCTCCCCGACCCCCAAGACAGAAAAACCATTCTTCGGGGGTAAAGAATTATGGGTCGGGTGTGGGGGACGTCTAGGATTGCAGTGTAGCCATTCCACGCCTCTTGATGGATGGCTCGGCTCTTGCCACTTATTTCCCCCTCCTCCTCCTCCAACTCCTCCTCCCTCCATCAGCCAGTAGTCAGTCCCATTGAGTTTTTTCCGAGCACAAGTTGTCGTCGATGTGTACAATCATATAATCCTATGACACGTGGACCATCATGAACTTCTTCTTACTTCATTACAGTACAGTAGTACAGTCTGGATCTGGAGTAAGTATTCACCCACTCCCAGCCAACCCAGACATGTGGCATCATCGCTACCGTGAATACGAGGGGTGAAGCAGGGCAAGACTCGTCAACCTGAGTTGTTGTTGAAGTTCCTCAAGCTGTCTGACCGAGCAGCCCCGGGTCAACCTGAGTTGAATCAGTTACTTGAGCCAGCGAGAAGGTTGAAGGATGACAGTATTTCGTTGATGCAACTCTGGTTCATGAGTCCAAGATTCATCTCTATGAATCCTGAATGAGTCTTGCCCTGATTCATACCTCGTATCCCTGGTTGCAATGTTGCCACATGTCGGGGTTGGCTGGGAGTGGGTAGATATTTACTCCAGGCCGAGACTGTACAGTCGCGGTCAGAAGTTGTGTTCCGATTCCCTGACACGATGAATCGCAACCAGACGAGTTCGATGATTCGAACAACGGTGCACCTTGCACTTCTCTCCACACAACATACCGTTGTTGGAACCTTCCAACTTCGCCTGGTTGCGAATCATCATTCCAGGAGATCGGGACACAACTGTTGACCGCAAGTGTACATACGAAAGCCGAATCCTAGCTAGGGATCTTTTGACGTAAATTTTGGCTTTGGGAAGTAATAAACACATCGCCCACTACTGTAATTATTGCGAACACTATTGTAGGTCTGTTGCTGGTTGAAGGTTCTTTGTAATCCTTTATTTTAATTACGGTAATTCTCGTATTCTTGTTTTAATTTCAAAGCTTGCTATCTATCCAACCTCTCTAATATTGGGTGCCGTTGGTGTATAGGTTAGCGTGCTTGCCTAGCCAGCGAGAGATCCTGGGTTCTATTCCCAAGTTGGTGGATTTGTTGGACAATTTACTCAGCCCCGAATGTCCCTGTCTACGTAGTCAAGGCCAATAAGACTAACAGGTCTTGTCATACAAGGGCAAAAATGTGTCCCACTCGCGCATGTCGTCACGGCGAGGATACACCTCAGAACAAGTTGCCAGACAGTGATAAACAGGCTCATTTTCTAGTCAGTTGACAGTAGGTCAAAGGTGAGACAGGTCATCTCTCTATAGTGTCCACCAAGTGCCCAGTGTGAAAATGCCATGCAACTGCAGTGTTTGGGTGTGATTCTGCAGGAAGAAAGGGTTGCAACATAAAATTTCATGTCTTCCCCACCGATACAGAATCCTGATCTCTTTCCATCTCTTTCTCTTTGTGAGTGTATCTGTGTGTGTGTGTGTGTAGTACCAAGGTCAAGATATATATCTCTTGGCCTTGTGTAGTACAATGCTTAATTTTTAATGAAAAATCACACAGACATACTGCCATGTAGCCAAAATAAACACAAAATAGTAACTGGTAACTACTCAAGTGAGTTGCTGATGCTTATACTTCTCCACGTTTATTTTTTTCATATTGCGGCCTTGTCAAGGTAAAGTAAAATGAAAAGCTTAGCAGTCATCTTAACTGTTCGAATTGATGTGCAATTGTAACAGGTTTTGCATACAATAGGGATGAAATTAGACTTGGTGTCCAGTATTTGGGAAGTTTCTGGCAATCAAATATCCCCATCTACCCCCACGTACATTTCCTCCATCTATTCCCTAGAGACCACGTTTCCTTCACTCCAGGTGATGGATGTTCATAAGTACCTCCCATTTGTCTTAGACTGCAAAACAAGTGTTCTATAACATCCTGATTTAGCCTATGTGTGCGTATATATGAAATGCCATATTTTTCTTTCAGCATTTCATATAGTTTGGGCAAAGATTTGGAACACACAATACATATTTTGTTTCACTCCACAAACTTTCATTGACATGGCTGTAACAAGCATATCATGTAAAACTTTGTTTTATTGCTCCAAATGAAGTCCATAGCCATCCCTAGTGAATTTATTACTGAATGCAAATCTCGAGTTGAATAAATCAAACCAGCAGTCCACTAATCCCTCAGACATACTCGTCGATCAGCTGACATAAGCAATCATGTATCTCTCCCTGAAGAAGTTATTAGGTTTTATGTTAGAAGTAGGATATTCTTCAGGATACGTATATTAAACAGAGAAATGGGTAGCAGCAAAAGAAAGCTAGCAAATAAAGTATGTAAGTTAAAGAAATGAGATGTATGACAATACATGACATTACTGTAATAAATGGCAATATATCAAGTTTGTTTGCAAATTTTATAGTTTACCTTTAACTTGCATGTTCAACTTAGGCTAATTGTGTTTAAACATGGTATGCATGAATGTTCAATGAATGGAAGGGAGATGAAAGGATGGTGAGGGCATATAGCTATCTTTAACTTAACTCCTAATCACCATTAGATCATTCTCATTATAATTTAATCACTTACACTACTCCTCTCACCACCTTTTTCATTTTTCATAATTGCTTCCTAACCTGGGTAATTTCATCTGATGATAACTTGAACAAAACGATAAAAGCCGACAGGATATTGAACAGAGAGAGAAGAAAAACTTTGTCACGGGATCACGGTATGCCCGCCTGTATGCGACCTCACTCCCATACCTGTCACCATGTGAGGTGATTGGGGGCAGAGCATGGAGGTATGGGGGGGTTGGGGGTGGGAAATGGAGAGAAAATGGGGGGTGAAGTCATGGTGAAGTCCACCACGCCATGACGTCACTACATCTGAGCAGTACCACTGGCTGACAAGACCTGTTAGTGTTATTGGTCTTGTACGTAGTAGTAAGTAGGTACCCGGCTGTAAGAGCAAGGATTACAACCATGTATGTCTGGAGAAGATGTTATGATATATCAGACTGACTATACCTTAATCACCTACATATGAGTCGAAAGGCATCAAGCCCAAAATCATCTTCTTTTAACTGTCTCCCTCTTCCTCGAGCGGTGTATAAGTATAACCCTGAATGTTGCCCTTCCATGAAGTGTTACTACCTAATCAAATGACAAAAAAGTGAAATTCATACTGACTAGTCAAGTGGGCGCCCATAATCAGGACCTTGATACTAGCAATGTTCATGTATCTTTTTGTACAGCGCAAAAGCAATGAAGAGATTGAATTACGTCTACACGAACGAATAAGAGCCACAAAGGAATAAGTTAAAAACGATAACTATGATGATCTCCACGTCCTCAGCAACAGAGAGAGAGAGAGAGAGAGAGAGAGAGAGAGAGAGAGAGAGAGAGAGAGAGACACACACAGCAAGAGAGAGAGGGAGAAAGATGCTTCTACAGTCTGAGTGGGGCATGGGGCATAGGGTAAGAAGTATAATGTTGCCGGTTGTAGCCAGAGGGAGGAATGCTAAATATTGCAGCCCACTTCCTTTCCACCATGAGTTGCTAACTGAGGAGAACAACAACCAAAAAAAAACCCTCGCCATGCCATACCACTCATCACTGGGGTTGGATTTGTGATATACAGTAGCTGACAAAGGAAAGACCACCACATTACCAACAACAAATGGTAAGAACGTGAATATGCAGGGGAGGTAAGGGTACGTTTGTGTTGATTGTGATGGTGGTAGTGGTGGAGGTGGTGAGGAAGGCAAGGGTGGGTGGTGGTTGTAGTGAAAGTAGTGTAGTGGTTGTGGTGGTTGTAGTGATAGTAGTATAGTGGTTGTGGTGATAGTAGTAGTGGTTGTGGTGGTTGTAGTGATAGTAGTAGTGGTTGTGGTGGTTGTAGTGATAGTAGTAGTGGTTGTGGTGGTTGTAGTGATAGTAGTATAGTGGTTGTGGTGATAGTAGTAGTGGTTGTGGTGGTTGTAGTGATAGTAGTAGTGGTTGTGGTGGTTGTAGTGATAGTAGTAGTGGTTGTGGTGGTTGTAGTGATAGCAGTAGTGGTTGTGGTGGTTGTAGTGATAGTAGTAGTGGTTGTGGTGGTTGTAGTGAAAGTAGTATTGTGGTTGTGGTGGTTGTAGTGATAGTAGTAGTGGTTGTGGTGGTTGTAGTGATAGTAGTGAAAGTAGTGTGGTGGTTGTAGTGATAGTAGTATAGTGGTTGTGGTGGTTGTAGTGATAGTAGTAGTGGTTGTGGTGGTTGTAGTGATAGTAGTAGTGGTTGTAGTGAAAGTAGTGTGGTGGTTGTAGTGATAGTAGTATAGTGGTTGTGGTGGTTGTAGTGATAGTAGTAGTGGTTGTGGTGGTTGTAGTGATAGTAGTAGTGGTTGTAGTGAAAGTAGTGTGGTGGTTGTAGTGATAGTAGTATAGTGGTTGTTGTGGTTGTAGTGATAGTAGTAGTGGTTGTGGTGGTTGTAGTGATAGTAGTAGTGGTTGTGGTGGTTGTAGTGATAGCAGTAGTGGTTGTGGTGGTTGTAGTGATAGTAGTAGTGGTTGTGGTGGTTGTAGTGATAGTAGTAGTGGTTGTGTTGGTTGTAGTGATAGTAGTAGTGGTTGTGGTGGTTGTAGTGATAGTAGTAGTGGTTGTGGTGATCAGGGATGTATGTAGTGACGAGGGTAGCATTGTTTGTAGGAATCAGTGGCCCTCAAGCTGTGTAACAAAACAGCTCCTACTCCTATATTATGACTAGTAGTGAGTAAGGGGTCTGTTTCGTTCGTGGGTAAGTAGGTTATTGAGATATGAATTCGCCCTTGAACGCACAACCTCCACTCATACGTATGTGCGTTTTACGAAAAGGTCACCTCTATCATTTATCAAGGTGGGAGTAGCCTACATTACAGCGTTGTTGGTAAATCTGGAGCAACTGATTCCTCCAAACGCCATTATTATCTTTGTTCATCTGGTCCTGTTTCCTGGTATACTGTGGAGGAATCAGGTACTCCAGCTAGTGTAACAAGATTGAATTACACCCTTAAAGGTCTTTTGGTTCGCAGTGCCATTTTTTTTTTTTTTCGCAATGCCATGAAGTCTGTACAGAGCCAAGGTAATGTTCACTGAATACAAAGTAGCCTTGTATTGTATCAACTACACACATGTGACTTCCAAATAATAATAATGTTACCAATACTCTACACCTCAAAGTCAACACCTTGTCAGATAAAATTCAAGACATCATCAATTATTATCCTTGGATAGAATTAAGGGGGTGCGGGAGTAGGGGGACAGGCTTGGGGGGGGGTTTGGGGGGTGCGGGAATAGGGGGACAGGCTTGGGGTGGGTAGAAAGCCTGTCCCCTATTCCCGCACCCCCCTAACCCCCCCCCCACCAAGCCTGTCCCCCTTCTCCCGCCCCCCAAGTCTGTCCCCTACTCCCGCACCCCCCTAAACCCCCCCCCAAGCCTGTCCCCCTACTCTCGCACCCCCTTAAAAGTGACTATACCCGGTATTAAAAGATGATAGTGGCACTGAATGGCAATGAGATAAAGAGAAATTGCCAAGTATCCTCACATACTCCAGTAAAATATATACTTATAAGATTATGAATATATGTGACATGCATAGAACATGAGAAAATGAAAGACAAAACACATTCAGAAAATAATGAATTAATGGTTAGTAACATCAAATACCAAGCAACACTATTAGGGTAAGTCATGGCTCCTACCTGAGGGGGACATCATATTGTCATATATTCCTTCATCCTCTGGCTAATCTAAGGCTTTATATGACCTCCTATCTGTCTTCAGAAGGGTAGGGGACAATAAAAAAAATAAAACGAAAACAAATGAGGAAAAAAAATGTTAAACGAAGGACGGATGAACTGCTTGCCAGAGTGATACAACCTTGAAGATCTTATAAATACTGTGTAGCACACCTGAGGAGTATTGAGGTCTTCGAGACAAGATAGTGGTAGCACAACCGCTGAGAGAGGTGCACGTTCACTACTGTAGACTCCCATTTTTTGCTGCAGGTAATGTACAGAAAGAATATAACAATCGTTCTGGTGCTGTCTGTAGGTAGATACAAAAAGTCCTTTCCAATAATATTACTGTATGTATGTGAGTTTGTATTTTATTTAGGTCTCCAGCCAATAATCTTAATCGTGGCAGAGATAATTCAGTTTTGATGATAGAAAGTTATTGCTGTGAGAGGGAATGTTAGAGTATTTCTGTTCGTGATACTGCCAACAGGAAAATAGGCTATGTGATTTTTTCAGGCTAAACTCTAGAGCCTGCAATATCAAGGAAGCCTTTCTCTGATAACTATACCAGGATGCAATTTACGATATTTCTCGAGAGTCGACAACATTATAGCCAGTAGGTAAGTGGGTACTGGGTACGAGTGTGTTATTTTTGTGAGCACCGTCAAAGGTCGAGGTAGACGATAGACCTATATATACCACTGTAGTATTTAATTAACGAACAATGAGTGATTCAGATTTTGAGAAAGCTGAGTGTAGTGGTTTCGGGACACCACCAAAGAAAAAATAAAACCATGGTACAAACAATCATTTAAACAAGAGTGGATGGACGATGAAAATTTCAAAGATTGGGTTAAACATGATCCACGTGATAAGTACAGTGCGTTGTGTAGTGTGCGTGTGATGTTACCATGAAAAATTGCAATAAATCACGGCTACTGAATCACATGGCTTCCATTAAACGTGCTATTAACAATGCTGCGAAGAAAAGTAAACCCGATATATGTAAGATGTCTTGTTAAAATACAGTTTGACTGAAGTTGGGCTTTTTTTTTTGTTCAATCTGGGTTTTTTTAAGGGCAACATCAGGCTGGGCTTTTACCTGTTTGGTGATTGGCAACACTGCGGCGGCCGGAGTCCCTCTTCACTTCTCCCCTCCCCACACACCCAATGCTTCCCTTCCATACTGTTACCAGGAAAAATAATAGAGTATGCACTTTTTTATTACTCGTGAGGCAAATGTTGAAGAGCTTACTTATCCTACGTATTTGTAACATATAACATTTGTAACAAGAATGAATATATGTGTGGTAATCAGAGGCCAGACGGTATAAGTTATCTCGTGTACTGTACGACCTTGACTTACATGGGCATCAATTTTTTCTCTGCATTTCGGTTGTTTCTGATATTGTTAGGGGAGGTGTGCTTGTTGGTGAATTGGGAGGTCTCTGATTCATCCAAACTATGCCAGGAAGCAGACGCCACCTTAAGGGACCCTGTGTTGTTGCAAAATAAATGGAGATAAATGAGTCCTTCAAATATTGCCACGAAACGCCACCTATAAGGAAGGAGCTTGTTTCGTGGCATGGTTTGGGGGAATCGGGGGTGGAATCCAAAGAGATTGTTTAGCGACGCGTCGCTAATACCGATGTCGGTAATAACTAACTACACGCAGGCGTCGTTAACTTCGCCCTGATCCAAGAAGCCTCTGCCCGCCTGTTGTTAGGAGCAAGGATGAGAGACACAACTCCTAAGGTCAGCTCCACAATGACCCTTGTTCTTACAAGGGCCCTGTAGTAGAGTTCTTCTGCCTCATTTGTGGGATTGGTGACTGAGGTCATGAGAAAAGGCTCCAACGGGTACCCACTGTCACCTGCAAGACATTGTTACCAGAAAGATGAACTATTTATACATACTGTACATACATATATAACCATACATAAACTCACATGGGAGGAATATGTATATCATACAGCCTTAGAACTGTACACTTGTTAAAACATCTCATGATACCAACCTAGGAGTAAGTAGTCCCCAAAGTGCCTCTACTAAAGTGTTGCCTCAAGTTGCTGTTCCTTCAAATGTAGGCATCATAAGTGGATCCTGCAAAGTGACACATGTATTAAAGCATTTGGTTCTACTTCAAATGTTATGCCAAGAAGCCCTCACATATATATAATGTTTTAATACACTTGGCAACCCTAGTGTAAATGGGAAGACTTTTTATATCAAACTTGATTTTTAAAGAGATATAACCATGCAGGTTTTGGGAAATTTTTCATATACAAGGGTATGCAATAATATAGACCATATACTAAACAGTATCTTACACAAAATTTCTTATGTACACACATTATTTAAATCTAGGTACATGAAATACAGTACAGTACCTGGAAATCTGGCAGAATAATTGATGATCAAGCCATTTCCATCACAAATAACTTGAAAGTTTAGTGAATTTAATCTTTTTCTATTGACGTACAGTACATGGCCTCATCAACACTTGGAGCCTTGATGGCAACGTGTGTACCTGCATACATAGCATAAACATTAATATATTGTGTAACAATAGGATCAATTTTATCTGTCTGCCTCATACTCTAAACAAAGGAATGACATAGTATATACAGGACTGTATACAGGTACAGTATTATATAAGCCAAACCAATATAATTCCTCAAGAGGAAAGTACACAAGGCAAGGTTGAAGTTAATATTGAGGGTAAAAAACTGGGTATTTATTGAAAGAATTACCGTTTTGTAGCAGTGTTGCCAGATCCGGCTAGGTCCCAGTACTTTGGCCCGGTCATTTCCTGTACTTTACCACGGTTATTTCCCGGTAGTTTGCCCAGGTTAGGTCCCGGTAGTCTGATGCGGTCTAGGTTAGGTTAGGTCAGGTCAGGCTAATTTCAAAATGCCCCATTTGAATATGCCCTATCTTGGAAATGGGGCATTTGCGGAGAAAATGCCATAGAAGAAAATAGTCTTAGAATGGTCTAAATAAGTGGGTAATGAAGGTAGAAAAACCGTACCCAATAACGGTAATTCATTCAATATTTACCAAAAACTGTTACCTCTCTTACACCTTGTATGTTGTAGAGCCAAGAATCACAACAATGTTGGTGGGGGGAGACTGATCATTTATTATGAAGCATGTCTCTATATGATTGGGTTCTAACAACAAGGAAAACGACTAGCATTATGGATTTCATCAATAAAACTATGAAGCTTACCATCTATAGCTTCAATTACTGGTGGGAAGTTGGTGACCCTGCTGAAGGCTTGGGCTGATGTTCACAGCTGTTGTGGTGTTGATGGCATATTAATTTCCTCAGCAGCCTTGGTACTCAAGATGTTTGTTATTCTGGTGAATATTCTGCTGATGCTTGCTTGTGTTGGACCTGAAATAATCGTTATTTATTCAATATGTACTCATCAATGAGCTGCGTCAGCTCATGCCGAGTTTAGTGGTAGTGCCTTATCAGCTCTTTGTCATTGAGAGCTAGAGGGTCCAGACTGTCTCGAAAGCACCTCTCTCTCCTTAGAGCCCTTGTTGCCAGGTCAGCCAACACGTAGTCCATGGTGAAGTAGCCTCAGTCCGCTGACTGGCAGTGTGAGACCAGTCACCGATGTACAGTACAAGCAGTACTTGAAATGTTGTCTAGCATGCTTTTTGCGTGTTTAACGGCACTTTGTTTACATCTTGCCGTCTTTAAATATATATTGATATCAATTTCCACTGTAATCAATGAGAAATATTCACTAAATATGATGATATCTGAGCCCATATGGTGCACGTCGTTAACTTCTACCAGCTTTTACTACACCTCCCGAGGTGTTGTTATTAACGACGCCCGTGACGTCATCATTTTGCTTCTTGGATCGCGTCGGTAGTGGCCGACGTCGCTAACTCGAGTTACCGACGTTGTTAAGTTTCTTGGATCCTTCCCCAGGAGAGCAAATATAATGGTGTTCTGTTGCTTGGAATAGTTTGGAGGATTCAGTTGCTCCAGAATTACCAACACAAAACTTCCCCCTTAATCCTTTAGACAAACACACATTCAATGGACATACAGAAAAACAAACAAATAATACTACTGAATATATTGTTACTGGCGAAGGTAACAAGAATACGAGAACTAAGTAAGAAGATGAAAATAATGATCCTTCCTGTTTCCACTAATGTAAACCTATATAGCGGACTGAATTACACACACGCACACACACACACACACACACACACACACACACACACATTATAACGGAAAGGGTAAACACAGGGTGGAGCTAAAGTTTGTTATCCGTCCATCATTTCTGGCAACGTTGAACCCACCATCATAGGAGACTAAACCGAGGGGGATTGGGGACATTTCTCACCGACTTTGATGTATAATGAGTAAGCTGGAGGTTATATTGCCTTGTTTAGAGAGAAATATAGAACTAACACATGCTAAGTAACACATGTAAGCCGCACGAGAGAGAGGGAATTTTAGGCCATATACAAGAAGAGATATGAGCTAGACAAAATGCTGTAACCTGTACGAGTGCTTCAGTATATTCTAAGGAGGTAAAATGATATGGGCGAATAATTTATTGAAGAGATATTATGAGGTAGACAAAATGCTGTGTGTGACCTGTACGAGTGCTTCATGATTTATTATATATATTCTAAGGAGGTAATAATATGATATGGGCGAATAATTATTGAAGAGATGTCAGAATCTTATACGTTTCAAGCCTGGGAGTGTGTACAGTTTGGCCTCAGGATTTCGTACACAGAGCATTGGTTAAAAAAGATGTCTTTATTCTGCACATATTGTTGTAATAATTGTTGTAATCAAGTTCCTTTTTCTCCACTGAAACATCCCCACACCATGACACTTGCAGGAAACTTCACAGTGTTTACGGTGTACTTTCGGCACCCGGAGATCGGCGCACTTTCCTTCGACCTTTAGAGTCGGTACTTTCATCACTAAATACGACTCTCCTCCAATTTTCTGATGTCCAGTGTTCGTATTTCTTACAAAAGTCGAGTCTTTGTTTTCTCATCTTCTCCGTCAGCAGGGGTTTCTGAACAACTCGGCCAGTAGACAACTTCAAGTCTTTTTTCTGCAGTCCACGTTGAATTGTACGTACGGAAACGTTTGTCAGCAAATGTTCATACATTCCCTTTAATTCTTTTGCAGTAATGAACGGGTCTCTCTTCACTTCACGTTCTAATAACTTGTCTGTTCTTTTGCATGTCTTCCACTGCCCGCCAGTACCCTCTTTCCTGCTTGGAGTAGCACCTGTTCCTAAAACACTCGCTGCCTTTTTCACTCGTCGAACGGCTGCTTCTGACCTTCCAATTTTCCTGCCAGTCTCCCGATTAGTGAGCCCTTCACTCACTAATGCCAGAACGGCACTCTTTTCTTGCATGTCAAGCTTAGTAGGTCCCATTATGTTATGTGCTAATAAAATGACAGCGTGAATAAAGTAACTGTTGCTTGACAATGATATGGAGAGCGTACACCCAGCGGTATCCCCTACCCTCAACCACAGCCTATACACCTACTGATAACTGATGAAGTGATGAGCTGATGGCAGATTTAAACATTTTAGTCGGAGAAAGAAAACCCTTAATGAGTTGCAGCTTGCGGCATAATAAACAATTAAAGAATCAATAGTCTATTTTATTGTTATTATTATTATTTATTATTATGTCGTATGTTATCTGCCAACAGGTGTGTAGTGTGTGTGTGTAGTGAGGATGTTGCTGGAGGTGTTGGTGACGGTGGTGGTGTTGGTGGTGAGTTTGAGGGTGTGGTACGTGACAACTTCAGGACGATGTTACTCCACCAGGTCAATGAAGGGCAAGACTGTTATCGTCACTGGGGGGTCCGCAGGTCAGTAATGTTCTTATCGTGTTAATTAAGGGGAGAAGACTCCTTGTTTGGTGAAGATTTATGGAAGGTCTATGATTCCTCCAAACTATGCTAGGAAACAAATAATCCCCTATTAGTACCGTTGAAGGGGTCTGTTTTCTGGCAGGAGGGATCAGTAGCCAAACAATATACCCTCAAAAGAATCTCCCGTTAAGGACCCTGTGATCGTGTATGAAAACTAGAGGCTTCTGATTCCTCCTGACCGTACCATGAAACAAGCTCCATCCATATAGGTGGTGTTTCGTGGATATATTTGAAGGACATATAACTCCAATTTTCTGATTTCATCACAGGGTCCTTTAAGGGGACATTTGGTACATTGGGTACATTGGGTACATTGAGTACATTGGAGCGCCTGGCTTGAATCTTCCAAGGTACATACGTCAGGAAACAAGACTAGATAAATAAACAAAAGTAAATGGTGTTCTATTGCTTGGAATATTTTGGAAGAATCACTAGCTCCAGATTTAGCAACACTATACTATCTATCCCCTGAATAACTAACTGTTGACAAAGCACAGGTAACCTTGTAGCAGGCATATAAAGGAAACTTTATATGTAACATACAAACAGACAACAATAAAGGAGACTAGACCAACACAGACTTGTTTGCCATTGACCCTAAGTGAAGATAACATAACATCTTCACTATATAGTAACAACCTGTTACAACCTTCATCTTATCCTTTTCAGAACGTGTAATGCAGACCAAGATCATTTACTGAATACTCTACACTTAGTAACTATTTATGTACTGTACACAACCACGTTTAAGGGTTGTGTAAAGTACATAAATATTTACTGTGTAGAGTATTCAGTAAATGATCTTGGTCTGCATTTAATTTAGTAGTGTTGGTTAATCTGGAGCAAATGATTCCTCCAAACTATTCCAAGCAACAGAACACCATTATTTTTGTTCATCTGGTCCTGTTTCCTGACATACTTTGGAGGAATCAAGGCACTCCAATGTAACAAAAGTGGATTACCCCCTTAATTCGAATATACAAATCACAAGAAATATACTCACAACACATATTGAAGGTTTGTTATTATCTGTTACGGAAGCGGTGTATTTTCAGCTAAGTTGCAACAAAAACAGACAGACGCACACACGATCAAACAAAAACAAACA
This sequence comes from Petrolisthes cinctipes, assembly GCA_033782935.1. Lineage (NCBI taxonomy): Eukaryota > Metazoa > Arthropoda > Malacostraca > Decapoda > Porcellanidae > Petrolisthes > Petrolisthes cinctipes. The sequence goes on along the minus strand of JAWQEG010000591.1, from coordinate 54,562 downwards.
ATCAAACACAAAAAATACAAACACACACACACACACACACACACACACGATCAAACACACCAATAAACCAAGACACATACAGTCATCTCCAGACGGGATGCCAAGGTCGCACAACAACATCAAACACCAGAACTGAATTCAATTACAGTACATATTTTATTTTAACCATGACTCTACAGTATTTCACCTTCCCCCCCTCCCCCTCCCCCCTCCTCCTTCTACAGGTATCGGACTTCACACAGCTGGGGACCTGGTGAAGAGGGGGGCACGGGTCATCCTCGCCTGCCGCAACCTGGAGAAGGCAGGCAGAGTAGCAGGTCAGAACACACATAACTGTACTGTAGTGTAGCCTTTTGGTAATTGCCATTTTGGTTCTCAGTTAATTAAAGGAACCCTGTGATCGTGTATGAGACTTGGTGGCTTCTGATGCCTCCTGACTATGCCACGAAACAAGCTCCTTCAATACAGGTGGTGTTTCGTGGCAATATTTGAAGGACTCGCTAACCTCAAATTTTCTGACTACATCACAGGGCCCTTAACTTGTTGTCCTCCGTTCTCTCTTTCCATTGTTCGACGCTATTGTTATTTCTATTTATTCATGTATCTATCTATTCTTATATATATATATCTGTTTTTTTTATGAACCAGTCACCACTCCCGTAACCAATAAGCCGCCTTCTTAAACAGATAATATATTTTAATTTTTATAAGCAAAGTGTAGTCAGATATTTATGAGCACATTTTATAATAATATACATTACTACAGTCACGAACCAAAATAAATATCCAGCAGGTCTTGTTGAAGTTGGAATCATCTGACAGACTAGTGAACCAATTACAACGCTTATGAAGACTTATCTCATATTATATACTTGGTGCATGGAGCTCGTTTGACACTCCATCACACTATTCGAACCAGACCTGATATTTTTTTTTTTCTGTATTTATTGCACCGTAGCGTTAATCAAAAGACAGGCAACAAAACATAAGGGTAGGTGGGACACATGAGAATCCAATGACCACACACACACACACACACACACACACATCACGAAAACAATACAGAATGTACTTATTATGACTCGTGGCTGTACAGTTGCCGACACATGAGACAGACACACTTCAAACGGGGCCCCATATTATTATCAAGCATAGAATAGGACGAGTCGGTCTCCTCTATACACATACACACACACACACACAAACATCGTCTCATCCTGGCCTATATTTTATGTCCAATGAGGGGTCCCGTTTCAGGTGTATCTGTTTTAAGTATCCACAACTGTACACTCGAGCTCGTAAATTCGCGAACACGTACTTAAATATTTATTATGTAATTTGAGCTGGTAACATTTATCTGGGGAGGAATGAGAGTAGGTGGAACATAGTAGGGAGATATGATACAATCTTTCGCCTACAGTGACACCTTCCCCACACAGTGTTACCAGCTCAGATGACATAAACATTTAGGTACAGTTAAGAGCACTAATAAATATACAGCTTTGGTTGATGCTTTGAACAGTCCACCAATTCACCAACAAAGTAATGCCAATGGAGACCTTATTGTGCAATTATTCACTGTCTCTAGGTATTGGAAGCACACCTGGATACTTATTAGTGCTCGTGACTGTACGTGGTCGCGAATTTACAAGCTCAAGTGTACATGCATTTGAACTCATGACGTCACTTTGCTAATACCGACCAACTCCACGTGTTAGATGTTGTTTCATATATGTTGTAATGATACAAGGTGAATCATGGGGTTGGGGTGATGCATGGTGACTGCTATAAGATGGACCCATGCAAACCCTGTCGTCTGAAAGGTAAATTATGTGTGGCCAAATTTTACCAGGAGACTTTATTATTTTGGACCACGTAATTTATTATTGACATTTTAAAACCCCTGATGTACACGATAATGCAGGCAATAATAATACTAATAATAATAATAATAATTATTATTATTATTATTATTATTATCAAAATAGTATCTCATTCTGTCTATGATATCAAACTTCCCTAAATATAATAAGCCAACTGTCGGATTGGAAAGTGTTGGCCGCCAAACAAAAAGACTGCTCTCTTCTGTTGCCTTCTACGAAAAAGATCTCACTATCACCCTGACTCCCTTTTGGTGGTCCGAGCATCTGCGCGACTTCCGTCAACCAAACTCGGGACTGCTCGGACAGACAGTCTGGAAAACTACTACAACAATAACTGAAAGCGACACATTAATTTCTCCTTAGGTCAGCTGAACAAAGAGGCGAGCCAGGGTGGTGAGGTGGTGGTGAGACTCCTCGACACTTCTGACCTCACCTCCGTCAGGGCATTTGCTAAGGAGATTCTTGATACTGAGAAACACATTCACGTCCTGGTAAGGTGGTCAGGGATTACAGGACAGGAATGGGAGGGTTATTCATAAAACACACACACACACATACACACGCACGCACGCATGCATACACATACACTCCCTTAGATAATAATATGATGATAATACAGTAATGATGATGATAATAATAATAATAATAATACTAGTAATGATTATAATAACAATACTACTACTACTAATAATAATAATAATGATACACATTTTACAGGTAAATAATGCTGGTATCGTGGAGCCTCCTCAGAAAGTGATAACTAAGGATGGCCTGGAGATGACCATGGCAACCAATCACTTCGGTCACTTCCTTCTTACCAATCTGTTACTCGGTGGGTCACTCTTTTAGTATTCTCTCTCTCTCTCTCTCTCTCTCTCTCTCTCTCTCTCTCTCTCTCTCTCTCTCTCTCTTTGGAGGCAAGGTTTCCTCTAGACTATTTCGAGCAACAGGCTACCATCTTTATTTTGAGTTGATCTGATATGTATCCTCGCATACTTCAAAGCAGGGGGTACGAGACATGGTGTCAAATTAAATACTATACTTAGTACTTAAAAAAAAAAAAAAATCATAAAATAATAATAATCATAAGAAGAAGAAGAAGAAGAAGAAGAAGAAATAATAATAAGAAATAAGTTCTTCCAGAGATACCTTGAGCATAGAGAGGTTTGTGTTTCACAGGGATGGATGCAGGACCCATTTATTTTCAACCTAGATTTCATGGATGATAATGATGAAATGAAAGAAGATCTAGTTGAGAGTTTGATTCAATGCAACTAGATAGATAATAAGAAAAAAGATAGAGTTTGATTCAATGCAACTAGATAGATAATAAGAAAAAAGATAGAGTTTGATTCAATGCAACTAGATAGATAATAAGAAAAAAGATAGAGTTTATAAGTCTTCAGCTAAGCCAAATGTCGTCAGCTGAATTTATCTCACAATAATTATCTTCATATTTTATTATTACCAACCAATTTCTAAAGTCGGTGAAATATATCATAGAGGACTCTCGTGTTCGACTGGATATTAAGGGGGTGCGGGAGTAGGGGACAGGCTTGGGGGGGGGGGGGGGGGGGTTGGGGGGTGCGAGAATAAGGGGACAGGCTTGGAGTGGAGAGAAAGCCTGTCCCCTATTCCCGCACCCCCCCCCCCCCCCTAAGCCTGTCCCCTACTCCCGCACCCCCCTAAACCGTCCCCCCCCCAAGCCTGTCCACCTATTCCCGCACCCCCCTAACCCCCCCCCTAAGCCTGTCCCCCTATTCCCGCACCCCCTTAAACACTGGGGCAAATACAGTGTTTCATATTAACAGTAATTCCTTTTCATCCATATCAATGTGTTTTCGTGCCCAAGGGGAAAAACTGTGATATTTCTGTTTGTATGTATTTATATAAACTTGTGTTGACTTTTCTCATTAATATCCGTGAGCCTGAAGGTTGGTTCATTGTGAGTGATGTGTGTGTGTTTGTACCTTGATGCAGAGCGACTGAAGCAGAGCGCCCCCAGCCGTGTCGTGAACGTGTCCTCCATTTTACACTCACGAAACAGTAGCCTCAACTTGGATTCCATCAACTTTGAAAATGAAGCATACACTCGGTGTGGCCCTTACGTGCGCAGCAAACTCTGTAATGTTCTCTTCAATCTGGAGCTGGCACGCAGACTGGAGGGCTCAGGTAACCTTTTTGTACATTCCAGAATTATATACGAGTTTGTCACTTTTCCTCCCCTTAACTTGATTACCACCATGAACGGTACCTTATAGTATACGTACGTATATAGTTTACAGGGAAAGCTTTGCATATCTTAAGAAACTGTTTATACCACTTAATTAAGCTACTCTCGGCAGGATAATTATTTAGGCACAGCCAGGACGTTCTGGTACCCTTTGAACAGCCTTCTTCATCAAAGCAATATAATGAGTTAGGCATACACAGATGTTACAGAATAACTGAGTGTGAGAATGACTGAATGTGAGGATGTGTTGATTATCTCACTCACTACACGTCTCTTAGTGAAAAGTGAATGTTAAGATGTTGTACTGCTCACTGTTTCAGGGGTGACTGCCAACAGCCTCCACCCTGGTATTGTGCAGACTGACATCTTCGTAAAATACGTCAACATATATAAAACTATCATAGTGATCTACTTCTTCCTGTGGGGCAAGGTGAGGCTTCAACACACACACACACACACACACCGTACCGGATATCTTAATACATTACACTCATAATGACCTTTTTCCTTTTTTGTCAGGGACGAGTTGGCGAGTTTAAATATTTTTTACTGTAGAAAACTATAATTGAACTATATTCACAAGTCTTCCTTGCATAATGATTACCTATTAAGTGACTGACCTTAGTGATGAGTTTGTACTGGTTCTTTCAATGTCATACTTAATGGATCATGATGACAAACTATTCATTCTAACTATTACCCATATTTTTAGAACTGCACCCTCTTTTTGACGTCACCATGTTACAAACTGTATGTCTAGCCTCTGCCTAAAGAGGAAGAACCCTACAAGTTGTAAGTCTCCTTCTTGTCGCCTAATTTAACAAGCAATGAGTGCAGGTACACCCGACCTCGTAAATTCGCGACCACGTACTTAGATGTTTATACTATTTGAGCTGGTAACATTTATTATTGGGAGGAATCAGAGTAGATGGGACATGATACAATCCTTCAGCTACAATGACACCTTCCCCACACATTGTTACCAGCTCAGATGACATAAACATTTGGGGACGTGGTCGCGAATTTACCAACTCGAGTGTACATGGGTTATTCTAGAGACAACCTTTCTGCTGTTCCTAAAGTAGAAATATTAATTAGAAACCACTACAAACACTAACAGTACCGAGGCCCCTAGGTGAAAATATCATGTGAAGCCTTGTATCATCAACTACCGAGAATATATACTTGTACAGCCACAATCAAATATCCACCAACACTTTCCTTCCATCGTTGTAAATATCTTGGTAGTAATGAACAACACGTGTATGATTTTGCAGCACCTCATAATAATAATTGAGGGGGTTGAGTTTAAATAAGGTGTTGTATGATTTTATTTTGATATGATACTGATTTATTTGCACGATGAAAGGAAAGTGTTGGTGGTTATTTGATTGTGACTGTACATTTTCCAACTTTACGCAGCACTCGGTATCAGTACACAATAATACCAAATAAAAACCAGTGCAAGACAGTGACTGACTACCTTTGAGGAACTATAGACAGTATGTGATACCACCCAACTGCTCTGTTACTATGGCAATCACGAGCCTTGAGCTATCTTAAGTATTTGTCAAAGAGATTCCAGGGCAGCAGGATCAATATGGAGCAGAACTGAGTCAAGGCAGGTGTATACAAAACTCTCCCTAGTCACGTGTATTGTACAGCCACAATCAAATATCCACCAACACTTTCCTTCCATCGTTGTAAAGATCTTGGTAGTAATGAACAACACGTGTATGATTTTGCAGCACATCATAATAATAATAATAATTGAGGGGGTTGAGTTTAAGTAAGGTGTTGTATGATTATATTTTGATATGATACTGATTTATTTCCACGATGGAAGGAAAGTGTTGGCGGTAATTTGATTGTGGCTGTACGTAATCTATAGGTATACGGGTACAGTTGCCGGAAAGAATAGATATTAACTCATCCATTTTGACCCTGTATAAACTCTGGCACTTAAGGACCCTGTGATCGTGTATGAGAATTGGAGGCTTCTGTTTCCTTCTGACTATACCACGAAACAAGCTCCTTCTATATTGATGGTGTTTCGTGGCAATATTTGAAGGACTCATTTACCACCAATTTTCTGACTACACCACAGGGTCCTTTAACACGCACCAAGTAAACAGACCCAGACAACATAATCATAGATATTTTCTCTTCGTTCTGTTAGCAATGTCCAAACGCTTTCTGTAACAAAAAAAAACAAAAAAAAAACAAGAAAAAATATCTAACCTTAACTATCACCAATGGTTTAGGAATCTAACCTTAACTATCACCAGTGGTTTGGGATGAGTTAAGTTAAGGGGGTCATCTTTTCTCGGCAAATTGGAGGGCAGCAGATTACTCCAAACAGTTATACAAAACAGAATCACCACTCGTATCCTGTTCCCTGACATAGTTTGGAGGAATCATTAGCACTCCAATTATTTCAAAAGTGATGACTCCCTTAATTAAGAATGAATCTACTGCGAGTGTTTTCTTCCCCTCCCCCCCCCCCCCCCCTATGCACCACCACCACCACCACCACCACCACCAGGACGCTAATCTCGGGGCACAGACCAACATCTACCTGGCAGTGTCCGAGGAAGTAGAGGGAGTGTCTGGTCGGTACTTCGGAGACTGCAAGGTATGTATGTAATATGTATGTATGTAATATGTATGTATGTAATATATATGTAATATGTACAGTATATATGAGATCAACACATATAACATCTCTTTACATTAAATTAAAAAGATGAAAACAATGAGAATGTGATGGACGTCAACCAATACTGTAAAATGTTTTGTGCTTTCCAAATGATTACGTATATATATATATAGTTTGCTTTGGTGAGATAAAGGAATTGTTAAGTACAGCCCGTCTGTCATGTTGCCTGCAGCAAGTGAAGCCCTCGAAGCTAGCCCGTGATAAGGACCTGGCGAGGAGACTGTGGGACGTGAGTGAGAAGGCGGTGAAGCTCAGGCCGGAGGAGAAGTTCTGTTAATTAAGGACCCTATGATTGTGTATAAAATTGGAGACTTCTGATTCCTCCTGACCATGCCACGAAACAAGCTCCTTCCATGTAGGTGTATGGTGTTTCGTGGCAATATTTGAAGGACTAATTTTTCTCCAACTTTTAGACTACATCACAGGGTCCCTCAAACCTGGGGACGACGCCCTTCCCTCATCCCACTCATCCATCCATCAAGCTGTTGTTAATGTCTACATAAGCAGTGTCCTTTTATATTTGTCATATTTTCTATTTCTGTTTTGGTAAGTTTTATATCAATGTCTACTGTTCTAAACTATGAGGTTGGCACAACTCGGCCCTCTAACCGGAAAGAATAAAGTGTTCACCTAAAATGTTGTATGATTCCGGAATTCCTGAAGCAAAGTGAGTAAATACTGCTAACACCCTGGAATAGTTATTATATAGCTCTAATAGGAAGAGGTTACAGGATACAACACAACAGCTGCTCATTTCCGTGGTGTTCATTATTAATTAATTGAAATATGGAATATGTGAAGCGTCTCTGTAACTGGGATGAAAAATTACATTACGAACAAAATATTTCACACACACTTTGGAATACTAATTAACTACACTTATTTTACATAATTTACCTTTCTTATGCTGTCATTCTACTTTGTTAACTAAAGAATTCCTCACTGAAAACATTTGATCTATTATTATGTTGATCAATATTTCATTTTTTAATGTACCGTAGGTTGTATTTCGTGGCAATATTTGAAGGACTCGCTAACCTCCAATTTACTGACTACGGTACATCACGTGGGTCCTTAAACTCGCATTAGTTAGCATTACCTGTGTGTGCTAATTTCTTTCCCTTCGTCTTCTGCTTTTTACCACACAGTCGTACGTAACCACCTACCCACCTACCTATCTACCTACCCTACCACTCCTATAATCGATTATAGGAGTGGTAGGGTAGGTAGGTAGGTGGGTAGGTAGTTACGTACGACTGTGTGGTAAAAAGCAGAAGACGAAGGGAAAGAAATTAGCACACACAGGTAATGCTAACTAATGCGAGTTTAAGGACCCACGTGATGTAGTCAGAAAATTGGAGGTTAGAGAGTCCTTCAAACATTGCCACGAAACACAACCTACGGTACATTAAAAAATTATCTTTGTTCATCTGGTCCTGTTTCCTGGTATACTGTGGAGGAATCAGGTACTCCAGCTGGTGTAACAACATTGAATTATCCCCTTAAGGTCTTATGGTTCGCAGTGCCAATTTTTTTTTTTTTTTTTTTTTTTTTAATTAATTAATTGCGCCGTAGCGTCAGTTCGCAGTGCCATGAAGTCTGTACAGAGCCAAGGTAATGTTCACTGAATACAAAATAATCTTATCTATGAAGGAATAATGTTTACACTTCCTTTGACCTTTCAAGTTCTCCAATACTCACTTTGAACGGATCCAAAACTCACTCTAGCTGGACGTTTAATTCTGAGGTAAAAAAAAAAAAATAATAATAATAATAATAATAATGAAAAAAAAAAAAAAAAAAAAAATTAACTAACGTTTGTAGGGACTCTAAAGTTTCACAGTTCCATTACCGAATAAATCAATACTGACTGTACAGTGAAGCCCACTTAAAATATTAAGCATATACCTGTACTGTGTGAAGCTAATTCCAGCGTTCAAAAAACTGGCCGAGGCTTGCCAGATTCGCCAGATGAAATAATTAGACATATTTTTTTATGGGTATAGGCCTACTAATAATTGGTTGTTGCATACCTTCTTTTTCCCATAGAAATATTCAATACTATTTTAGAAACTATTAAATACTGTACTTAATTAACGATATGTAGGCATAAATAAGGCATAAAAAGCTGCCAACTTGTATTGTATCAACTACACACATGTGACTTCCAAATAATAATAATGTTACCAATACTCTACACCTCAAAGTCAACACCTTGTGAGATAAAATTCAAGACATCATCAATTATCCTTGGATAGAATTAAGGGGGTGCGGGAGTAGGGGACAGGCTTCGGGGGGGGTGCGGGAATAGGGGGACAGGCTTGTGGGGGGGGGGGGTGCGGGAATAGGGGGACAGGCTTGAGGTGGGTAGAAAGCCTGACCCCTATTCCAGCACCACCCTAACCCCCCCCCCATCAAGCCTGTCCCCCTACTCCTGCACCCCCCAAGCCTGTCCCCTACTCCCGCACCCCCCTAAACCCCCCCCAAGCCTGTCCCCCTACTCCCGCACCCCCTTAAAAGTGACTATACCCTGAATTAAAAGATGATAGTGGCACTGAATGGCAATGAGATAAAGAGAAATTGCCAAGTATCCTCACATACTCCAGTAAAATATATACTTATAAGATTATGAATATATGTGACATGCATAGAACATGAGAAAATGAAAGACAAAACACATTCAGAAAATAATGAATTAATGGTTAGTAACATCAAATACCAAGCAACACTATTAGGGTAAGTCATGGCTCCTACCTGAGGGGGACATCATATTGTCATATATTCCTTCATCCTCTGGCTAATCTAAGGCTTTATATGACCTCCTATCTGTCTTCAGAAGGGTAGGGGACAATAAAAAAAATAAAACGAAAACAAATGAGGAAAAAAAATGTTAAACGAAGGACGGATGAACTGCTTGCCAGAGTGATACAACCTTGAAGATCTTATAAATACTGTGTAGCACACCTGAGGAGTATTGAGGTCTTCGAGACAAGATAGTGGTAGCACAACCGCTGAGAGAGGTGCACGTTCACTACTGTAGACTCCCATTTCTTGCTGCAGGTAATGTACAGAAAGAATATAACAATCGTTCTGGTGCTGTCTGTAGGTAGATACAAAAAGTCCTTTCCAATAATATTACTGTATGTATGTGAGTTTGTATTTTATTTAGGTCTCCAGCCAATAATCTTAATCGTGGCAGAGATAATTCAGTTTTGATGATAGAAAGTTATTGCTGTGAGAGGGAATGTTAGAGTATTTCTGTTCGTGATACTGCCAACAGGAAAATAGGCTATGTGATTTTTTCAGGCTAAACTCTAGAGCCTGCAATATCAAGGAAGCCTTTCTCTGATAACTATACCAGGATGCAATTTACGATATTTCTCGAGAGTCGACAACATTATAGCCAGTAGGTAAGTGGGTACTGGGTACGAGTGTGTTATTTTTGTGAGCACCGTCAAATGTCGAGGTAGACGATAGACCTATATATACCACTGTAGTATTTAATTAACGAACAATGAGTGATTCAGATTTTGAGAAAGCTGAGTGTAGTGGTTTCGGGACACCACCAAAGAAAAAATAAAACCATGGTACAAACAATCATTTAAACAAGAGTGGATGGACGATGAAAATTTCAAAGATTGGGTTAAACATGATCCACGTGATAAGTACAGTGCGTTGTGTAGTGTGCGTGTGATGTTACCATGAAAAATTGCAATAAATCACGGCTACTGAATCACATGGCTTCCATTAAACGTGCTATTAACAATGCTGCGAAGAAAAGTAAACCCGATATATGTAAGATGTCTTGTTAAAATACAGTTTGACTGAAGTTGGGCTTTTTTTTTTGTTCAATCTGGGTTTTTTTAAGGGCAACATCAGGCTGGGCTTTTACCTGTTTGGTGATTGGCAACACTGCGGCGGCCGGAGTCCCTCTTCACTTCTCCCCTCCCCACACACCCAATGCTTCCCTTCCATACTGTTACCAGGAAAAATAATAGAGTATGCACTTTTTTATTACTCGTGAGGCAAATGTTGAAGAGCTTACTTATCCTACGTATTTGTAACATATAACATTTGTAACAAGAATGAATATATGTGTGGTAATCAGAGGCCAGACGGTATAAGTTATCTCGTGTACTGTACGACCTTGACTTACATGGGCATCAATTTTTTCTCTGCATTTCGGTTGTTTCTGATATTGTTAGGGGAGGTGTGCTTGTTGGTGAATTGGGAGGTCTCTGATTCATCCAAACTATGCCAGGAAGCAGACGCCACCTTAAGGGACCCTGTGTTGTTGCAAAATAAATGGAGATAAATGAGTCCTTCATATATTGCCACGAAACGCCACCTATAAGGAAGGAGCTTGTTTCGTGGCATGGTTTGGGGGAATCGGGGGTGGAATCCAAAGAGATTGTTTAGCGACGCGTCGCTAATACCGATGTCGGTAATAACTAACTACACGCAGGCGTCGTTAACTTCGCCCTGATCCAAGAAGCCTCTGCCCGCCTGTTGTTAGGAGCAAGGATGAGAGACACAACTCCTAAGGTCAGCTCCACAATGACCCTTGTTCTTACAAGGGCCCTGTAGTAGAGTTCTTCTGCCTCATTTGTGGGATTGGTGACTGAGGTCATGAGAAAAGGCTCCAACGGGTACCCACTGTCACCTGCAAGACATTGTTACCAGAAAGATGAACTATTTATACATACTGTACATACATATATAACCATACATAAACTCACATGGGAGGAATATGTATATCATACAGCCTTAGAACTGTACACTTGTTAAAACATCTCATGATACCAACCTAGGAGTAAGTAGTCCCCAAAGTGCCTCTACTAAAGTGTTGCCTCAAGTTGCTGTTCCTTCAAATGTAGGCATCATAAGTGGATCCTGCAAAGTGACACATGTATTAAAGCATGTGGTTCTACTTCAAATGTTATGCCAAGAAGCCCTCACATATATATAATGTTTTAATACACTTGGCAACCCTAGTGTAAATGGGAAGACTTTTTATATCAAACTTGATTTTTAAAGAGATATAACCATGCAGGTTTTGGGAAATTTTTCATATACAAGGGTATGCAATAATATAGACCATATACTAAACAGTATCTTACACAAAATTTCTTATGTACACACATTATTTAAATCTAGGTACATGAAATACAGTACAGTACCTGGAAATCTGGCAGAATAATTGATGATCAAGCCATTTCCATCACAAATAACTTGAAAGTTTAGTGAATTTAATCTTTTTCTATTGACGTACAGTACATGGCCTCATCAACACTTGGAGCCTTGATGGCAACGTGTGTACCTGCATACATAGCATAAACATTAATATATTGTGTAACAATAGGATCAATTTTATCTGTCTGCCTCATACTCTAAACAAAGGAATGACATAGTATATACAGGACTGTATACAGGTACAGTATTATATAAGCCAAACCAATATAATTCCTCAAGAGGAAAGTACACAAGGCAAGGTTGAAGTTAATATTGAGGGTAAAAAACTGGGTATTTATTGAAAGAATTACCGTTTTGTAGCAGTGTTGCCAGATCCGGCTAGGTCCCAGTACTTTGGCCCGGTCATTTCCTGTACTTTACCACGGTTATTTCCCGGTAGTTTGCCCAGGTTAGGTCCCGGTAGTCTGATGCGGTCTAGGTTAGGTTAGGTCAGGTCAGGCTAATTTCAAAATGCCCCATTTGAATATGCCCTATCTTGGAAATGGGGCATTTGCGGAGAAAATGCCATAGAAGAAAATAGTCTTAGAATGGTCTAAATAAGTGGGTAATGAAGGTAGAAAAACCGTACCCAATAACGGTAATTCATTCAATATTTACCAAAAACTGTTACCTCTCTTACACCTTGTATGTTGTAGAGCCAAGAATCACAACAATGTTGGTGGGGGGAGACTGATCATTTATTATGAAGCATGTCTCTATATGATTGGGTTCTAACAACAAGGAAAACAACTAGCATTATGGATTTCATCAATAAAACTATGAAGCTTACCATCTATAGCTTCAATTACTGGTGGGAAGTTGGTGACCCTGCTGAAGGCTTGGGCTGATGTTCACAGCTGTTGTGGTGTTGATGGCATATTAATTTCCTCAGCAGCCTTGGTACTCAAGATGTTTGTTATTCTGGTGAATATTCTGCTGATGCTTGCTTGTGTTGGACCTGAAATAATCGTTATTTATTCAATATGTACTCATCAATGAGCTGCGTCAGCTCATGCCGAGTTTAGTGGTAGTGCCTTATCAGCTCTTTGTCATTGAGAGCTAGAGGGTCCAGACTGTCTCGAAAGCACCTCTCTCTCCTTAGAGCCCTTGTTGCCAGGTCAGCCAACACGTAGTCCATGGTGAAGTAGCCTCAGTCCGCTGACTGGCAGTGTGAGACCAGTCACCGATGTACAGTACAAGCAGTACTTGAAATGTTGTCTAGCATGCTTTTTGCGTGTTTAACGGCACTTTGTTTACATCTTGCCGTCTTTAAATATATATTGATATCAATTTCCACTGTAATCAATGAGAAATATTCACTAAATATGATGATATCTGAGCCCATATGGTGCACGTCGTTAACTTCTACCAGCTTTTACTACACCTCCCGAGGTGTTGTTATTAACGACGCCCGTGACGTCATCATTTTGCTTCTTGGATCGCGTCGGTAGTGGCCGACGTCGCTAACTCGAGTTACCGACGTTGTTAAGTTTCTTGGATCCGGCCCCAGGAGAGCAAATATAATGGTGTTCTGTTGCTTGGAATAGTTTGGAGGATTCAGTTGCTCCAGAATTACCAACACAAAACTTCCCCCTTAATCCTTTAGACAAACACACATTCAATGGACATACAGAAAAACAAACAAATAATACTACTGAATATATTGTTACTGGCGAAGGTAACAAGAATATGAGAACTAAGAAGATGAAAATAATGATCCTTCCTGTTTCCACTAATGTAAACCTATATAGCGGACTGAATTACACACACACACACACACACATATTATAACGGAAAGGGTAAACACAGGGTGGAGCTAAAGTTTGTTATCCGTCCATCATTTCTGGCAACGTTGAACCCACCATCATAGGAGACTAAACCGAGGGGGATTGGGGACATTTCTCACCGACTTTGATGTATAATGAGTAAGCTGGAGGTTATATTGCCTTGTTTAGCGAGAAATATAGAACTAACACATGCTAAGTAACACATGTAAGCCGCACGAGAGAGAGGGAATTTTAGGCCATATACAAGAAGAGATATGAGCTAGACAAAATGCTGTAACCTGTACGAGTGCTTCAGTATATTCTAAGGAGGTAAAATGATATGGGCGAATAATTTATTGAAGAGATATTATGAGGTAGACAAAATGCTGTGTATGACCTGTACGAGTGCTTCATGATTTATTATATATATTCTAAGGAGGTAATAATATGATATGGGCGAATAATTATTGAAGAGATGTCAGAATCTTATACGTTTCAAGCCAGGGGCCGGATGCACGAAAGACCTTAGCGGCCGTTAAGTTACCTTAGCCGCCATTTTTGCCCTTAACTCACTATGGTGGTATGCACGAAACACCTTAGCGGCAATTGTGGCGGCCATCTTTAACCTTACGGCTAAGGGTGGTCGAGAGCACCCTTTAGACGACCATAGGGTTGAGTAGTGGAGCGTTGTGCTGCCAACCTGCCCAAATTATCGTACAGTAATACCGATATTATGGTACTTTCCTCAAAATTATGGTAGGCTGTTCACATCAATTATGGTATTATTATTGTACTGTGCTAATCTTTACTAATAAGCAAATTTTTAATAACCAAGTTATATTATAGGCCTACTATAAAAGAGGAAAATCACATAGGTTAAAAATGCGTTTATTTGTTATTATTTTTAAATTATATCCTTGAATAGATGCTCTTTTCTTACCATAATTATTTATTTTGTATGTTCCGACATTGTATTGGTCTACTACAACTACCACCATTGTCCTACCACAACAACAAACATTACACAGGGAATGGTAAGTTTGGAAAATCATCTAAACGGGAATCATCACCACCACATTCACTACTACCACAACTACAACCTTCACATAAATAGAGAAGAAAAGTAGACAGTAAGAGAGGAAGTAAGGTGGTCAGAAATCTCGGCATATTCTGGTTGTAATAGCTAGGCCTAGGCCCCTGTTATGAAGTAGGCAATTTCAAAGTTTCTCAATCCTCCAAACTATGCTAGGAAACAAATTACCCTATAGCCTACATACTAAATCAACGTGTATTCTGGTGTGATGTGGACGAATGGTAGCCACCAGAAAATGTGTTCTCTTTTTTTCCATTCAGTTATCATAATCATGAGTTCTTCATCAGCTGCAGTATAATTTGCAATCTTGCAAGCTTAGTAGGAGGCTCTTCTGCCATATCAAGTAATTAAATGCCAAAATAAATACTTCTATGCTCAAGAAATCTCACACAATGTTCACATTCCACTTCACGCAATGAAAATGAGTCATTTGTTTGTTTTCTGTGATAAGCTGTCATCCCAACTGACTTCTGATTGGCTTATGTTGCCTAACGTGTCTATGAAGCTGCCCTCTCATTGGCCCAGAGAATGTCAGCTGGTGGTCCATAGTCGGAAGGGAATGGAACGAAACAAACATGGCCGACTGCTAAGATCACCTAAGGGAACACTAAGGTTAATGTTAAGGCCAATAGAGCATACAACCATAGCAGCAACCTTACCATCCCCTTAGTGAAACTGCCTAAGGTTACCTTAACGGTCACTCCGCTAAGGTCTTTCGTGCATCCGCCCCCTGGAGTGTGTACAGTCGGCCTCAGGAATTCGTAAACAGAGCATTGATAAAAAAGATGTCTTTATTCTGCACATATTGTTGTAATAATTGTTCTGCTGACCGATTCAAGTATTAGCCAACAAATTACATTACTAGAAGTGTTTTGTGTTAGAAAATTAATGTACTATAATTATTTTCTAGTTGTTACAAAGCCTTGGTGTCACAGTCGTGTATACAAATTCCTGAGGGCGACTGTACATAGTTTCATTAATTGATTGAGTACTTACTGAGGATTGTATTGTTGTGAAGAGTGTTTGTGGGTAGTCTTGGATTCACCCCCACACCATGACACTTGCAGGAAACTTCACAGTGTTTACGGTGTACTTTCGGTCGAATCATTCATCGGCACCCGGAGATCGGCGCACTTTCCTTCGACCTTTAGAGACGATACTTTGATCACTAAATACGACTCTCCTCCAATCTTCTGATGTCTAGTGTTCGTATTTCTTACAAAAGTCGAGTCTTTGTTTTCTCATGTTCTCCGTTAGCAGGGGTTTCTGAACAGCACGGCGAGTAGACAACTTCAAGTCTTTCTGCAGTCCACGTTGAATTGTGTGTACGAAAACGTTTGTCAGCAAATGTTCATACATTCCCTTTAATTCTTTTGTAGTAATGAACGGGTCTCTCTTCACTTCACGTTCTAATAACTTGTCTGTTCTTTTGCATGTCTTCCACTGCCCGCCAGTACCCTCTTTCCTGCTTGGAGTAGCACCTGTTCCTAAAACACTTGCTGCCTTTTTCACTCGTCGAACGGCTGCTTCTGACCTTCCAATTTTCCTGGCAATCTCCCGATTAGTGAGCCCTTCACTCACTAATCTTTTCTTGCATGTCAAGCTTAGTAGGTCCCATTATGTTGTGTGGTAATAAAATGACAGCGTGATAAAAAAAACTGTTGCTTGACAATGATATGGGAGAGTGTACCCCCAGCGGTATCCCTACCCTCAACCACAGCCTATACACCTACTGATAACTGATGAAGTGATGAGCTGATGGCAGATTTAAACATTTTAGTCGGAGAAAAAAAACTGTTAATGAGTTGCAGCTTGCGGCATAATAAACAATTAAAGAATCAATAGTCTATTTTATTGTTATTATTATTTATTATTATGTGGTGTGTTATCTGCCAACAGGTGTGTAGTGTGTGTGTGTAGTGAGGATGTTACTGGAGGTGTTAGTGACGGTGGTGGTGTTGGTGGTGAGTTTGAGGGTGTGGTACGTGACAACTTCAGGACGATGTTACTCCACCAGGTCAATGAAGGGCAAGACTGTTATCGTCACTGGGGGGTCGGCAGGTCAGTAATGTTCTTATCGTGTTAATTAAGGGGAGAAGACTCCTTGTTTGGTGAAGATTTATGGAAGGTCTATGATTCCTCCAAACTATGCTAGGAAACAAATAATCCCCTATTAGTACCGTTGAAGGGGTCTGTTTTCTGGCATAGTTTGGAGGAATCAGTAGCCAAACAATATACCCTCAAAAGAATCTCCCGTTAAGGACCCTGTGATCGTGTATGAAAACTAGAGGCTTCTGATTCCCCCTGACCGTACCATGAAACAAGCTCCATCCATATAGGTGGTGTTTCGTGGATATATTTGAAGGACATATAACTCCAATTTTCTGATTTCATCACAGGGTCCTTTAAGGGGACATTTGGTACATTGGGTACATTGGGTACATTGAGTACATTGGAGCGCCTGGCTTGAATCTTCCAAGGTACGTACGTCAGGAAACAAGACTAGATAAATAAACAAAAGTAAATGGTGTTCTATTGCTTGGAATATTTTGGAAGAATCACTAGCTCCAGATTTAGCAACACTATACTATCTATCCCCTGAATAACTAACTGTTGACAAAGCACAGGTAACCTTGTAGCAGGCATATAAAGGAAACTTTATATGTAACATACAAACAGACAACAATAAAGGAGACTAGACCAACACAGACTTGTTTGCCATTGACCCTAAGTGAAGATAACATAACATCTTCACTATATAGTAACAACCTGTTACAACCTTCATCTTATCCTTTTCAGAACGTGTAATGCAGACCAAGATCATTTACTAAGTGTAGAGTATTCAGTAAATGATCTTGGTCTGCATTTAATTTAGTAGTGTTGGTTAATCTGGAGCAAATGATTCCTCCAAACTATTCCAAGCAACAGAACACCATTATTTTTGTTCATCTGGTCCTGTTTCCTAACATACTTTGGAGGAATCAAGGCACTCCAATGTAACAAAAGTGGATTACCCCCTTAATTCGAATATACAAAGCACAAGAAATATACTCACAACACATATTGAAGGTTTGTTATTATCTGTTACGGAAGCGGTGTATTTTCAGCTAAGTTGCAACAAAAACAGACAGACACACACACGATCAAACAAAAACAAACAATCAAACACAAAAAATACAAACACACACACACACACATACACACACACGATCAAACACACCAATAAACCAAGACACATACAGTCATCTCCAGACGGGATGCCAAGGTCGCACAACAACATCAAACACCAGAACTGAATTCAATTACAGTACAAGTTTTGTTTTAACCATGACTCTACAGTATTTCACCTTCCCCCCCCCCTCCCCCTCCCCCCCTCCTCCTTCTACAGGTATCGGACTTCACACAGCTGGGGACCTGGTGAAGAGGGGGGCACGGGTCATCCTCGCCTGCCGCAACCTGGAGAAGGCAGGCAGAGTAGCAGGTCAGAACACACATCACTGTACTGTAGTGTAGCCTTTTGGTAATTGCCCTTTTGGTTCTCAGTTAATTAAAGGAACCCTGTGATCGTGTATGAGACTTGGTGGCTTCTGATGCCTCCTGACTATGCCACGAAACAAGCTCCTTCAATACAGGTAGTGTTTCGTGGCAATATTTGAAGGACTCGCTAACCTCAAATTTTCTGACTACATCACAGGGCCCTTACCTTGTTGTCCTCCGTTCTCTCTTTCCATTGTTCGACGCTATTGTTATTTCTATTTAGTCATGTATCTATCTATTCTTATATATATATATATATATTTTTTTTATCAACCAGTCACCACTCCCGTAACCAATAAGCCGCCTTCTTAAACAGATAATATATATTAATTTTTATAAGCAAAGTGTAGTCAGATATTTATGAGCACATTTTATAATAATACATTACTACAGTCACGAACCATAATAAATATCCAGCAGGTCTTGTTGAAGTTGGAATCATCTGACAGACTAGTGAACCAATTACAACGCTTATGAAGACTTATCTCATATTATATACTTGGTGCATGGAGCTCGTTTGACACTCCATCACACTATTCGAACCAGACCTGATATTTTTTTTTTTCTGTATTTATTGCACCGTAGCGTTAATCAAAAGACAGGCAACAATACATACGGGTAGGTGGGACACATGAAAATCCAATGACCAAACACACACACACACACACACACAGACACACACACACACACACACATCACGAAAACATTACAGAATGTACTTATTATGACTCGTGGCTGTACAGTTGCCGACACATGAGACAGACACACTTCAAACGGGGCCCCATATTATTATCAAGCATAGAATAGGACGAGTCGGTCTCCTCTATACACACACACACACACACACACACATCGTCTCATCCTGGCCTATATTTTATGTCCAATGAGGGGTCCCGTATCAGGTGTATCTGTTTTAAGTATCCACAACTGTACACTCGAGCTCGTAAATTCGCGAACACGTACTTAAATATTTATTATGTCATTTGAGCTGGTAACATTTATCTGGGGAGGAATGAGAGTAGGTGGAACATAGTAGGGAGATATGATACAATCTTTCGCCTACAGTGACACCTTCCCCACACAGTGTTACCAGCTCAGATGACATAAACATTTAGGTACAGTTAAGAGCACTAATAAGTATACAGCTTTGGTTGATGCTTTGAACAGTCCACCAATTCACCAACAAAGTAATGCCAATGGAGACCTTATTGTGCAATTATTCACTGTCTCTAGGTATTGGAAGCATACCTGGATACTTATTAGTGCTCGTGACTGTACGGGGTCGCGAATTTACGAGCTCAAGTGTACATGCATTTGAACTCATGACGTCACTTTGCTAATACCGACCAACTCCACGTGTTAGATGTTGTTTCATATATGTTGTAATGATACAAGGTGAATCATGGGGTTGGGGTGATGCATGGTGACTGCTATAAGATGGACCCATGCAAACCCTGTCGTCTGAAAGGTAAATTATGTGTGGCCAAATTTTACCAGGAGACTTTATTATTTTGGACCACGTAATTTATTATTGACATTTTAAAACCCCTGATGTACACGATAATGCAGGCAATAATAATACTAATACTACTACTACTACTACTACTAATAATAATAATAATAATAATTATTATTATTATTATTATTATTTTAATCAAAAGAGTATCTCATTCTATCTATGATATCAAACTTCCCTAAATATAATAAGCCAACTGTCGGATTGGAAAGTGTTCGCTGCCAAACAAAAAGACTGCTCTCTTCTGTTGCCTTCTACGAAACAGATCTCACTATCTCCCTGACTCCCTTTTGGTGGTCCGAGCATCTGCGCGACTTCCGTCAACCAAACTCGGGACTGCTCGGACAGACAGTCTGGAAAACTACTACAACAATAACTGAAAGCGACACATTAATTTCTCCTTAGGTCAGCTGAACAAAGAGGCGAGCCAGGGTGGTGAGGTGGTGGTGAGACTCCTCGACACTTCTGACCTCACCTCCGTCAGGGCATTTGCTAAGGAGATTCTTGATACTGAGAAACACATTCACGTCCTGGTAAGGTGGTCAGCTAGGATTACAGGACAGGAATGGGAGGGTTATTCATAAAACACACACACACACATACACACGCACGCACGCATGCATACACGCACACTCCCTTAGATAATAATATGATTATAATAATGATGATGATGATAATAATATTAATACTAGTAATGATTATAATAACAACAATAATACTACTACTACTACTAATAATAATAATGATACACATTTTACAGGTAAATAATGCTGGTATCGTGGAGCCTCCTCAGAAAGTGATAACTAAGGATGGCCTGGAGATGACCATGGCAACCAATCACTTCGGTCACTTCCTTCTTACCAATCTGCTACTCGGTGGGTCACTCTTTTAGTATTATCTCTCTCTCTCTCTCTCTCTCTCTCTCTCTCTCTCTCTCTCTCTCTCTCTCTCTTTGGAGGCAAGGTTTCCTCTAGACTATTTCGAGCAACAGGCTACCATCTTTATTTTGAGTTGATCTGATATGTATCCTCGCATACTTCAAAGCATGGGGTACGAGACATGGTGTCAAATTAAATACTATACTTAGTACTTAAGAAAAAAAAAAAATCATAAAATAATAATAATCATAAGAAGAAGAAGAAGAAGAAATAATAATAAGAAATAAGTTCTTCCAGAGATACCTTGAGCATAGAGAGGTTTGTGTTTCACAGGGATGGATGCAGGACCCATTTATTTTCAACCTAGATTTCATGGATGATAATGATGAAATGAAAGAAGATCTAGTTGAGAGTTTGATTCAGTGCAACTAGATAGATAATAAGAAAAAAGATAGAGTTTGATTCAATGCAACTAGATAGATAATAAGAAAAAAGATAGAGTTTATAAGTCTTCAGCTAAGCCAAATGTCGTCAGCTGAATTTATCTCACAATAATTATCTTCACATTTTATTATTACCAACCAATTTCTCAAGTTGGTGAAATATATCATAGAGGACTCTCGTGTTCGACTGGATATTAAGGGGGTGCGGGAGTAGGGGACAGGCTTGGGGGTTGGGGGGTTGGGGGGTGCGAGAATAAGGGGACAGGCTTGGAGTGGAGAGAAAGCCTGTCCCCTATTCCCGCACCCCCCCCCCCTAAGCCTGTCCACTACTCCCGCACCCCCTTAAACCGTCCCCCCCCCAAGCCTGTCCACCTATTCCCGCACCCCCCTAACCCCCCCCCTAAGCCTGTCCCCCTGTTCCCGTACCCCCTTAAACACTGGGGCAAATACAGTGTTTCATATTAACATTAATTCCTTTTCATCCATATCAATGTGTTTTCGTGCCCAAGGGGAAAAACTGTGATATTTCTGTTTGTATGTATTTATATAAACTTGTGTTGACTTTTCTCATTAATATCCGTGAGCCTGAAGGTTGGTTCATTGTGAGTGATGTGTGTGTGTTTGTACCTTGATGCAGAGCGACTGAAGCAGAGCGCCCCCAGCCGTGTTGTGAACGTGTCCTCCATTTTACACTCACGAAACAGTAGCCTCAACTTGGATTCCATCAACTTTGAAAATGAAGCATACACTCGTTGTGGCCCTTACGTGCGCAGCAAACTCTGTAATGTTCTCTTCAATCTGGAGCTGGCACGCAGACTGGAGGGCTCAGGTAACCTTTTTGTACATTCCAGAATTATATACGAGTTTGTCACTTTTCCTCCCCTTAACTTGATTACCACCATGAACGGTACCTTATAGTATACGTACGTACATAGTTTACAGGGAAAGCTTTGCATATCTTAAGAAACTGTTTATACAACTTAATTAAGCTACTCTCGGCAGGATAATTATTTAGGCACAGCCAGGACGTTCTGGTACCCTTTGAACAGCCTTCTTCATCAAAGCAATATAATGAGTTAGGCATACACAGATGTTACAGAATAACTGAGTGTGAGAATGACTGAATGTGAGGATGTGTTGATTATCTCACTCACTACACGTCTCTTAGTGAAATGTGAATGCTAAGATGTTGTACTGCTCACTGTTTCAGGGGTGACTGCCAACAGCCTCCACCCTGGTATTGTGCAGACTGACATCTTCGTAAAATACGTCAACATATATAAAACTATCATAGTGATCTACTTCTTCCTGTGGGGCAAGGTGAGGCTTCAACACACACACACACACACACACCGTACCGGATATCTTAATACATTACACTCATAATGACCTTTTTCCTTTTTTGTCAGGGACGAGTTGGCGAGTTTAAATATTGTTTACTGTAGAAAACTATAATTGAACTATATTCACAAGTCTTCCTTGCATAATGATTACCTATTAAGTGACTGACCTTAGTGATGAGTTTGTACTGGTTCTCTCAATGTCATACTTAATGGATCATGATGACAAACTATTCATTCTAACTATTACCCATATTTTTAGAACTGCACCCTCTTTTTGACGTCACCATGTTACAAACTGTATGTCTAGCCTCTGCCTAAAGAGGAAGAACCCTACAAGTTGTAAGTCTCCTTCTTGTCGCCTAAATTAACAAGCAATGAGTGCAGGTACACCCGACCTCGTAAATTCGCGACCACGTACTTGGATGTTTATACTATTTGAGCTGGTAACATTTATTATTGGGAGGAATCAGAGTAAATGGAACATGATACAATCTTTCAGCTACAATGACACCTTCCCCACACAGTGTTACCAGCTCAGATGACATAAACATTTGGAGACGTGGTCGCGAATTTACCAGCTCGAGTGTACATGGGTTATTCTAGAGACAACCTTTCTGCTGTTCCTAAAGTAGAAATATTAATTAGAAACCACTACAAACACTAACAGTACCGAGGCCCCTAGGTGAAAATATCATGTGAAGCCTTGTATCATCAACTACCGAGAATATATACTTGTACAGCCACAATCAAATATCCACCAACACTTTCCTTCCATCGTTGTAAATATCTTGGTAGTAATGAACAACACGTGTA
This sequence comes from Petrolisthes cinctipes, assembly GCA_033782935.1. NCBI lineage: Eukaryota > Metazoa > Arthropoda > Malacostraca > Decapoda > Porcellanidae > Petrolisthes > Petrolisthes cinctipes. Next base: position 31,106 of record JAWQEG010000591.1, on the reverse strand, counting down.
TGATTTTGCAGCACATCATCATAATAATAATTGAGGGGGTTGAGTTTAAGTAAGGTGTTGTATGATTTTATTTTGATATGATACTGATCCATTTTGACCCTGTATAAACTCTGGCACTTAAGGACCCTGTGATCGTGTATGAGAATTGGAGGCTTCTGTTTCCTTCTGACTGTACCACGAAACAAGCTCCTTCCATAATGATGGTGTTTCGTGGCAATATTTGAAGGACTCATTTACTTCCAATTTTTTTTACTACACCACAGGGTCCTTTAACACGCACCAAGTAAACAGACCCAGACAACATAATCATAGACATTTTTCTCTTCATTCTGTTAGCAATGTCCAAACGCTTTCTGTAAAAAAAAAAAAAAAAAAAAAAAAAAAAAAAAATCTCTAACCTTAACTATCACCAGTGGTTTGGGATGAGTTAAGTTAAAGGGGTCATCCTTTCTCGGCAATTGGAGGGCTGCAGATTCCTCCAAACTGTTATACAAAACAGAATCACCACTCGTATCCTGTTCCCTGACATAGTTTGGAGGAATCATTAACACTCCAATTATTTCAAGAGTGATGACTCCCTTAATTAAGAATGAGTCTACTGCGAGTGTTTTCTTCCCCCCCCCCCCCCTGCACCACCACCACCACCACCACCACCAGGACGCTAATCTCGGGGCACAGACCAACATCTACCTGGCAGTGTCCGAGGAAGTAGAGGGAGTGTCTGGTCGGTACTTCGGAGACTGCAAGGTATGTATGTAATATGTATGTATGTAATATGTATGTATGTATGTAATATATATGTAATATGTACAGTATATATGAGATCAACACATATAACATCTCTCTACATTTAATTATAAAGATGAAAACAATGAGAATGTGATGGACAGCAACCAATACTGTAAAATGTTTTGTGCTTTCCAAATGATTACGTATATATATATAGTTTGCTTTGGTGAGATAAAGGAATTGTCAAGTACAGCCCGTCTGTCATGTCGCCTGCAGCAAGTGAAGCCCTCGAAGCTAGCCCGTGATAAGGACCTGGCGAGGAGACTGTGGGACGTGAGTGAGAAGGCGGTGAAGCTCAGGCCGGAGGAGAAGTTCTGTTAATTAAGGACCCTATGATTGTGTATAAAATTGGAGACTTCTGATTCCTCCTGACCATGCCACGAAACAAGCTCCTTCCATGTAGGTGTATGGTGTTTCGTGGCAATATTTGAAGGACTAATTTTTCTCCAACTTTTAGACTACATCACAGGGTCCCTCAAACCTGGGGACGACGCCCTTCCCTCATCCCACTCATCCATCCATCAAGCTGCTGTTAATGTCTACATAAGCAGTGTCCTTTTATATTTGTCATATTTTCTATTTCTGTTTTGGTAAGTTTTATATCAATGTCTACTGTTCTAAACTATGAGGTTGGCACAACTCGGCCCTCTAACCGGAAAGAATAAAGTGTTCACCTAAAATGTTGTATGATTCCGGAATTCCTGAAGCAAAGTGAGTAAATACTGCTAACACCCTGGAATAGTTATTATATAGCTCTAATAGGAAGGGGTTACAGGATACAACACAACAGCTGCTCATTTCCGTGGTGTTCATTATTAATTCATTGAAATATGGAATATGTGAAGCGTCTCTGTAACTGGGATGAAAAATTACCTTACGAACAAAATATTTCACACACACTTTGGAATACTAACTAACTACACTTATTTTACATAATTTACCTTTCTAATGCTGTCATTCTACTTTGTTAACTAAAGAATTCCTCACTGAAAACATTTGATCTATTATTATGTTGATCAATATTTCATTTTTTTAATGTACCGTAGGCAATGTGTGAAGGACTCGCTAACCTCCAATTTTCTGACTACATCACGTGGGTCCTTAAACTCGCATTAGTTAGCATTACCTGTGTGTGCTAATTTCTTTCCCTTCGTCTTCTGCTTTTTGACCACACAGTCGTACGTAACCACCTACCTACCCACCTACCCACCTACCTACCCTACCACTCCTATAATCGATTATAGGAGTGGTAGGGTAGGTAGGTAGGTGGGTAGGTAGTTACGTACGACTGTGTGGTAAAAAGCAGAAGACGAAGGGAAAGAAATTAGCACACACAGGTAATGCTAACTAATGCGAGTTTAAGGACCCACGTGATGTAGTCAGAAAATTGGAGGTTAGAGAGTCCTTCAAACATTGCCACGAAACACAACCTACGGTACATTAAAAAATTATCTTTGTTCATCTGGTCCTGTTTCCTGGTATACTGTGGAGGAATCAGGTACTCCAGCTGGTGTAACAACATTGAATTATCCCCTTAAGGTCTTATGGTTTGCAGTGCCATTTTTTTTTTTTTTTGTAATTAATTGGGCCGTAGCGTCAATTGGCAGTGCCATGAAGTCTGTACAAAGCCAAGGTAATGTTCACTGAATACAAAGTAATTTTATCTATGAAGGAACAATGTTTACACTTCCTTTGACCTTTCAAGTTCTCCAATACTCACTTTGAACGGATCCAAAACTCACCCTAGCTGGACGTTTAATTCTGAGGTAAAAAAAAAATGATAATAATGATATAAAAAAAAAAAATAATCAAAATTAACTAACGTTTGTAGGGACTTTTCACAGTTCCATTACCGAATAAATCAATACTGACTGTACAGTGAAGCCCACTTAAAATATTAAGCATATACCTGTACTGTGTGAAGCTAATTCCAGCGTTAAAAAAACTGGCCGAGGCTTGCCAGATTCGCCAGATGAAATAATTAGACATATTTTTTATGGGTATAGGCCTACTAATAATTGGTTGTTGCATACCTTCTTTTTCCCATAGAAATATTCAATACTATTTTAGAAACTATTAAATACTGTACTTAATTAACGATATGTAGGCATAAATAAGTCATAAAAAGCTGCCACCTTGTATTGTATCAACTACACACATGTGACTTCCAAATAATAATAATGTTACCAATACTCTACACCTCAAAGTCAACACCTTGTGAGATAAAATTCAAGACATCATTAATTATCCTTGGATAGAATTAAGGGGGTGCGGGAGTAGGGGGCAGGCTTGGGGGGGGGGTGCGGGAATAGGGGGACAGGCTTGTGGGGGGGGGGTGCGGGAATAGGGGGACAGGCTTGAGGTGGGTAGAAAGCCTGACCCCTATTCCAGCACCACCCTAACCCCTCCCCATCAAGCCTGTCCCCCTACTCCTGCACCCCCAATGCCTGTCCCCTACTCCCGCACCCCCCTAAACCCCCCCCAAGCCTGTCCCCCTACTCCCGCACCCCCTTAAAGGTGACTATACCCTGAATTAAAAGATGATAATGGCACTGAATGGCAATGAGATAAAGAGAGATTGCCAAGTATCCTCACATACTCCAGTAAAATATATACTTATAAGATTATGAATATATGTGACATGCATAGAACATGAGAAAATGAAAGACAAAACACATTCAGAAAATAATGAATTAATGGTTAGTAACATCAAATACCAAGCAACACTATTAGGGTAAGTCATGGCTCCTACCTGAGGGGGACATCATATTGTCATATATTCCTTCATCCTCAGGCTAATCTAAGGCTTTATATGACCTCCTCTCTGTCTTCAGAAGGGTAGGGGACAATAAAAAAAATAAAAATAAAGCAAATGAGGAAGTAAAATGTTAGACGAAGGACGGATGAACTGCTTGCCAGAGTGATACAACCTTGAAGATCTTATAAATACTGTGTAGCACACTTGAGGAGTACTGAGGTCTTCGAGTCTCGAGACAGGATAGTGGTAGCACAACCGCTGAGAGAGGTGCACGTTCACTACTGTAGACTCCCATTTCTTGCTGCAGGTAATGTACAGAAAGAATATAACAATCGTTCTGGTGCTGTCTGTAGGTAGATACAAAAAGTCCTTTCCAATAATATTACTGTATGTATGTGAATTTGTATTTTATTTAGGTCTCCAGCTAATAATCTTAATCGTGGCAGAGATAATTCAGTTTTGATGATAGAAAGTTATTGCTGTGAGAGGGAATGTTAGAGTATTTCTGTTCGTGATACTGCCAACAGGAAAATAGGCTATGTGATTTTTTCAGGCTAAACTCTAGAGCCTGCAATATCAAGGAAGCCTTTCTCTGATAACTGTGCCAGGATGCAATTTACGATATTTCTCGAGAGTCGACAACATTATAGCCAGTAGGTAAGTGGGTACTGGGTACGAGTGTGTTATTTTTGTGAGCACCGTCAAGGGTCAAGGTATACACATGTATATACCACTGTAGTATTTAATTAACGAACAATGAGTGATTCAGATTTTGAGAAAGCTGAGTGTAGTGGTTTCGGGACACCACCAAAGGAAAAATAAAACCCTGGTACAAACAATCATTTAAACAAGAGTGGATGGACGGTGAAAATTTCAAAGATTGGGTTAAACCTGATCCACGTGATAAGTACAGTGCATTGTGCAGTGTGTGTGTGATGTTACCATGAAAAATTGCAATAAATCACGGCTACTGAATCACATGGCTTCCATTAAACGTGCTATTAACAATGCTGCGAAGAAAAGTACCATATACAAGAAGAGATATGAGCTAGACTAAATGCTGTGTGTGACCTGTACGAGTGCTTCATGATTTATTATATATATTCTAAGGAGGTAATAATATGATATGGGCGAATAATTATTGAAGAGATGTCAGAATCTTATACGTTTCAAACCTGGGAGTGTGTACAGTTTGGCCTCAGGATTTCGTAAACAGAGCATTGATAAAACAGATGTTTTTATTCTGCACATATTGTTGTAATCAATGTTCTGCTGACTGATTCAAGTATTAGCCAACAAATTACATTACTAGAAGTGTTTTGTGTTAGAAAATTAATGTACTATAATTATTTTCTAGTTGTTACGAAGCCTTGGTGTCACAGTCGTGTATACAAATTCCTGAGGGCGACTGTACATAGTTTCATTAATTGATTGAGTACTTACTGAGGATTGTATTGTTGTGAAAAGTGTTTGTGGGTAGTCTTGGATTCACCCCCACACCATGACACTTGTAGGAAACTTCACAGTGTTTACGGTGTACTTTCGGTCGAATCATTCATCGGCACCCGGAGATCGGCGCACTTTCCTTCGACCTTTAGAGACGGTACTTTCATCACTAAATACGACTCTCCTCCAATCTTCTGATGTCCAGTGTTCGTATTTCTTACAAAAGTCGAGTCTTTGTTTTCTTATCTTCTCCGTTAGCAGGGGTTTCTGAACAACGCGGCCAGTAGACAACTTCAAGTCTTTCTGCAGTCCACGTTGAATTGTGTGTACGAAAACGTTTGTCAGCAAATGTTCATACATTCCCTTTAATTCTTTTGTAGTAATGAACGGGTCTCTCTTCACTTCACGTTCTAATAACTTGTCTGTTCTTTTGCATGTCTTCCACTGCCAGCCAGTACCCTCTTTCCTGCTTGGAGTAGCACCTGTTCCTAAAACACTTGCTGCCTTTTTCACTCGTCGAACGGCTGCTTCTGACCTTCCAATTTTCCTGGCAATCTCCCGAATAGTGAGCCCTTTACTCACTAATGCCAGAACGGCACTCTTTTCTTGCATGTCAAGCTTAGTAGGTCCCATTATGTTGTGTGGTAATAAAATGACAGCGTGATAAAAGTAACTGTTGCTTGACAATGATATGGAGAGCGTACACCCAGCGGTATCCCCTACCCTCAACCACAGCCTATACACCTACTGATAACTGATGAAGTGATGAGCTGATGGCAGATTTTAACATTTTAGTCGGAGAAAGAAAACCCTTAATGAGTTGCAGCTTGCGGCATAATAAACAATTAAAGAATCAATAGTCTATTTTATTGTTATTATTATTATTTATTATTATGTGGTGTGTTATCTGCCAACAGGTGTGTAGTGTGTGTGTGTAGTGAGGATGTTACTGGAGGTGTTAGTGACGGTGGTGGTGTTGGTGGTGAGTTTGAGGGTGTGGTACGTGACAACTTCAGGACGATGTTACTCCACCAGGTCAATGAAGGGCAAGACTGTTATCGTCACTGGGGGATCCGCAGGTCAGTAATGTTCTTATCGTGTTAATCAAGGGGAGAAGACTCCTTGTTTGGTGAAGATTTATGGAAGGTCTATGATTCCTTCAAACTATGCTAGGAAACAAATCCTCCTATTAGTACCGTTGAAGGGGTCTGTTTTCTGGCAGGAGGGTTCAGTAGCCAAACAATTTACCATCAAAAGAATCTCCCGTTAAGGGGACATTTGGTACACTGGGTACATTGAGTACATTGGGTACATTGAGTACATTGGAGCGCCTGGCTTGAATCTTCCAAGGTACATACGTCAGGAAACAAGACTAGATAAACAAAAGTAAATGGTGTCCTGTTGCTTGGAATATTTTGGAGGAATCACTAGCTCCAGATTTAGCAACACTATACTATCTATCCCCTGAATAACTAACTAACTGTCGACAAAGCACAGGTAACCTTAATTCATCTTATCCTTTTCAGAACGTGTAATACAGACCAAGATAATTTTACTGAATACTCTACACTTAGCAAATATTTATGTACTGTACACAACCACGTTTAATGGGTTAGTAGTGTTGGTTAATTAATCTGGAGCAAATGATTCCTCCAAACTATTCCAAGCAACAGAACACCATTATTTTTGTTCATCTGGTCCTGTTTCCTAACATACTTTGGAGGAATCAAGGCACTCTAATGTAACAAAAGTGGATTACCCCCTTAATTCGAATATACAAAGCACAAGAAATATACTCACAACACATATTGAAGGTTTGTTATTATCTGTTACGGAAGCGGTGTATTTTCAGCTAAGTTACAACAAAAACAGACAGACACACACACACGATCAAACAAAAACAAACAATCAAACACAAAAAATACAAACAACAAACACACACACACACACACAATCAAACACACCAATAAACAAAGACACATACAGTCATGGCCATGCATACAGTCATCTCCAGACGGGATGCCAAGGTCGCACAACAACATCAACAGCATCAAACACCAGAACTGAATTCAATTACAGTACAAGTTTTGTTTTAACCATGACTCTACAGTATTTCACCTTCCCCCCCCCCTCCCCCTCCCCCCCTCCTCCTTCTACAGGTATCGGACTTCACACAGCTGGGGACCTGGTGAAGAGGGGGGCACGGGTCATCCTCGCCTGCCGCAACCTGGAGAAGGCAGGCAGAGTAGCAGGTCAGAACACACATCACTGTACTGTAGTGTAGCCTTTTGGTAATTGCCCCTCTAGTTCTCAGTTAATTAAAGGGACCCTGTGATCGTGTATGATACTTGGTGGCTTCTGATGCCTCCTGACTATGGCACGAAACAAGCTCCTTCAATACAGGTTTTGTTTCGTGGCAATATTTGAAGGAATCATTTACTGTACCTCCAATTTTCTGACTACATCACAGGGCCCTTAACTTGTTGTCCTCCGTTCTCTCTTTCCATTGTTCGACGCTATTGTTATTTCTATTTAGTCATGTATCTATCTATTCTTATATATATATATATATATTTTTTATCAACCAGTCACCACTCCCGTAACCAATAAGCCGCCTTCTTAAACAGATAATATATATTAATTTTTATAAGCAAAGTGTAGTCAGATATTTATGACCTCATTTTATAATAATATACATTACTACAGTCACGAACCATAATAAATATCCAGCAGGTCTTGTTGAAGTTGGAATCATCTGACAGACTAGCGAACCAATTACAACGCTTATGAAGACTAGTGCATTTGTCGCGGCTTCTAGCCGCTTAAATTGTATTTATTGGTTGTGAAACCAGCACAGCTGGATTGCTATAGAATACGCCCCTTCTCCAACCCAGGCCCCGTATAGGCATAATCTGGGTTGGAAGGGTCTATTCCGTGACGATCATCAGAAGTAAATCAAAATTCAAATCTGGCGCTGTACTGATAGTGGAGCCACCTGGTGGTGGCGTGATGAGGTATTAAGCCCGCTTCCCGCTCGAAGGCAATCGGTCACTCCAATGAGAAAGAAAGTGAATGCCTGCCGCATCGGGAGGTGGGTGGGACAGTCAAAGCTGTGCTGGTTTCACAACCAATAAATACAATTTAAGCGGCTAGAAGCCGCGACAAATGCACTATTATTGGTATAGTGAAACCAGCACAGCTGGATTGCTATGCATGCGATGCGGTAGGTGGGAGGTGAGGTGGAGGCAATCACGTGCTAGTTAAGAGCGGTCGAGAGAACGGGGAATCAGAAAGATAACCGTGCAGAGTGAGGTTGAAGCTAAAGCAACTTCCAACACCGGCTAGGGGACTAGCTGTGGTGGGAGTGTAGTAGCTTATCAAATATAAACCGTAGACCATTCTGTTATAGACCAGAATTGTTACTCAACTAAAGTCTTTATAGGCAGACTCGAGGGGTCGGGTCAAGGAGAGGAGATGGGGGGGGGTGACCCTGCACCCCCCCCACCCCTTTTTATTAAAGTACTCTGAGCTAGGGCTATGGCCCCGGCTCAGGTAATGCGATCCCGAGGGGATGAAGGAGGACACAAGGATGCAGCCATCCTGTGTTTAATATATAAATATCCAGTCACTCATCCTAGTAAAGTAATTTTTTGGAGAATGAATACTCAAGAATTCCGTAACAATGTAATTTATTTAACCTGCACCATATGTACACACATGAGAGACATGGGGATGAGCATGAAGCTGTACATGATGGGGATGAAGTATGGGGTGATAGTGACGGGACTTAAGTCGCCCGACCTTTTCTCTTCGGGCGGCCCCTCCCCCCCATGTGTCTCCCGCGGGGACCCTGGGGAATGGAGGGTGGAGTACCCATAGCCACACAGGGGGTAGGGGAGAGCGAGTTGAACAGATACCTCGTCCTGAAGGAGGAAGTGGAAGTCCAACCCCCCAAATCCCTAACCCTCTCCACCGAGTGAGTCCTGAGGAAGGCGAGGGAGGCGGCCACGCCCCTAATGCTGTGAGCCCTCGGGGCGTGTCCGGGATCCCCGTTCTCTATCACTTGGCAGAGAAGGCGAGCGATTGACCTAGGGAAGAGAGGGTTACCGGACCTAGAGTTGTAGAAGAGGTGGTCCGGAGAAGCCCCTCTCGTCGCCTCCACGTAAGCTGTAAAAGCGTGGACTGGGCAGAGGGGGTGGAAACTTCCATCCCTCAGGAACGAGGGTACTGCGAGAGGGCCAATCCTGTCGTCAGCCTGCTCGTTCTTAGCTAGAAAAGCAGGAGAGGGGGAGATAGTTAAGGAAGTAAGGTTAGGGCTTACGGAAGAAAAAGCTGTGTGACGGGTCAGGGCTGCCAACTGAGAGGCCCTGTACCCTGTAGCTAAGGCGAGCAGGAAGAGAGCTTTCTGGAGGTGACAAACCTCCAGAGGGACCCCCTTGAAGGTCAGGTAGGAAAGGACGTGGTGAAGGGACCAGGAGGGCGTCTGGGCCCGGTGAGGTGCGGTCCCCGCCCGAATCCCCATCCTCAGGAGAGAGAGAGGCCTCTCCGAAACCTTAATGTTAAAACCTAGGAGGAGGGGATCAGACAGGGCTGCGTGATGCGCGCACCGTCACCGGGGCCCTGTTGGTGGAATCGGCGAGCCACGTGAGGAATTCCAGGACCGTGTCCTCCGAGATGACCATGGAGGGGTGTCTTCGCAAGAAGTCCTGGAATCTTTTCCAGCACGATTCGTACTGTCGCACCGACGACTGATGATGAGCCCTCAACATCTTGTCCACTGTCTCCTTAGTGAACCTTTTGCTGAGGACTCCCCATAGTAACTCCAAGCGTGTAGTTTCAGTGACGCTTGGAGTGGTGCAGACAGGGTGCTGGAGAGGCACGCCGATCCCAACTGAAGAGGATGAGGGCACCACCGGGACAATTCTCCGAACCACGGCTGCGCTGGCCAGAGGGGGGCTATGAGGAGTACCCTCCCCCTGAATGTGCGCAGCTTGAGGATCACCTTCAGGAGGACTGACGTAGCTGGGGGTGGGAAGAGGTAGAGATACCCCCACCTGTTCCAGTCCTCTGTGAAGGCGTCCGGGCCTCCCGCCTCTGTTCTGGAAGAGAATGTTAGGAACAGAGGAAGTAGGGCCATGGAAGGGGAGGCGAACAGGTCCACCTCCGGTGTCCCGTAGCGAAGGCAGAGAGACTCGAACACAAGGGGACGCAGTTGCCACTCGACTGACGTCCCCTTAAACCTGGATAGGGCGTCCACCCAATCGTTCTCCCGCCCTGGTACATAGCGGGCCGAGAGGTGAATGCACCTCTTGGCCGCTATCGCAAAAATCTGTTCTGACAGGGACAGGAGAATTTCCGACCGTGCGGTGCCCTGTTTCTGCAGGCACTGCACGGCCGCAACATTGTCCATATCGAAGCGGACGCCTAACCTGGCAAACTGTGGGTGTCTGTTGAGCCACTCCCTTGCTACCATCAACTCCCGGGCATTGATGTGTAGTAGCCTCTCCTCTTCCTTCCATCCCCCGCACCGCTGATGTCCCAGGCAAGACTGGTACCCCCAGCCTACGTCCGATGCGTCTGTCGCCACCGTGATCCCCGGGGGAGGGAACACCCAGGGGACCCGCTGACGCAGGGCACCGGGACGTAGCCAGGGGCGAAGGAGACGGTGGAGAGAGGGGGACACTTGCCTGGGAAGGTCCCTGTGTGCGGGGGAAAGGTGGAGGTTTACCTCCCGGGTCAGCCTCCTGTGTCTCAGTCGTCCCAGGGGCATTGCAGGGGCCGCGAAATTTAGGGACCCGAGCAATGATTCCCACTGGCGGCGAGAGAAAGTACGGGAAAAATGCGCCTGGCGGACGTGGCGGAGGGTCCGGCGGGCGTTGTCTGGAGCGAGAGAGAGGGTGGCCGAAAGAGAGTCCCACTCTATTCCCAGCCAACACAGTTTGCGAGTGGGAGTGAGAGAGGACTTGGGGATGTTCAACAGGAACCCCATTTCCTCTAGCACTCCCCTCGCTACCCTGACGTTGTTTGCTACCTGCTCCTTGGAAGGGGCGTGAAGCAACCAATCGTCCAGGTACATGAGGGTGGGGACACCCGCCTCTGCCAGACGGGATGCCACCACCCTCACGAGCTTTGTGAAGACTCGAGGAGCTAAAGAAAGACCGAAAGGGAGCCTGGTAAACTGGAACGTCTCGCTCCCCACCTGGAAGGCCAGAAAACGGCGAAACCTGGGGTGGATCGGGACGTGCCAGTACGCATCCTTGAGATCCAGGGATGCTAACCAGTCTCCCTTCCTTAGAACTGTGTGGACCTGGGCAACCGAAACCATCTTGAAACGTAAGGTTTTCACAAATTTGTTTAGCTTGCTCAGGTCCATCACCAATCTCGTTTTTCCCTGGTCCTTTTTGGGGACCATGAATAAACGAGAAAGAAAGACCCTCCCGTCGCCCGCTCCACTACCCCTTTTTCCCGCATTTCTAACACATGCAAGACGACCGAAAGTGACACTTTGGTTGAGGCAGGAGGTAGACGTAGTGGCTGTAACGGGAAATGACAGGTGTCAGTGAGAGTACAGTTAATCCTAGCCCGGGACCCGAGGGACCCGGGGATGGTTGGAGGGTAGAATGATGGGCAGAGACAGAGATTTTGACCGCAAAGGGAACTCTGATTTTGACCTAATGGGAACCCAAGGACGGGATTAGGAATATGTCATATGTCAGAAATGTCAGACTAGGAAAGTTAACCACCACAGTTACTCACCGGAACAGTTATCCAGGGCCAGGACAGGCCCTGTCGAATTACCCTTGCTGCCCAGCCGTGGGAGGGCCAGGCTGCTGACCACCCTGTGAGGCAGCCCAGAGTGGGACCCTCAAGTGGAGCGGTCCTTCTGGGAGGGGTGGGTGAAGGAGGACTTGGGTTTTTGGAAGGGCTTGGAGCCCTGCCCTCTCCCACGAAACGGCTGCTGGCCCCTCTGGGAGAACCTGTTGTGCTGTTTCGGGGGAGTGGGGTAAGAAGGCCTCGGTAGTCTCGAAGGCTGGGAGGTCCTTCGGGGCTGGTAGGCCGGTCTGGATGGCTGTGGGGCACGTGGCCTACGGACAAACAGATTGATTAGGAAAAACGGGGGGGACCGAATTTTCCTTCAATTTCACCTCCAGTGAAAAATAACTCAGGTAATGGGATTAACGAGAGGTACTTACTTGGAGGTAGAAGGTTTTGGTAAGTTAATTACCGCTAGGAGAGAGGAGAAGATCGCGTCTGTCGCCGGCTGGTCGAAGAGGGCAGGGGACAGGGGGGCAGCTCGCACCACTCCCCTCTGTGCCATCTCCGGCGCAGATTTCGCGGCTGCCTGGCGGGCTGCCAGTCTTGCCTCGGCGAAGATCTTCGCCTCCTCCCGCATGTTGTGGGTCGCCATTGCCGCGACGCCCTCCATGACGGTGGCCATGGAAGAGAGGGTGTCACTGTAAGGGGTAAACAAGGAAAAAAACCGAGCGAACCCGGGGATAAAGACCCGGGAGTAACAGAGAGACCCTCTACCCCGTATCCCTCAAGTAACACAACACTAGAAGTAAAGGTACTCACGCTAGCTGTAGACCCGACATCTCCTGGTAAGTGTTGGTGAGGGCGTTGAGGCAGTCCCTGATCAGAGCAGCGGCCGCCCCCATGGAGATGGTGTGGGCCAACTCCAATCTGGCCGCAGACTCTGCCTGCCGCAACTTACCGTCGGGCTCCTTTAGCTGATAGGGGACCGGAGGTTCCTTCTCCGTCTTCCACAGGCATTCCCTCAAACCCGGCGGGGCACGGGAATGAGGGAAGACGACGGGGAAAGACAGAGGAGGGGGTTTCCTGGCTGCGCTGTGCTTCTGGTGGTCCAGGGACTTAAGGAGAAGGGCTGGAATGTCCAGGTCCCCTTCACCCTTATCCCCCGGAAAGTACGCGTCCGGGGAAAGGAGGACTGCCGTGTTCCCGTGGGAGCGGTCAATCCTCCACGCCTCGGACAGCTGTAACTGGCTGTACTCCACCAGAAAACCAATCGCGTCCAGGGTAGCCGCAGAGGATACTCTCGATGAAGTGGGTACAGGAGCTGAGATTGGACGGACCTTGTAGAAGGGAATAGCGTCGCCCTTCTCATCCGCCCCCCACTTCACCAGTACATCATCCCTCCGGGTCCACACATCTGGTTGAGCTGTGTCCGGGGACCAAGCCACCAGTCTGCCATCCTCCGAAGAGTGGGTCCAGGAAGGAGGAAGGAGAGCCCAAGAGTAGGGAAGGTACCCGTCGCCTGCAGGAGGGGGAGACAGGGACGGAGGTGCAGAGGTAACCAACTCCTCAGCCACGTCCCTCGACGGAGACTCGAGTCCCGGAGATAAAGGAGGAACGGGAATGACTCCCATATCCCCGGGAGGACTCGCGCCCCTGACGGGAGCAGAAGCAGGAGGAGGGGCAAGGGTGAGAGAAGGAGCGGGCTCCGGAGCAACAGCCGGAGGCTGCGCGGTGGTAACCCCAGGAAAGGCGTGAGGTATAAGGGTATGGAAGATCTTCACGATCTTCATCGACGTGGGGCTCGTCTCCCCCTGCTTACCCTTGCGGGATTTGCGGACGGGCGAAGGAGAGTCACCCGACGAAGACGAAGAGAATGAAGAAGACGAGGACGAGGAGGAAGGAGAACGGCGACGAGCCTGGGACTTCTTGGAGTGGCGGGACCTTTTAACCGATCGCTTGCGTCCTCTAGAGCGACCCGAGGAGCCGGCTCTAGAAGGCGACGAAGCTGGAGGTTCCCTGCTGGGCCCTTGTACCGGTGAGGTAGTCGGGGGAACCAGCGCGACAGACTCGCTCGCTTCCCGGGGGGTGAAGCCCCGAGAAGGAGTCGTAGTACCGTCTAGGGAAGGAGGCTCAATCTCTCGGGCCTCAGGAGGTTCTAGCCCCTGAGACTCCTAGAGACAGGTAGAAGGGTAACGGGACCTGGATAAACCCAGGTCCGTTCCCAAAATCGGATCCGCCCACGACAAAGAAGAACCGTCTCGCTTGTGGGCCATTCTCCTAGCCCTCGTCCAAGCCATACGAAGAGAAGCAAGGGCGGGGAGTTTGGAGCGGGCAGAAGGGGAGGTAACCCGAGACAACTCAGCCCAGGGGCGGCACACACCACACGCCAAAGGGTCGTAACCCAAGGGAGTGAAGCAGGGTGCGTGAGGCGAACAGTGCAGGTGGCCGTCAGGGGAGACCCGCACAGTACACCCCGACGAAGCACATAAGGCACGAGTAGGCTGAGGGAGAAAAAAGAATACACAAACATGGGTTAGCACGTGCAATCACTGGAACACTGTAAAACACGGGAAAACACCAAACATGGAGAAAAGTAGCGCGGGAGAAGTAGCCCGCTGCACCCGGGGTACCAGGAAACACAACACCACAACCCCACGCGCACCCGCCAGGGAAAAACCCCGTAAAACCAGAAACAACCCCGCCACATGGAGCGGGGGAAAAAGACCCCCCGGTCTGAAGGATCCTGAAGGAGGGGGCCCGGTAGCCTGAGTTGCAACAACCCAGGAAAAAACACTGGAAAAACACAAAAAACACTAAAGAAAACCCGCACGGGAGAGGAAGTGAGAACCTGGGCACAATTCTCACTCCCCCCCAACCGTGAGGGCTCACACAATACTCGGGAAAGGCAAGAGGGGGCTGAAAAGTCCCCAAACACACACCACGTGGGGAGGCAAGGGCCCCACATGGGGACGTTAACCTCGCTTAAAAACCAAGAAACCCCGAGAAAATACACCAAATAAATGTACTAGTGGCAGGAGGAATGGTGAGAGGGGGGAAGGGAGGAGAAAAACTCCGAGAAAGGAGGCCCAAAAGAGCCCCCTTCGCCTAGGGAGGAGAAATGACTCAACCCTAGAAAAAGAAAAAAACCCCAAAATAACACCCTATCACTCCTAAAACACACACACACACAACACATCTGCAAAGCAGGCCAGCCACTAGAACACAAAAGATACAATAGCAGGAACAGGTGACACAATACCATAGCATAGCAGCGAGGAGCGTAGATGTTGACAGGTACGTGTTCCGCGACAGAGTGACCGGTTGCCTTCGAGCGGGGAGCGGGCTTAATACCTCATCACGCCACCACCAGGTGGCTCCACTATCAGTACAGCACCAGATTTGAATTTTGATTTACTTCTGATGATCGTCACGGAATAGACCCTTCCAACCCAGATTATGCCTATACGGGGCCTGGGCTGGAGAAGGGGCATATTCTATAGCAATCCAGCTGTGCTGGTTTCACTATACCAATAATTATCTCATATTATATACTTGGTGCATGGAGCTCGTTTGACACTCCATCAGACTATTCGAACCAGACCTGATTTTTTTTTTCTTCTGTATTTATTGCACTGTAGCGTTAATTTTATTATAATTAAATGTACGTGGTTGCAAATTTACGAGCTCAAGTGTACATGCATTTGAACTAATGACGTCACTTTGCTAATACCGACCAACTCCACGCGCGGATGTTGTTTCATATATGTTAATGATACAAGGTGAATCATGGGGTTGGGGTGATGCATGGTGACTGCTATAAAATGGACCCATGCAAACCCTGTCGTCTGAAAGGTAAATTATGTGTGGCCAAATTTTACCAGGAGACTTTATTATTTTGGACCACGTAATTTATTATTGACATTTTAAAACCCCTGATGTACACGATAATGCAGGCAATACTACTACTACTACTACTAATAATAATAATAATAATAATAATAATTATTATTATTATTATTATTATTATAATCAAAAGAGTATCTCATTCTATCTATGATATCAAACTTCCCTAAATATAATAAGCCAACTGTCGGATTGGAAAGTGTTCGCTGCCAAACAAAAAGACTGCTCTCTTCTGTTGCCTTCTACGAAACAGATCTCACTATCTCCCTGACTCCCTTTTGGTGGTCCGAGCATCTGCGCGACTTCCGTCAACCAAACTCGGGACTGCTCGGACAGACAGTCTGGAAAACTACTACAACAATAACTGAAAGCGACACATTAATTTCTCCTTAGGTCAGCTGAACAAAGAGGCGAGCCAGGGTGGTGAGGTGGTGGTGAGACTCCTCGACACTTCTGACCTCACCTCCGTCAGGGCATTTGCTAAGGAGATTCTTGATACTGAGAAACACATTCACGTCCTGGTAAGGTGGTCAGCTAGGATTACAGGACAGGAATGGGAGGGTTATTCATAAAACACACACACACACACATACACACGCACGCATGCATGCATACACATACACTCCCTTAGATAATAATATGATGATAATAATGATGATGATGATAATAATAATAATAATAATACTAGTAATGATTATAATAACAACAATAATACTACTACTACTACTACTACTAATAATAATACACATTTTACAGGTAAATAATGCTGGTATCGTGGAGCCTCCTCAGAAAGTGATAACTAAGGATGGCCTGGAGATGACCATGGCAACCAATTACTTCGGTCACTTCCTTCTTACCAATCTGCTACTCGGTGGGTCACTCTTTTAGTATTATCTCTCTCTCTCTCTCTCTCTCTCTCTCTCTCTCTCTCTTTGGAGGCAAGGTTTCCTCTAGACTATTTCGAGCAACAGGCTACCACCTTTATTTTAAGTTGATGTGATATGTATCCTCGCATACTTCAAAGCAGGGGGTACGAGACATGGTGTCAAATTAAATACTATACTTAGTACTTAAAAAAAAAATAATAATAAAATAATAATAATAATAATAATAATAAGAAGAAGAAATAATAATAAGAAATAAGTTCTTCCAGGGATATCTTAAGAGGGTAATTCTTTCCATTTTGCCCTCACTTCTCTCATTCATGCAGTACACTTTTTTTTATCGTAGTGTCTTCAGCTAAGTCAAATGTCGTCAGCTGAATTTATCTCACAATAATTATCTTCACATTTTATTATTACCAACCAATTTCTAAAGTTGGTGAAATATATCATAGAGTGTTTGTCTGGATATTAAGGGGGCGCGGGAGTAGGGGACAGACTTGGGGGGGGGAGGTTTGGGGGGTGCGGGAATAAGGGGACAGGCTTGGGGTGGAGAGAAAGCCTGTCCCCTATTCCCGCACCCTCCCCCCTAAGCCTGTCCCCTACTCCTGCACCCCCCTAAACCCTCCCCCCCCCAAGCCTGTCCCCCTAACCTCCCCCCCCCCTAAGCCTGTCCCCCTATTCCCGCACCCCCTTAAACACTGGGGCAAATACAGTGTTTCATATCAACATTAATTCCTTTTCATCCATATCAATGTGTTTTCGTGCCCAAGGGGAAAAACTGTGATATTTCTGTTTGTATGTATTTATATAAACTTGTGTTGACTTTTCTCATTAATATCCGTGAGCCTGAAGGTTGGTTCATTGTGAGTGATGTGTGTGTGTTTGTACCTTGATGCAGAGCGACTGAAGCAGAGCGCCCCCAGCCGTGTCGTGAACGTGTCCTCCCTTTTACACTCACGAAACAGTAGCCTCAACTTGGATTCCATCAACTTTGAAAAGGAAGCATACACTCGGTCTGGCCCTTACGAGCGCAGCAAACTCTGTATTGTTCTCTTCAATCTGGAGCTGGCACGCAGACTGGAGGGCTCAGGTAACCTTTTTGTACATTCCAGAATTATATACGAGTTTGTCACTTTTCCTCCCCTTAACTTGATTACCACCATGAACGGTACCTTATAGTATACGTACGTACATAGTTTACAGGGAAAGCTTTGCATATCTTAAGAAACTGTTTATACAACTTAATTAAGCTACTCTCGGCAGGATAATTATTTAGGCACAGCCAGGACATTCCGGTACCCTTTGAACAGCCTTCTTCATCAAAGCAATATAATGAGTTAGGCATACACATGTACCAGTCCTCTAAGGCTTTAACTCGTTCAGGATCTGATACAGTACCTTGTTCTGGAGTTGTAGTCGTTGTTGTTGTTGTTGTTGTTGTTGTATTAGGTAGCGAGCTCGGCGTCGTGGTGTTCTTAGGTAATTGACTTCACAAGTTTCTTTAGGCTTAATTTATTTATACATACTTATCTCTATACAGGGAATTATATTGATGAGCCTTGTCTTATATGATTGTGTCTCTCTCTCTTATGGAGACAGTTTATAGCCCTTAGAGAGTCAGTGTAGGTATCCTACCTATTAGTTAAACTTCACTGCTTATATACATTCTCTACTTGGAAAAGGGGTGGAGTTCTATTTACGCTCCACCCAATTCTCCTCTCTCTCTCTCTCCTACTTTCTCTCCCTCTCTTACTTTCTCTCCCTCTCTCTCTCTCTCTCTTGAATTAAGATGATGACAGGTAACAAATGAGCTCAGAGGGGAAAAGGACCCTCCTTGTGGCTTGGAGAGGGGAATTGTTTATGGTACATGTTGTTTTAAGAGGGCGTCTGGTACATGTTGTTATTGTACTGTACACACAGATGTTACAGAATAACTGAGTGTGAGAATGACTGAATGTGAGGATGTGTTGATTATCTCACTCACTACACGTCTCTTAGTGAAATGTGAATGTTAAGATGTTGTACTGCTCACTGTTTCAGGGGTGACTGCCAACAGCCTCCACCCTGGTATTGTGAAGACTGACATCTTCGTACCATACATCAGCATATATAAAACTATCTTCGTGATCTACTTCTTCCTGTGGGGCAAGGTGAGGCTTCAACACACACACACACACACACACACACCGTACCGGATATCTTAATACATTACACTCATAATGACCTTTTTCCTTTTTTGTCAGAGACGAGTTGGCGAGTTTAAATATGTTTTACTGTAGAAAACTATAATTGAACTATATTCACAAGTCTTCCTTGCATAATGATTACCTATTAAGTGACTGACCTTAGTGATGAGTTTGTACTGGTTCTCTCAATGTCATACTTAATGGATCATGATGACAAACTATTCATTCTAACTATTACCCATATTTTTAGAACTGCACCCTCTTTTTGACGTCACCATGTTACAAACTGTATGTCTAGCCTCTGCCTAAAGAGGAAGAACCCTACAAGTTGTAAGTCTCCTTCTTGTCGCCTAATTTAACAAGCAATGAGTGCAGGTACACCCGACCTCGTAAATTCGCGACCACGTACTTAGATGTTTATACTATTTGAGCTGGTAACATTTATTATTGGGAGGAATCAGAGTAGATGGGACATGATACAATCCTTCAGCTACAATGACACCTTCCCCACACAGTGTTACCAGCTCAGATGACATAAACATTTGGGGACGTGGTCGCGAATTTACCAACTCGAGTGTACATGGGTTATTCTAGAGACAACCTTTCTGCTGTTCCTAAAGTAGAAATATTAATTAGAAACCACTACAAACACTAACAGTACCGAGGCCCCTAGGTGAAAATATCATGTGAAGCCTTGTATCATCAACTACCGAGAATATATACTTGTACAGCCACAATCAAATATCCACCAACACTTTCCTTCCATCGTTGTAAATATCTTGGTAGTAATGAACAACACGTGTATGATTTTGCAGCACATCATAATAATAATAATTGAGGGGGTTGAGTTTAAGTAAGGTGTTGTATGATTTTATTTTGATATGATACTGATCCATTTTGACCCTGTATAAACTCTGGCACTTAAGGACCCTGTGATCGTGTATGAGAATTGGAGGCTTCTGTTTCCTTCTGACTATACCACGAAACAAGCTCCTTCCATAATGATGGTGCTTCGTGGCAATATTTGAAGGACTCATTTACCTCCAATATTTTTTACTACACCACAGGGTCCTTTAACACGCACCAAGTAAACAGACCCAGACAACATAATCATAGACATTTTTCTCTTCATTCTGTTAGCAATGTCCAAACGCTTTCTGTAAAAAAAAAAAAAAAAAAAAAAAAAAAAAAAAAAAATCTCTAACCTTAACTATCACCAGTGGTTTGGGATGAGTCAAGTTAAAGGGGTCATCTTTTCTCGGCAATTGGAGGGCTGCAGATTCCTCCAAACTGTTATACAAAACAGAATCACCACTCGTATCCTGTTCCCTGACATAGTTTGGAGGAATCATTAACACTCCAATTATTTCAAGAGTGATGACTCCCTTAATTAAGAATGAATCTACTGCGAGTGTTTTCTTCCCTCCCCCCCCATGCACCACCACCACCACCACCACCACCACCACCACCACCAGGACGCTAATCTCGGGGCACAAACTCACATCTACCTGGCAGTGTCTGAGGAAGTAGAGGGAGTGTCTGGTCGGTACTTCGGAGACTGCAAGGTATGTATGTAATATGTATGTATGTAATATGTACAGTATGTATGAGATCAACACATATAACATCTCTTTACATTTAATTAAAAAGATGAAAACAATGAGAATGTGATGGACGTCAACCAATACTGTAAAATGTTTTGTGCTTTCCAAATTATTACGTATATATATATATAGTTTGCTTTGGTGAGATAAAGGAATTGTCAAGTACAGCCCGTCTGTCATGTCGCCTGCAGCAAGTGAAGCCCGCGAAGCTAGCCCGTGATAAGGACCTGGCGAGGAGACTGTGGGACGTGAGTGAGAAGGCGGTGAAGCTCAGGCCGGAGGAGAAGTTCTATTAATTAAGGACCCTATGATCGTGTATAAAATTGGAGACTTCTGATTCCTCCTGACCATGCCACGAAACAAGCTCCTTCCATGTAGGTGCATGGTGTTTCGTGGCAATATTTGAAGGACTAATTTTTCTCCAACTTGTAGACTACATCACAGGGTCCCTCAAACCTGGGGACGACGCCCTTCCCTCATCCCACTCATCCATCCATCAAGCTGTTGTTAATGTCTACATAAGCAGTGTCCTTTTATATTTGTCATATTTTCTATTTCTGTTTTGGTAAGTTTTAAATCAATGTCTACTTGCTAAGAAAAACCAACTTTTTATATACAAAAAGTATTTAATATGGACGTTTCGGAGGCAACTACCTCCCTCTTCAGCAGTACAGAGTTGAATGAAACATGAAAGGAAAATAAGTAGCTGACAGGGGGAGGGAGGGACAAGGTGTGTTCTGATGACAGAGCATGCTGCTCTTCACGTCATTGTGAATTACCACTCCTCAATGTCTACTGTTCTATACTATGAGGTTGGCACAACTCGGCCCTCTAACCGGAAAGAATAAAGTGTTCACCTAAAATGTTGTATGATTCCGGAATTCCTGAAGCAAAGTGAGTAAATACTGCTAACACCCTGGAATAGTTATTATATAGCTCTAATAGGAAGGGGTTACAGGATACAACACAACAGCTGCTCATTTCCGTGGTGTTCATTATTAATTAATTGAAATATGGAATATGTGAAGCGTCTCTGTAACTGGGATGAAAAATTACCTTACGAACAAAATATTTCACACACACTTTGGAATACTAACTAACTACACTTATTTTACATAATTTACCTTTCTTATGCTGTCATTCTACTTTGTTAACTAAAGAATTCCTCACTGAAAACATTGGATCTATTATTATGTTGATCAATATTTCATTTTTTTAATGTACCGTAGGCAATGTGTGAAGGACTCGCTAACCTCCAATTTTTTTACTACATCACGTGGGTCCTTAAACTCGCATTAGTTAGCATTACCTGTGTGTGCTAATTTCTTTCCCTGCGTCTTCTGCTTTTTACCACACAGTCGTACGTAACCACCTACCCACCTACCTACCTACCTACCCTACCACTCCTATAATCGTGTTTAGTCTGTGTCTCTGCATCTTAACTGTGTACTGCCATTATACCTCGATTTTAGTAGCACCTTCCATCACCGCAGCCCATTCTTCCCCCGGCCATAAAAAAAAAAAAAATCTCAACTTGGCACGAATCCTCACACAAACATCTCATTATTCCCAGCGGTAAAGAAAACTCACATGACCTGAGAACACCCCATCATGACACAACTTCCTTACTCATATTTCAACCCAGAGTAAAGTACAGTTCCTTCATCCTGTTTTGTTTGTATTTGTTTGTTTGTTTGTTTGTTTGTTGGTGGTGGTGGTGGTGTTTTTGTAGTAGAATGTAAATGGTTACTATAGCTGTGTGTTGTTGTTTATTATTGTTGTTATTGTTGTTGTTTGTTGTTTAGAATAAAAATTAGATGCTATACAGTTGTGTTGTTTGTTGTTATTGTTGTTTATAATGTGTTGTTTACAGTTTTTGTTGAGTTGTTGTTGCTTAGAATGAAAATAGATACTACCCGTGTTTGGTTTGTTGTTGTTTTGTTGTTGTTGTTGTTGCTTAGAATAAAAATAGATACTACCCCTGTGTTTGGTTTGTTGTTGTTGTTGTTGTTTTTGTGTAAAATAAAATTGAATTCTACCCCTGTGTTTGGTTTGTTGTTGTATAAAATAAAATTGAATTCTACCCCTGTATTTGGTTTGATGTTGTTGTTGTTGTTGTTGTTGTTGTTGAGTAAAAAAAACTGGACTCTACCCCTGTGTGTTGTTTGTTGTTGTTGTTGTTGCTGAGTAAAAAAAAATAAAAAACACACAAAAAATAAACTGGACTCTACCGGTGTATGTTGTTGGAGACATGAAGTAGCAATCTGTTGGCAGGGAGAGGCGCCCACTACCGTCCCATAATGTAAAATATGGGGCAAGGAGGGAGTTCCATTTTCCAGCCACTTGCTTTGCTCGTGATGAGAGAGGAAGGAGTCCGGCGGCAGTCTCTCATATGGAGATAAATTGCCTCTTCTATCACAGGCCCTCTCAAGAGTTTTCACACGTTTTCTGATAATCTCTTCAATCCTTGACATGCTTTAGGATATCGAAGGTGATTTTCTATCTAACCTACAGTAGTGATGGGTTTAAATAGTTAGTGAATGTCCCTAGAGTACTGGAGCTCGTGTTTGTTTAATGCGGTTAATGTTTGCCACTGACACAGAACACTTTCTTTAAAAACAATTCAATCTTTATAATTACAACAGTGTTTTTTTATACTGGAGGAGGACACGAAGGAAAGAATAATACTTGAGAGATTACAATACACATCATGTATATCAGAAAAATCACCACAAAGGAAGGAAACTCTCATTACAGTTTGCATAAAAATATACGGGTTTTCTCCTGGGGTGAAAATTAATATCCCCTCAAGAATCCTGATTATAGAACCCTGTGATGTAGTCAGAAAATTGAAGGTAAATGAGTCTTTCAAATATTGCCATGAAGCACCACCTACTGTATATGGAAGGAGTGTCTTTCGTGGCATAGTCAGGAGGAATCATAAGCCTCCAATTCACATACACGATCACAGGGTCCTGAAACACTATTGAATCCATCACCAAACACTTCCTTCATTCTGCTCACTCATTCACTCACTTCCATGCAGGCCTATACCGTGTAGGCCTATACCCTCTCACCCCGACGTAAGCCCTTCAGTCCTCTTCAAGAAGCCCTCTCACCACCCCTTATGGGACACTTTCCTGCTATTAGACCCTCTTTTGTTTACCTCTTTCCTCCAGCTCCCTTCCCCTTTCATTCCCAAGCTAATGTCTCCATACAGTACTTCAACAATGCTTCCTACCTTCACATTTTTGTTTTCATTATTTTTCAACCATATTCTTTTCTATTCTCTACTACACTTTCTTTTCATTTTTTTATTTTCAATCATATTTCTTTTATTCTCTACTTCACTTTATTATTTCCTTTTTTTTTCACCACATATGTTCTTCTATTCCCTATTTGCCTATCACCCTCGTTCCATCCATCTGTTGTTGTTGTTGTTGTTGTTGTTGTTGTACTGTTGGGGTCTGATCTACTCCTCATCTTTCGTTTCCTATTTTTCCACCACTCATCACCTTACATTTCACGGTCCCTTTACTCCCCCGACCCAGGCAACCACGGCCCTCCTCACCCCTACCTAGTCCTTAATTTCCACCTGCGTATGTATTAGCTAAAGTGATGTTGTAATACAATTTTAATGCAGAGATGACAGATATAGTTCTCATATGGTATATTCCGTATGTTGTTGGAATAAAAACTGGTTCAGAATGCAACTATCTGGTGTCATATTAGCCATACTAAGTACAGTTGCCCACACATGAAGCTGGTACGCCTCGTTACTTGCTAGATACCTACAACAGGAAGGAAAGTGAGCAAAAGTTATAGTTTGTTGACAAGCAGATAGTAATAATATTTTACTTTCTGCCTGTCAACAAACTACATCTTTTTTTCACTTTCCTTTCATTGTATCCACCCCACAAGTAACGAGCCATAACAGCTTCATGTGTGGCCAACTGTACATGAGATGGACGCGTATTTATGCTGTGGGCTGTACAACACTACACTCACAGACACCATACACACACACACACGTACACTTCTCCACAAGCACCTCCATACACACACTCTATATACAATTGCATCGCCTTAATGACCATTACAAAGTCGATAGGCGTTAATATAAGGGAAGGTTCTTTTGTTTATGAATTGGAAGGTTTCTGATTCCTCCAAATTCTGCCACGAAACAGATCCCTCATGCTAGTACCACTGAAGGCGTCTGTTTTCTGGCATAGTTAGGAGGAATCAGTAGCCTTCCAATTTATCAACCAACCAGAGAATCTCCCCTTAATTAAGCCCCAATAACCAACCAACCAACTAACCAACCAGAAGAATCTCCCCTTAAGCCCCAATAACCAACCAACCAATCAACCAACCAATCAACCAAACATACATAGGTCCACATCATTAGTATAGATTATTGCTAAACTCCAGGCAATCAATCACAGATAATTATTGTTGTTAACCTAAACTGACGTAGTAGTTAAGGACCCTGTGTGATTGCGTATGAAAATTGGAGGCCTCTGATTCCTCCTGACCATGCCACGAAACAATCTCCTTTCATATAGGTGGTTAGTGTTTCGTGGCAATATTTGAAGGACTCATTTATCTCCAATTTTCTGACTACAACACAGGGTCCTTTAAGGGGGTAATTAATTCCCTTTTGGTACATCATTGGAGTGCCTTGATTCCTCCAAAGTATGCCAGGAAACAGGCCCAAGTTAACAAAAATAATGGTGTTATGTTGCTTGGAATAGTTTTGGAGGATTTAGTTGCTCCAGATTTACCAACACAAAATTTCCCCCTTAACGTTATAGAAGATAGCTGCATGGAAAAGTTGGTATAGATTTAGGCCAGGTTAAAATACACACTATAATAGAACTCAACTCCTATTCACATAAAGGTATAAAAATAACTCAACAGAAGCTCACACAAAGATCTGGACTAAAATAATGTTGGTGAACTATAAAAAAAAAAAATAATAATAATAAAATAAAGAGGCGAACTAAAAGAATGAATGCCCTATAGAACTTAACTTAGGACCCTGGGATCGTGTAAATAAGGCTGCTGATTCCCCCTGACTATGCTACAAAACAGGCTCCTTCCGTATAGGTGGTGTTTCGTGGCAATATTTGAAGGGCTCATATACCTCCAATTTTCTGACTACATCACTGGGTTCCTTAAAGGTGATGATGGGGTCTTGAATGAGCCTCTATACTTGGTTACTTCTCAGCATGTCAACAAGGAGCTCGGTAGGTACAGTATACAGGTTCTCAGTCGTGTCTAGTGTATGTTATATAATTACAATAGTCTCTGGGGAATATTTTGATGATTTGCACGCCCCTTTGGAACCTGAGCCGATCCTTTTCCCTTCTTGAACAGTTCCTCTTTTCCTATTTTATTCTTCGTAGTTGCTGTCCCTCTTCTCTCTCTCTCTCTCTCTCTCTCTCTCTCTCTCTCTCTCTCTCTCTCTCTCTCTCTCTCTCTTATAACTGACTACAAGGTCTTTCTGGCCTAACAATGTCTTCTTTTTTTCTGCTATACTTCATCCCCATTATCATCGATTTCCTCAACTTATAACTACACTATAATTCTTATGTATATACCATCATCCGTCCTTCAATCCCCATATGCATTCTCGAGTCTCGCTTCCTACGTCTCGCCGTTCTTGGATACAAATATTTCCAAACCCTCTCAGAATGCATTGGACAGCGGAGGACATACGGTTCTGATCTGATCTGAGGACGAGGAAAGATATATACTATAAAATACAACATACTTAATTAACCGAGCCTCATAATACTCGTCTTTCCCTCCGCTGTGTGTGTGTGTGTGTGTGTGTGTGTGTGTGTGTGTTGAGTAAGGTGGTTTTTTAGGGCATGCAGGGAGGGACTTGGTATAGGTAGATCCTGGCAGACACTTACATAGTTTTACCTCATGCATCTGTTATTATACACATCCTGGTTTTGATGCAACACACGCTGGGGGTCCGACTGAGCGGGATGAATATAAACTGGTTTCATGAGGATAACATAAAAAGGTTGCGTGGGTCCTGAGTCCTTGTGTCCATAGTAGACGGATCAAAGGATATAAAGACCAAGAATGAGGCATGCAAGGGTAAGTCAGGGTGATGCTGTGTTGTTGTTACTGACTGGATGACAACACACGCTACTTGGCCATCATAAACACACACACACACACTACTCGGCCATCACACACACACACACTACTTGGCCATCACACACACACACACACACACACACACACTACTTGGCCATCACACACACACACACTACTTGGCCATCACACACACACACACACACACACACACACACACACACACACACACACACACACACTACTCGGCCATCACACACACACTAACTACAGGAGCTAGGATATCGGAGGCATGAGAGAACATATGTGAAGAGGTGGGGAGTGATCATTACACGACACGCAACTACAATCTGCCTGAGAAATATTGCAACATGCTAGCTAAGTCACAAGTATAAAACAATACAAACGAATCCACCTCCTCTTGGGAATGTAATAGTCATTGAAGTCTGAGGGTTTATGTCGTGATGTAGGCCATTAGTTTTTTTATGGACTCCACAATTTCACTTTTTAAGGTGGTAATTCACTTTTGTTACTTTGGAGTGCCATGATTCCTGCAGAGTATGCCAGGAAACAGGACCAGAAGAGCAAAAATAATGGTGTTCTGTTGTTTGGAATAGTTTGTAGGATTCAGTTGCTCCAGAATTATTATCAACACAAAACTTTTCCCTTATGGACCCTATGATCGTGTATGAGACTTGGTTGGTGGCTTCTGATTCCTCCTGACTATGCCATGAAACAAGCTCCTTAAATTTAGATTGGGTTTCGTGGCAATATTTGAAGAACTTACCTCCAATTAATTTTCTGACTACATCACTGGGGAGATTCTCTTTTTAGTAACTTGAAGGGCTACTGATTCCCTCAAAACATGCCAGCAAACAGACGACCTTAATTAATTTATGTTACTAAAAGGGGATCTGATTCGCTACGCAGCTTGGAGGAATCAGAGACCTTCCAATTCATTCACCAAAATACGAATCTCCCCATAAATATGAAATAAGAAACTGCTTGAGTTCAGCAATACCAATACGATTTTTCGGGTGTTTTTTTGGGCCTGTATTTGGGATATAAACGAATGTTGTATATTACTATTACTATCAGTTATACACCCAAAGTATCCATAAGACAAACTAAAGTGATTGACTCGAGTAACGGAGCTCTCATGGCACAATGGAGAATACACAAGAATAAAGTAAAAACCAGCGATGTCAGAGATAAACAGAAATAAAAGCATCTATGACAAGAATGACCAATTTCACAAATAAAGTGCATAAAAAAAAAAAGAGAAAGGAAGTGATGAAAATAGTGAAAGTTGACCCAAGTTTAATTTTTTTATTTTTTTTTCGTTTTTATATATTTTTTGAGTAAAGCGCATAAAAAAGAGTACATGAAAAAAAAAACTTATAAAACACAATACTTTCCAAAACTCTCACTTTCAGAGCTTTTAACACAAGTTCAGGCAAAGCTCGGGTTATTATAAATTAAAAAAATTGAAATATATTTGCTAACGCCACCGGATTTTACTTAAACACGAACCACTCGAGCACAAATGTGTAATCCTACTAAATTGATGAACACGTCACCTAATTCTCGTTTCCATGAAGAGTATGTCTCATAAAAACAATTGTATCTACTTATTTCAAACACACACACACACACACACACACACTCTCTCTCTCTCTCTCTCTCTCTCTCTCTCTCTCTCTCTCTCTCTCTCTCTCTCTCTCTCTCTCTCTCTCTCTCTCTCTTTCACACACACACACACACACACACACACACACACACACACACACACACACACACACATACACACACACACACACACACACACACACACACTCTCTCTCTCTCTCTCTCTCTCTCTCTCTCTCTCTCTCTCTCTCTCTCACACACACACACACACACACACACACACACACACACACACACACACACACACAGCATTGTATATTTATATTTCAATTAAAGTTCCACAACACTACCCTTATAAAAGCATGCTGTCATTATTTTGCTTTATAAATGTCTAGAACAGAACCCAGTATCGACATCAACACACCAGACAGATAAACTATTGAGCATAATATTATATACGACAGCCAAGTTTTTTATTGTTTTTATAGCGTGTTGGGTTATTGTGACTGTTCCCCCCTCGACCCATTGCGTTATTTGTGTTCCATGTTGTGTGACGTTGTGTTCCGAGTCGTGTTGGGTTATTGTGACTGTTCACCCTTGACCCATCACGTTATTTGAGTTCCATGTTGTGTGATATTGTGTTCCGAGTCGTGTTGGGTTATTGTGACTGTCCCCTTTCGACCCATCACCTTATTTGGGTTCCATGTTGTGTGATATTGTGTTCCGAGTCGGTGTAGGTAGGTAGGTATCTGCGTTTTCGTGTTATGAGGTGATTTGTCTACGAGTTGCAATGAGAGGGGGATGGCACTGCTGGTCCTCCGTGTTATGTGGGGGTGCAGTTTGTCTCGGCAAGTTTACACACACTATTCGGTTACCTCTTTGGTCAAGGAGGCAGTGAGGAGGAATGCTATATTATGTAGGATGTATACTGCTTCCTCCGTACTGCTAAACGCAACAACACACAGACATATATACCTCATAATATTGTAGATGGTGCGTGGTGTTTATCCTAGTACAGTACATCTTGGAGGAATCAGAAGCCTATACCTCCCCTCTCAAATATACGGTGGCATCGTTGTAATCGGGTATTTTATTCCCAAATCGACTTTATCATCTATTTGTAGGTAATAGTTAATATTTTCATTTGCTTCTCTAGTAAATTCTTCGAAGCAACTGTACAATTATAAGCAAAAGTTCACGACAATATAGTCTACCAAAAAGTTATTCATTTATTGTTAATTTTTTGTCTGTCTATCTGTCTGTCTGTCTGCTTGCCTGTCTGTCTGTCTGCTTGCCTGCCTGTCTGTCTGGCTGTCTGTCTGTCGGTCTGTCTCTGTCTCTCTCTCCCCGAACTTGTGCTGCTGTTGAATGTTAAGGCCAGGTTGTTTTTTACATTACGTGAGGTGAGAGGAAGATGGTGTGAGGTGCTTGCTTTGCCTCCAGCGTCGTCCCCCAACTCCTGCCTAATCTCATTCATCGCCTCCTCTAAACTCAACATTCTCACTTCCTTCGTATTTTAGGTTGGGTTTTCAGCACTATCTTTTATTTTATTTTTTTATGGTTGGACACACACACACTCACATACACATACACATACACATACACACACACACACACACACACACATGTACACATATGCACACACAGACACATACAAGCACACACATACACAGTCTCACACACACACACACACACATGCACACACACACACACACACACACACACACACACACATACACATACAAGCACACACATACACAGTCATAGATACACACACACACACACACACACACACGTACACCACATATATAACCATAAAGAAATACAAGGATATATTACAATGTCTTACTACTGCCTCCACAAATCATGACCACCTGTCAGAGAAGGCTTGCCAAAATTACGACTACAGTTGTTGTGATCGTATACAGGTGCAGTGGGAGTGGGACAGTACGAGTGGGATTTGAGTGAGGCAAGGACGAGTGTGGGATGAAATGAATGTGAGGGGGTACAGGGAGGGAGGTGCAGTGGGAGTGGGATTTGAGTGAGGCAAGGACGAGTGTGGGATGATATGAATGAATGTGAGGGTACAGGGAGGGAGGTGCAGTGGGAGTGGGACAGTACGAGTGGGATTTGAGGGAGGCAAGGACAAGTGTGGGAGGAAATGAATGTGAGGGGGTACAGGGAGGGAGGTGCAGTGGGAGTGGGACAGTACGAGTGGGATTTGAGTGAGGCAAGGACGAGTGTGGGATGAAATGAATGTGAGGGTACAGGGAGGAAAGATAGAGACGGAGTGAGATGAATTGAATTAAAAAAGATGAAGTGAATGTGAGGGTACAGGGAGGGAAGGAAGAGATGAGCTGAGATGAAATGAATTAAATAAGATTAAGTGAATTTAAGATTTGTATATGTGGAGGAAGAGATGGAGAGGAATGAATAATATAATGAACCGATTGGGATGGTATGAAAGGAATGATATGAGTGGAATGTGATGAGTTGGAGTCGGATGGGGGTAAGAGTGAGTGGAAGTGAGGTCATGTTAATTTAGTGGCATGATGTTGATGTGAGTGAGTGGAAGTGAGGTCATCTTAATTTAGTGGCATGATGTTGATGTGAGTGAGTGGAAGTGAGGTCATGTTAGTTTAGTGGCATGATATTGATGTGAGTGAGTGGAAGTGAGGTCATGTTAGTTTAGTGGCATGGTGATGATGTGAGTGAGTGGAAGTGAGGTCATCTTAATTTAGTGGCATGGTGATGATGATGTCGGTAAACTAGAGCATGCCACCTGTAATGAGGGAATCTGTTTTTGAGGCATATAGGTCGGAGATATCAATATAAATTTGTCGACATTATTTTATTACCTTTATATATCTTCTTCCCCTTGAATTGAGTTGAAGTAAGAATGGTTTTGTTTGAAGGAGAGGGAAGCATACGTATCATGGAGTAAGTGTGGAAGTGGAGTGACGTCGAAAGGGAGTGAATTAAGAACGAGAGTGGACTGAGGTGGAGTATTAAAGAGAGAGTGTAGTAAGTTATAGAC